>JARHVA010005320.1:600000-1177500 GCA_037957365.1 Torreya grandis
TCCACACTATCATGTTTGAGCTTGCATATATACTTATAAATGTTTATTATCCATGATTATACATTACACAGTGTAATCGATATGATATGTATTTGAATTTTTTTTCTAACACATTCAATCTATGGGCCACTATGACATGTTTATGTTAGTTTCTTATGCTTCTCCTTTACACACTTCCTTGAATTTTTTGTCTTGTTATTGTCTTGATTTTTTGAGAATTTTAATACGCTCCAATGTATGTAGCCCCTGTTTCTATGATTCCTTATTTAAAATTTGAATATGTCATTACATTATATGGACATTTGAATATTCCATTCTTTGCCTTTATGGAAATTTGACTAAGTCACGTCCATTTGATTTCATGGCATTTGAACATGCATGCCCCTTATTTATAGTTTCCTTAGACCATTGCCTTTTGAATTGATTTTGAGTGATATTATGTGTGTGTTTATTTGATTATTGAGAATGTAATATTATTACATAGACATTACCATGACATTTATCATGCATATTAGCCCTACATGTGATCACATTGGTTCTATGTGCTTCAATGTTACATCTACTAAGACATATTTCCTTCTATATGCTACATGGTTACATTCATAGATTTACAGTTGTCTTACCATTTTGAGGTGAGATAACTACCAGGTACTATATTTTTTTCACCTCAAATTGGGGTATATTAGTGGGGGCATGTAATGGTGACATGTATTTAATACATTCATAGTTTATAGATTACAATGGGGGCATGCTTCGAAAGCATGTTCTCCACACTCACACAATGTATGACACCTCAGTTTGTAGATTCAATGGGGGAAATTCATGGAAATATGCCTTATACACATTCATAATTTATATATTCTAGTGGGGGCATGATTTGAAAGCATATTATACAAACTCACATAGTGTATAAAACTTACATGAGTTTGCAGATTTAGTGGGTCATGTCATGGTGACATGGCTTCCACACATTCATAGTTTTAAAATTATAATAAGGGCATTATTTGGAAGCATGTTATCTATATTCCTTTAGTATAGTACTTATAATTAATATATTTAGTGTGGAAATGATTTGGAAGCATGTTCTACACACCTACTTAGTTTTCAACATCTCTAGTTTATAGTGGAGACATGTTTTGGAAACATGTCCTCCACATTGGTACTTATGTCAATTTCATATTTATCCATAAGCATGCTTTGGTAGTATGTCCTCTGCACTTACATAGTTTTTAAAATTGGCCAAAGAACATAGTTATATAATTCTAATACACATTTGTGACATAATTATATAAGTGGTACCATTGATACACATAGTTTCAATATGAAACAAATCTAAGGTACATATCCTATGTAACAGAGGCCTAATATTTCAAAATCCAAATCAAATTTAGATTTAAAAACTATTGCACATATTGATACCTAGAAAACTTTTATAGACTTTAGTGATCCAATATACTGTAGTAGTTGGTTCATATTTTAGTATGGTTGGGGTGAATAAATCACTCAATCTTTCCAAGTTTTTAGTTTGGACTTGATCATCCAAACTCACTAGTTAGAAGTATCATTGGGATGCATAGTTGAGATAATCTCAACTACCAAGTGGAAACTCACTTCTTATCCAAACTTTGGGGCATGTGGCTTCCAAACTCTCTCTTTATCTCCTTGTATATTTTTAATTTAAAGGAATTATCTATAATTATCTTAATCTTAGTTTCATAGCCTTATGATGATACATATTTTGTAAAAACAACTTGCCAATATGAAGGTAGTTAGATCGACACACATGTATAATCCTAAACCTTGTTCTTTCAATTTCAATCTATTTCAAGTAATTTTGACCTAGATTATATGAAATGATTATACACTATAACATTCTCTTATTTTTAGGTCAGTTACTAGTAAAGAACTCAATTCTAGCTCCAATAAAGCACTCAAATTAAACTCAAGAAAATATAAGATGTGTATACATAGTAAAGTACTTATTCCTTTCCTTTAAAATAGAAATTTCATTATTATACTAAGGGGGAATTAAGATGATATTCTATGATTATGTATCAACTTAGTCTTGTACACTTGGTAAACTCATGACCCTGTTTGTTCCTCTTAGTTTTACACATGCTTTAATTCTATAAGCCTTGCATCTAATTTATAATATGCACCTTATCTTATCTCTTAATCTAACCATCCTTATATTAATGACACAAACATGTCATCTTACCTAGAATAAGTAAAATATACTTATCTTAAACCTTTATAAGTTTTGAGCCTAAGCTTGCTCTCCTTCTCCTTGGATAGTAATGTTCAGGTCAAATAGTAGCATTGACATTACTATCTTGGCATGACACAAGTGTCCAATGACCTAAAGTCATCCAATTTACAAATTAAATGTATTATAATGGTTGACATAAGTAACTTAATGCAAGTTATCTCCCTATAGAATTGGTATAAGTATAATATCAACCCTCATTCATTCCTCACCTAGGAAACTTAGTAATTAAGGTAAAAAATCACTCAAGAAGCACTCAATTTACCAAGAACTTTCCTATTCAATCTTTTTCTAATATAAATTAAAGGAAAAACCTAGCTACAAGCTTAAATTATTAAAGGATCAATCATAAGGTCATATTTTCCAAGTTACAAGCTAGGTCACTATTGTACTTACTTTATACATTGCATGATTCACACATAATCTAACACATAGGGGAAAAATTCATGATTCTAAGGCCATCTTATAGATTATTGGATATGTAGGTAGTACCCTTTGATAATGGGGTCATTGTAGGTTAGTTCGACATCATGTGCCCACTAACCTATTTTTCCCAATGTCACATTGAAGATGTAAATCTAGGGTTTTGCCATTTCACTAAGATAAATATTCCATGAAATAGATTTGAATGCACCAGAGAAAATGTAAATCCAAACCCAAAATCATCTAGGTAGCCACATTATATTTTAAGAATTATTATATATAGGACACTAGCATCAAATCCAAACTTTAACATTGATGTAACTGTCCCAGGCTAATGTAAGTGCCCATAGAGATAAAGGCATAAGATCTAGAATATGAAAATTGATCTAGAAATATCTTCTTGATATATTCCTACATGTATCATATCTAGCACTATATTATCATTAAAAATAACTAAGTACTTTTTTTATGTCATTTATATATCTAACATAATTTTACTTTTCATTAATAGCCTATCTCAATTTTATAAATTCAACATATGGTAAATCTAAGTTTAGCACATTAATTGGACTGATATATATTTGATTTTCACCTTTTACCCTATCATTTCTATATCCTTAACCCTAACCACTAAAATATGATCCGTATCCAAATTAGGGTTAACTAGTGGAAAAAAATACCAAGATCCCACTACAACATATGTTGTATGTTTTTTGGGCCCTTAAAATGTGTAGAGTGAATCTCTAGGGGGACCACCATAAAAAAAATATAAGAGAGAGAATAAAAATAATAAGGAAGGAGAGAGAGAAAATAGGGAGACATGATGAAAATGACCAAGAACATGTTAATAACACATAATTTCAGCCAATAGTAAAGAAGCATACATATACCTTAAAATAGTGTAATTCAATGGTTAATAAATGTCTAGAATATAATTCCCCACTTTTATGTGTGTATACATACATATTAAATTAAAATAGTTAAGGTGCACATATAATATTTTGTGCCCTTTAAGCTCCTGAAGAAAAATTTGATGAAGATGTAAATCCAATGAGAATATTTATGCATGGATAAGTGCCCAAAATAATAGTTTGTTGAAATATATAAAGCAAAACTAAGAATATTACTATAAAATAATATTTAGTGACTAAAAAACAAGCCTAAATAAATAATATGAGTACTACAAAAAATATTTATAAATACATTTGATGTAATATTCTTGTGAGGTGAAGTTAAAAACCCTTATCAAGTATTGGCCTCCACATTTGAATAATTTTTGAACAAGTATAAATTAAAGTTAGGCACCATGTTAGTCATAGGCCTTAAAATCCATCTTAGAAAATGTGGTAATGCACATGCACTAATAACATGTATTTAAACATGTTAAGTGGGATATGACCCATTTTGATATTTGGGATGAACTTGTGAAACATATCTTACAAGAAAGGAATTATGAACATCATGTGTAAGATAAGATATAAAAATAATGATGTTTAACATAAAAATATGTCAACTTAGAAGCATGCACACTATGATTAATTTTCCCCAAATGAACCTATGATTTAATCAATTTAAATGCAAGAGTAATAAGCCCTACATAGGATAAATTCAAGCAATATAACACAAAATGCATTATTCCCCTTATGAATACATATAAGAAATATAAGATCAATAATAGATGAACCATGTGGGCATAGTATGTAATCAATGTAGTAATATTATATTAATTTATATAAATGTAAAACACAAGTATGAGTTATTGCCCCATATTGATGCACCATATAGGAATCATGGCAATGTAAGAAATCAATAAAATAATTGTGCATGATATAGATCATTGGACCATAAATTATATCAAACACATGAGGATAATAACTAGAAAAAGTAACATGTCACATATTGACCAAGCAAAAAGAAAACACTTCAAACATTTAAAGTACATCATGCACATAAGACAATGGAAACATAACAAGAAAGAGTAGACAAAGAATGAAATGAAGGCATGACAAACATAAACCAAGAACACCAAATATAGTGAAGGCACACCAAAAATTGAGCATACACATAATAAAATTAAGATATGGATTAACCAAATTAATATGTAATATGGGAAAGTGGTTTTGCATCAAAATTAAATACATTTACCCACACTAATTTCCAATCAAATGTAATAAGATTTAATCAAATAAAATAATTAATTTTAGACATTATTGTAGTAAGGAATATTCTAGAGTAATTGAAAATTACAAAGAAATGTTTCTATAAGAATATATATATTTTCACAAATATACATATAGTAGGGATAAATATGCACTATAAAATAGATTTAAATAGTAAGGTAGAAAAAATCTAGAAAGGCTGAAACAAACAAAAAAACTTTCCTAGATTGTCAAAATAATAACACTCCTTTACTATCACAACTAAAATTGTAATAATATGATTTTATAAGATGTAAGGTACTAAAAAACCTATCATATGACCTTCTTCCTCTTCTCTTGGGCTTTAAAAATCTTGTTTGATTTTACAAAATTCTACACATACCTTTAGGAAACTTATATCTTTCTATGAAACCTTAACAACTCATCAAAGACCAGTAAAAATGAGGGAGTAATTGAGGGGCCTTTGCTATCCATCTAGTATTTTCAAACCCATGCTCTAGAATTTTTTTGGAAAATAACACTCAATGCACTTCAGTAATATATTTTTAGATATAAGTGTTAATCCATATACAACTTTTCCCACTAACATAAAAATTTGATAATGTTTGAAAATATTATTTGTATACACTAGGAATGATAAATAGGTAATGAAGGTGGTAATTAATATTGCATATCACATGATACATCTATGAGAGAACTTAAATTAGCTTGATTTTTTAGTATCAAATCTCACCACCAATATCAAGAAGGTACTTATAGATGGTTCAAAAAAATTTCAATATCAATTTTTGGTTTTATTGATGTGCTTTATGCTGTGGAAATCTCCATTAGGACTAGTAAATGTTACTCTAGATTTTTGGCCTACCATTTCCTTTCCAAACATCACATGGATGAAAATAGGGAAGTTATATGATAAATTATGGTATTTTAATAGATGGTGGATGGAGGTCTTGTCCCTAATCAAAATGCACTCAAAAAATCCTCAAGATGTCATGAACTATTTAGGACAAAATGCATCGGTTACAAAGCTACATAATGGTATTTATATCAAAGTTCATGAGATAGCCACTCTAACTATGACCTTGATGTCATTATTCATTAAAATGGTAGAAGTGAAAGCTAAAGTATAGATATAAAAAGAATTAAATATTAGGGAGGTTTAACCTCTTTAATCCATTACTCCATAAGGGCAACAACCAACATCGGAGTAGACACAATCACAATAACAAGTGCAACCATAGGTACCACCACAAGCTTCATTATCCCTATCCCAACATGAGAAAGGAAAAAGGAAGGCACCTACACAAATATCCTCATCTCCTCCACCTAAGAAGTGAATATGATAGATAAAGTCTTTGTTAGATAATCCATATGTTCCAAGCATAGAAACTCAGTATGGCCTACCAAAAATAGGAGTAGAGGAATAATAAGTATTGAAGACCAATCTTGAGGACATCAACATTGAAGTCTATTACAAGGAGGAGGAGAATGAGATTTTCTTTTAGAAATAAGTGCACACTTTCCAAGTGTTAAATTATGTAAGGCATAATCTCTAGGTTGACATAACATAAACCCCTTTACATCATTATTGATACTATAGGATAAGAAGACACAAAAAAAAATTAGTAGCCAAGATATTTCATACAAATCAAACTGAGGGATATTAATCTATGAAAGAAAAAAAGAAACAAAAAAAAGAATGTCCATTACCAACCTTGAAGTGCAAGCTAATGAATCATTTTTTAAATGGCCAACACAACATGCCGATAAAAGATGGTGTCTTTTGGTGAAGTAACAGAAGGGATTGGTATGAAAAAAACATAAAATTCATAGTAGTAACCATAGAATAAATATATAAATAGAGTCAAGGAGTCATTTAATCCACATTTATCAAGGAAGAAGAATTTTATGCCATGAGGTAATGTGATAAAATTATCTTCCTTAGAGGAAACTCAAATAATCACCATGTTCAATGCACTAGAGGAAATAGAGGAGATGTCAACAATAAGTTTACCTAACGATAATCCACAAAAATATTTGACACAAATAAAAAATCCTAGAAGAGTATCATACGAGGGATGAAAAGAAAATAAGAAAGTAGGAGAAAAATAAAAAGAAATAAGAATTGGAAAAATAAGTATCCACACGGGAGGTGCAATGCTAACAAAAACAAGCTACATAATAAATATTGACTAATTTAACCACAAGTCAAATTAGGTCAACCCCTTATATAGTTAAAATTGTTATAGGGGTCTTCTAGGGTGTAAAATGTGTTCTATAGTCTTTTATAAGGTCAAATATATATTTCCACCCTTGTCTCATTTGTATAGTTGGTCTTATGTCATCTAGGGGTCACATTTTGAGTCATTTAAGGAAATGGTATGGTTTTGATAGAAGGAAAAGTGATATAAAAGAATATTCAACATCCCCCATGTTATAATATGTCATAAGAACTATTTCAAAATTGACAAAATGTAGATGCAACATTAAAACAAGAAGATAAGTGGGAAAACTGGTAGTTTCATGTGGTTTTGAGTAGTTATACGACTTGTGCAATTACTATGGCACATGGGAATACTTATAAAGTGATTATTTAGGTCCCCTCAACTCAATACCATTCTTTGGAATATTTCATAGTCTTGAAATTGATCAAACCAACCCATCTTTCCTATCGCTCTCCTTTGCAAGCTAAAATGGTCAACTGATCTCTGCTTAGTATGGCCAGGAGGAGTTGAGTCATAGTAAGTGAACTTGGTGAGAGGAATTAATATTTTTATAATAAAAATCCATGGTAATAGTTGAAATTTTGGTGTACTAGGGTATATGAACCATTTCTAAGAGTGCTAGTGACTCTTTTCTACATGTCGCTCCCCAATACTTCAGGTTTCTTCTCTATTTACATTATTATATGAAATTAAAGTTGTGTATGTGATATTTAGAAGAATAAACATCCTTATTAAAAGTATTATAATATTTATTTCATGTGTGAAGGTGAAATGATGAGCAAGTCTATCTTAGTTTGCTAGTTGAGGACACCATTGAAGTTTAAAACTAGTGTTTCACTTGTTTTAAAGTTATTTTCATGAAAGTGGCTTTAGGAAAAGAATAAAATGTTTGATTTTAACTTATAAAAACATGGTTAATAGTTTTACTTTGAAGGTCTTGTCTAAGGAGTGTTCCATATGGGTGGAAGAACACAATCAAAAATCAAACACAATCAGTTTCCTTTGTAACAGTCACCTATAGTCAGGTGAAAAGGAAATTTGAATAGTCATGGTGATGGGATAAGAAGAATTAAAGGTGTTGAGTACACTCTCAAAGTGTTAAAAATTAGTTTGAAATATTCAAATAGGTTTAATATTGGTTGTATAACTAATTCACCACACACTGTCTTATACCCTATAGTAGCACCTTTAGGTAGCTCCATCAACGGTTTGAGTATAATCAACATAGGATAGGAGAATGTTGAAATACAAGTGTTTGAGATGATGTGAGACATCATGGAGGTTTAAGAGCATAGAAAACATCAAAGTGATAATCATGAGACAATCATATGCATACATACCTAGAACCATGTTTATCTGCTAAGAAAATTGATTTTTAGATAGGTTACCTTAACCTCTCTAAATCATATTTTGGCTCATATGCTATGCCACTCCATAATGGAGTTTCTTGAGGTCTAGACAAGATCAAGTGCTTCCATCATGTAACCCAATCATAGGGTAAATACCTTGAATAAGGGAAATGGTTATTTTTGACCAAATTTTGGCCCTTGAGGTCAAAATTAGGAACCCCTATTTGAAAGCTTAGCCATTTGAGTTTATACCTTTTGGCTAAGGCCAATATGCATATTTTATTTGGAAGAGGTGTTCCACAATATAAGCCTACAACAAATGTATAAGTATTATTTCTTTCAAAAATATTTGTTTTGGTCTTTTGGATAAGCTTTGCATAGTAATTATTTCAGATCCTTCATTTTTAACCAAAGTCTATTTCTTTCAGACTTTTCTTTTTGCCAAGTGCTGAATTCTTTTAGACAATTCATCTGAGAAATTTTTTCTAAAGCAGAAGATGAAGACTAATTCCTTTAATAAAATTTTTTGAACAATTTTCCTAAAGGATAATCCCTCCTCAAAATGGTCCTTTTCAACTTTCCTAAATAAGTCTTCAAGTAGCTACCCTACACATTTTCTTTGAAAGATATGTTCTATGTAAAGTGCCCTTCACAATCTTCCTGAAGGATATCACCTAGACAAAGTACCCTACATGATCTTTCTAAAAGGTCTTTTAATTGAGGAAATATAACCAAGTCAAACCTTTAAAGGGTATTTTCATGGGAAAGTGGACCAAAAAAAAGTTTTGAAAGGTGCATCCCAATCTTTTTGAAGGGTACTTTTCAAGTAGGGTGCCCTATTCAATAGTCCAAAGGAATTAATGTAGAAAAAGAGGTCAAAGGATTTGTTTCGAGAAAAATACTAAAGGAAAAGACTTGATGCAAAGATCTCAAATGAATTCTCTTAGGAAAAGTTCCAAAACAAAGTGGCTAAAAAAGTCTGAAAGAAAATAGATCTGTAGGAAAAAGTGTCTAAGGAAAATATCCTAAAGGAATTTATGATAGGTCTATAGACGTCAACTTCAGGGTCATGGGATAGCTATTAGAATTTAAATTGTGGGTCCTAGGTAGATCAATGGTCCTCATTTCATCTCTCATCTTGATCCAATGACATGCATGGTCAATAATAAAATGAATATGAGGATGCCACTTGGCATATGCAGAGACATTTTTGAGAAGTCAAAGTAAAGATCTAAAGGTTTATGGGCCTTCACATAGATAATATCAAATCGGTGAGATGATGAGATATCTAAAGGATCACATTGAATTGGGTCACAAAGGTTTAATGAGTGAGAAAAAGGTCAACATGTCAATGGACAAGTCAGTTTTTAGCAGTAAATGGGAACACATGAGAACTTAGGTTTTCAATGAAATTTGATAGGCCATTTTTGACAGATGCAATCAAGGTTAAAAATAAAACAAATCTAAAATATGGAATAAGAAAAGCCCAAATATCTATTAGTGACTGAAAATACTTTGAGGGCTTGGTAGTAGTTGCCTCAAAGTTAATCAAAGGATCTCTACATCTTTCTTGGGAAAACTACCATGTTTTATGAAGACATCTAGTTTGGAGGACTTTGTTCATCCATTCCTCATTCATGACACTATAACATAAATATTATAATAATTTTTTATTTTCATTGATGCTTCCATATTTTTTAGGATTAGTTTCACATGTAACCCTTTTATTTCAATTGGACAAATGTCCGTGATCTTTGAGGCTATTCTTTCCTCTCTTTTCCTTAGAAATTCTATAAATGGAGCCATTTTTTGCCATTGTTGGGATCTCTCTATTGGGTATGGTGAAGGCCTACAAAATTTGTGAATTGAATCAATAAATGTGAACTAGGAATTTGACTCAAGAGAGGTTTTATTATCTTATTAGTGACAAAATGAAATCAAGTTGAAAAACCAACACACTAGCTAACATACATCTCTAGGCCTAATTACTAGGGAGAGCTTAGTGAGGGAAAGCCATTTGAGAACACAAATAAAAATGGAAATAAATAATAAATATGAACACAAAACACCAATTTCTTACCAAATCCTTGATTATTCCAAAAGGCTCCTTCTTTGGCTTACTTAGCTTGTGCTTCAAGCGATCTTCTTTAATGGAGTGTGGCTACCTTCATCTCCTTTTAACGCCTTTAGCTTTGGCTTGGATTGACTTGGCCCAACAATTTGGAATTATGAAATTAAGATGAAATTATTTTTAAATGTATTTGGGAATTATAATTTTGGCATAAAATAGCTTAAAATTCATGTGGCAAGGCCTCTTATTTATAGATTTTGGAAAATGGCTAGAATCAACCTGAACCATCCATCTCATGATTGAGATGTGTGGCTAAGGATTAATTCAATTATGTAATTAAAAATAAATAAATAGGATCATTAATATTTGGATAGAGGGGCATTTGAGAGGCATGAGAGGCATTGCTGAGGCATGGGAGGGGTTAACCTTGATATTTTATGCATTTATGGCCTAGGGATGTCTTCCCAAGAAATGATGTCACCTGATGATGTAGATATTCAATATTTATTTCTAAAAATAAGCATTCAAAAAGTTTCTATGGAATTTTTAATTATGACCTAATTTGGTTAAATTATCTCTTAATCATGATTAAGCACTTTATGCACAAATTACTCAAATTGATTAGAATGCCTTGTTATTGGTCCAAAATTTGATTGGATTAGAATTAGAAGTCAAAGTAAGATTTGTTAGATCCATTATCCCTTTTAGGATTTTACTAAAACCAAATGACAAAGGCACATGTCTTGTGCAAGAGATTTTATAGAAAAGAGCAATCCAGAGCACCTAGGTGCAAAATTATCATTTTGACTCAAAATGATCTGATCAAAGTTAACTATCCCATAAATTGAATTACCTCATTTAGTGATACAATAGATAGAACCAACAATTGAATATATCAATTTCAACTTATTTAATGTGTTTTATGTTTTTAAGCCAAATTATGCATTTTAGTGGAAATTGGTCAAAATCCTAGTTGGAGGTTATTGATGGCTAGATTTAGGTGTCTATAGTTTTCCCTTATTTGGAAAGGCATTGCAAGCTATAAAAACAATAATATCTTCTAAAATAATGATAAATGGTTTGTATGAGAAAAAGAAGATGATGATTGAAGAACAAAGCTCTAAACGGTTTTTGGGAAGCCCAGGATGATGCCCCATTGAGAGAGTGGCCATCACATTTGTTGATGGATGGTCCCTTGAAAAGAAACAAGAATAAAGGTGAATTTAATCTAAGATTGAGATTAATCCAAATGAGAAAATGCTTGCATGCATTGATTTAAAAAGATTACTGATTTACCCAAAGGCAGTTATAATCAAGAATAAAAGTTAAAATAATGATTTTCCCATAGGTAGTTATAATCATTAAGAGGACCTAGATTGGATAAAGATGATTGTGCCCTAATTAGGGTTGATTAGCAAGCATAACTCAAATATATAACCTAGAAATAGATTAAAGATGAGTGGGTGCAAAGTGATGAAATAGATGAATAGAAAAATAAGATTAATCAATGTGAATGATTTAGTTTTACCTACCAATGAGGAGATGCTCATCTTGATTAGCAATGATACAACTAGAATGGTTAATGGGTTAATTTGATCAAGAGTGGGATGGAAAGAGTTGCCAAGGTGCCAAGGATAAACTTCTATGTTTCCATTAATTGTAGACCTTATTGAAGCTAATTTTAATTGTAGCATGTGACTAAACGCATCATGATAGAACACCATGAAGACTTGGCAAAAACATGCCTAAAGACTAACTCTCGATCTAATAAACACTCAAAAATAATGCACCAATGATAAAAACCATGATGACAATGTTGACACATGAATATGGATAGACTTAAGACTAATGTGCTTGAGGAATCACCTAATGAACATATATAGAATAAGTAAAGGCAATAGTGCTAATAGCAAACAAATATACAAGAATACAAAAAAATGAATAAAACACACAAAAATCACACAAATTGATAAACAACTTGAAATAAATAAACAAACAAAAAGCCTGAAAACAAAATCAAAAGAAAGCATCCTAACAATGACTTTGCCCTAATAGGTCAGATCAAGGATAATTGACTAGGCTTAGACAACACAAATGTTTTTGGATTTTTGAAATATTATGAATATTTTTAGAATTTTGAGGTATCTTAACTTGTTATATAATTATAATATACCTACTTGTAAAATGGTGAGAGCATTTGGCTTAGGTTACTCATAAAATAGAGAGTGTATATAAAGGGGTACTAAGGTGACTTCAACTTGAATTGAGCATGAACTACTTATTACTAAAATAACCTCAAGTTATAGTAATTTCATCCACACAAAAGGTATGGAAAACCAACTAGGTCCCAATAAGTTCTCAAATCTAGCAAATGGCCAATCAAATGAAAATAGTCATGGCAAGGTGATGCGATAATGCATGGTAAACAAGTGTTGCCCCTAGTTTACCCATAGTGGTTATACCTAGGATACAAAAGAATATGTCAATGATACTAATTTGACCATAGGTGGTTATAATTAATAGCAAGATTGGTTAAACACTAATTTACTCATAGGTGGTTATAATTAGGCTCACATAAACAAACCTGATATAAGATGGAAAATAAAAGATATCTTGCCAGATTAACTGTCACACTACTTTCATAGACTAACATTATAAATATGGATTTGATTGATTGTTGAAATTTAATCAAAATCATCTCACAAAAGGTGTAGGAAGAACCAAATGAACCAAGATCAAAACAAGATTGGGTAGAATGACTAAAAATAGGATTTGGTCTAGATAGGAATGGAATGATAGGATGGTATGGTCTTGCTAAGGATAATGATGGTTTTTGATAGATTGAAAAAAATGGTAAGAGGTTTTCCCCAAAGTAAGAATGTGATTAGTTGGGATATGTAAAAATGGTGAAATGATATGTAACAATGGCAATGTCATGGCAATGAAATGGTATGGTACATGTTTTTGGCCTAGGTGTGGTTTTTGATTCTGTTATTCCCACTGATGGGGAGATGCACATAATAATAAACAAATTATATGAATAAAATACTTGATCATGTTAATTTATATCCCATTCCTCATCTGAATAACTACTCCATCAATAATTGCCTACGTATTTAGATGTCAAGAATGCTTTTATGATCTTCATTGGTCATTGATTTTGATTTCTTCAAGCATTGAGACAATGTATATTTGTAGCCTCTACAAAGAAAATTACAATCATGGATGGTAAAAAAGGATAAATAATATATGGTAGGTTTGATTATGAAATAGAATGGTAGATGATAATGGAATGTGGAGTGGTTTGGAAATAAATGAAGATTAGGACTTTTAGTCACACGTAATGTTGTTAATGCTATATTTGACATAAATTTGGATGTGGTAGGGTCAAAGACCTATTATATTGATAGGACCATCAGATTTTTCTATTATTTAAGCTTGAGAGTAACTACCATCTGATTAGGCTGTAGATAGGAAGCTATTTTGATTTGATCTTTGATTTTGTCTTCATCAAGTAGTGAAGAAATTTTGTGCTAAAATATCAATGCCTTAATGAGGTTTTCACCAATGACATTGTCTTGATTGTTCCATAATGCCTTTGAGAAGGTTTCACTAAGGAACACTGAATTTTAACTTTGATTTTCTTCTAGCACTTTAAAAAATGTTTCACTAGAAGATGCTAAGTTTAAACTTTGTTTGTCCCCTAGTGCCTCCAAAAAGGTTTCACTAGGAGAGTGTTATTATGATACATGTATTTGGTCTTGGATTCCTTGATATTTTTCAACTACTATGTCTCCATGGATGCAGTTCAACAACGTGTGATTCTATTGATCCCAATCGACACTTATGGGCGATAGAATGTCAATAATATGGCTATATTGATTAATGGTAATGGCATGTGGAATGGTAATGGAATGGGTAGAGGCTACACAATCCTTATAGAAGATACTAGGATAACTTGTGTCAAAGCTAAAGTACTCATCCTCAAAAACTATAGAAGCATCTAAAATGTATTCAAATTGATTTGCGAGGCATGTGTAACTAATGTTGTAACAACTATGAGCATATTCTTTTTCTGAATCTAATTTTAACTCAATAAACTTTGAATCCAATGTTGAGACTGATGTTGATTCTGATTTTGATGCTAAATCTAATGTTAGTTCAATAATAAAACCTGACTCTAATTTTTATTCTTCATTTGATTGTTATTTTATTACAATAATGTCTTGTTGAATGTTTGGTTTTAGACAAGTGATGGCCTATAATGGCATAATAGGCTCTATAAAAATTGGTTTGTCAGAGTGGGACTCCTATAAGATGGGAAAAAGGTCAAGAGACAACTCCTTAGAGACTGGCTTGTCAATAAGAGGCTCTTGAAAATTAGGTATATAGTTGAGGTAATGATTTGACCAAAGATGGTTATAATCATTAATAAGTGACTTAACAAAGACTACCTTATCAGAGTGAGATTCCTGTACAACTGGTATAGGATTAATAGGTGATTCATCATATGTTGAATTATCACAAATAGTTGATTCAATAGAAACATCTCAGATTGGTTGGTTCTATTGGCCTTGGTTTCCAATGAGTTGGAAAATACCTATTTTGATTATAGCTTGGTCCTCAAATGATTGGATCGATTGAGGTTTGGATGGGATTGGTACTATATAAGGAATGAATTTTGGATGGATAATGTTAGGGCATTGGGGAGCATGTTTGTTCACATGATTCAAAGGACTAGGTCTTGGAATGATGAAAGGGTGTTGTGGAGCTTGGTTACTCGCACAAGCTAAAGGACTAGGTCGAGGAATGGTAATGGTATTCCTTGGATATTATAGATCTTGATAACTCATATAATACAAAAGAGGGTTAGGGGTAGTCTATGATCATATAACAAAAATACATCATGGAACTTGATTACTTGTATAAGATAAATAATCTAAGTCTTCCTCATAGACCATATCATCCCGTCATGAGTTGGTTCATAAGCTAGTTCTTGCCTATGTTCCATGTAATGATTATTGCAAAGAGGGTATGGATTCATATCCCAAAAAACATTATCTATAATTAGGTATTCAATGTTATCCTTATAATCCTCTTCATGCCAATGAAGGTCTCGATTTAGATTGTGTATTTTGACTATGTTCCCCATATGGAGTATTATAGGGAGAATAATAAAACTCCTTAGAAAATATTTCTCTATAGGGGTTCCTAATAGAATTTTGTATAGACATTCTATCATAAGTTGGATTATACATGAATCCACCATAAGTGTAGCTAAACATATTTATGTAAATGATGAAATCCTTGAAATAAAAAGGTTTAGAGTTCTACAAACTCTAAAAAACTGTCCAAAAGACAAATGGTTCAAACTTGGTCTAACTTGGTTGAAGGGGTGGAGCTATATCTCTAATATGGTCTGAAAGTGGAGCTATATCTCCAAAATGATTTGAGCTAAGACTTGGCATAAAATAGTCTAACATCAAATTCCTAATGTCAAATGTCATATTCATAAAAGGTAAAGCATCTGAATAAAAACTGGCATGTTAAATGTCTAGGTCAAAGTGTTCCAAATAAGGTCTAACCTAGGAAAGGAAAAAGATTCACTAGGTCTTTTATCCAAATGTGGAGTCAAAATATAGGCTCAAATAGGGTATGCTAGGACTTTTGGCCAAATGGCATCAAAATCTAGACTTGAAACATAGGTATCATGTGATTTGATTTAATCTAACAATTTTAGAAATAACTTTGACATAAACCTGACACATATAATCAAACATAAACATGATTAGTTGGCATAAGGATTTGGAGATTGGTTGTGTTATCCAAAATAAAGGCACAAAAAATGATGAGGATAGGTTTTGAACAAATAAACCATCAATAGTTTTTAAATTTTGGTAATCGATTAACCAAGGTTATGCAACCCAAAAGAGAAAGATCTGTGTATTAGCTCCACGAATTGAGGTCTAAACAAAAATCAATCAATGTTTGAATCCAAAATTGACAAGGTTAATTGAAAAATCAACATTGAAAACTAGGATTTGACCAAACAAGATAGACAAGATTGGATATCATGATGACACAAGACAAAGGTCCAAATGGTATACATGACATGGTTTGAAACAAAATAGTTTTTGATACAAGATAAACTAGTCTTGAAACAAATTGAGAATCCTAATGGAATAAGCATGATAAAATTATGTGATCTATGTTATGTTTCAAAAAATCAAAATAAAAAATGGTTTGATATGATTTTGGTAGCATAACTCTACCCTCTGCAACTCAAATTGACATAAACATAAACAAGTTTAGCAAAAAATTCAAGGCACAAGTGTGGTGTAAAATGGCTAGCATAACACCTCTTTAGAAAAAATAATAATGTATAAACAAATTTATTTTTCCATAGATTTATGAAAAAAACAAAAAAAATTTATTCTCAAAACATACCAAGCAAAAATTTCCAAAATACTCTAAGTATACCGTGCAAATCCTAACAACAAAATGGCAATATGGGGTTGACTAAACTATCAAGCTTTCAAACATTTCTAGGGGAATCAATTGCAAAATGATTTTAACATAAATAATATAAAATAAAAGAATAGAAATTATTTGTTTGTGACATTTTCTAGTTGTAAAAATGTCTAGTCCTTTTTACAACCACTACATCTTACTATTCTCTCAGTGTAGTGCGATGTCCAAATGTAGATACATCCTGTATGCAACTTAGAAGGAGTGGATAAAGTCAATGCTAGGAGATGAAACCTAAGTTAAAAGATTTCCTACATAAATCATGGGAGGTAATGAATTCTCCCTTGCAATCCAAGTTTATATGAAATAAAGAAATCATAAAATAGAAAGACTTTAGGGTCATTGTCAAGGTCACCCAATACTTTTGTGAGTTTTTGGGGAGTGCTTTAGACGATGTTATTTCTATGCCTTGGACTAGGAAATTTAAAAATAAAGAAATAAATTTTGATTCCAATGGTTCCCTAAAGGGTAAAAATGGAATATAATACATGTAACATCCTTGTATTTTGCGAAAACATAGTGCTAATTAAAACAAGTAGTGAACACAAAAGCTTTGAAAGATGATTTCATTTTTAAGCCTCAAATTGAAAGGTGTGCTGGTGTTATTTTAACCCCTTGGTATTAAGTTGTAAATTTTAAAGGATAAATATAAAAAATTTATTTTAAGCACCTAAATGTTCCATTAATCACTAAAATAAAGTTCCTAGTTCATTTTAAAAGCATGCAAAAGATGGTCTAAAACATGTTTTAACAAATTTGAAGTCTGTCAGTTACCTGTCTACCCTTAAGGCATCACCCCAAAATAAAATATGTTAGGTTATAAAATGTTAACACAAATATAATTAAAATATTTAAAAAAAAATATTAAATATATGAACACCTGCAAACAACAAATTAGAAGGGTTAAAATAAAATATAACACACAACACATAAAATCTTGCACATAAAATATAAAAACCTGCAGTTAGTGTTTTTAACATAAATTTTAAAATATAGATAATTTTGATACAAAATTTTTATATGTTGTTAATAACTATATTTTTAATATATATGAAAAAATTTAGATCCAAAAAGTCAATATAAAAAAGTTATCAACTCTATTCTAACCGTTTTTACTAAAAAAATATAAAACAAAAAGTGACAGTGACTAAAACAGATATAAATTCTAAAATATATAATATTTTTTTGTAAAATTTTTATATATTATAAATGACATATTTATTTATATTAATAAAAAAATTCAGACAAAAAAATTAATTAAATAAAAATTTATGACTTCTTTATTGGCTATTTTTACTCAAAACAAAAACAACAAAAAAAAAGATTCAAAACTATGAAACACAAAAAAGTTTGTGGATTGTGCTCTCATGAAGATCATCCCACTAGGAATGAAATTATCTGAAATATAAATTTGACTCAAGATAGGTGTTACCATATTATTATTGACAAAATGAAATCAAATTGAAAAACCAACACACTAGCTAGCATACATCTCTAGGCCTAGTTACTAGGGAGAGCTTAGTGAGGGAAAGCCATTTGAGAACACAACTAAAAATGGAAAGAAATAAGAAATATGAAAAAAAAAAAAAAAAAAACAAATTTTTAACAAAAACTTGATTTATCAAAAAGGTTATTTCTTTGGCTTGCTTAGCTTGTGCTTCAAGAGATCATCTTCAATGGAGTGTGGCTATCTTCATCTCCTCTTGGCACGTTTGGCTTTGGCTTGGCTCAACAATTTGGCATTATAAAAATAAGATGAAATTATTTTTAAATGAATTTGGGAATTATTATTTTGACTAAAAAGAGCTTAAAATTTATGTGGTAGGGCCTCTTATTTATAAATTTTAGAAAATGGTGAGAATCAATCTGAACTGTCCATCTCAAGATTGAGATGTGTGGCTAAGGATTAATATAATTATGTAATTAAAAATACATAAATAGGATCATAAATATTTAGGATAGATGGGAATTTAAGAGCCATGAGAGGAATTTATGAGGCATGGGAGGGGTTAACCTTGATATTTTATGCATTTATGGCCTAAGGATGTCTTCCCAAGAAATGATGTCACCTGATGATGCATATATTCAATATTTATTTATAGAAATAAGTATTCAAATTTTTTCCATGGGATTATTAATTAGTCTCTAATTTGGTTTAATTAGATCTTAAACATGATTAAGCACTTTGTGCACAAATTACTCAAATTGATTATAATGCCTTGTTATTGGTCCAAAATTTCACTGTATTAGAATTAGAAGTCAATGTCAGATATGTTGGATCCATTATCCCATTTAGGATGTTACCAATACCAAATAATAAATGCACATGTCTTGTGCAAGAGATTTGATATAAAAGGATAATCCAAAGCACCCAGGTGTAAAATTGTCATTTTGACTTGAAATGATCTGATCAAAGTTAGTTGGCCCATAAATTGCATTACCCCATTTAGTGATACCCTGGACAAAATCAAAACTTGGATATATCAATTACAACTTATTTAATGTGTTTTAGTATTTTTAAGCTAAATTGTGCATTTTGGTAGAAATTGGTCAAAATACTGGTTGAAGGTTATTGATGGCCAGATTTAGGTGTCTATAATAAAGACAAGTAATTTGACCTCATTCAAATAATTCACTAAGTGTACATGATAGTGTTTTAGTCTTGTGTAAGAGTGATGTTTATTTGCCTTCACATGTTACTCCTATTAGTACCTAGTGTATTATGATCTATTTTTTGTAGGTCAATAAGAAGTGTCAAGTGAAGTTGTAGGTATAGTGAATAGATCCTTCAATAGAGTGTCTTAGAATGAATATTACCTAATTATTCCTAACCTATGTTATATTCTAGACCCCATGTTGAAACACTGATGTGAGAGAGAGAGTTGATATTGAGTGTAGTGTATATGTAGATTTTTATTAGTTCCAAGTGCATGTTAAAGGTATGAGTAGAGTAAAACATTTGGTGTATCACCTCCATCGATTAGGATTAATTTCCATGCT
Source organism: Torreya grandis (assembly GCA_037957365.1). Taxonomy (NCBI): domain Eukaryota; kingdom Viridiplantae; phylum Streptophyta; class Pinopsida; order Cupressales; family Taxaceae; genus Torreya; species Torreya grandis. The sequence continues at coordinate 620,022 of JARHVA010005320.1, forward strand.
ATTCTTAACTCTTTTCAACCCTAAAGTGTTAGTAGTAGGAACATGTGCTTAAATGATACATCAAGGGGAGCTAGATCCTAATCTAGAAATCCACTTCCTAATAGGGATACCCACAACCCTAGGGTGATTCCATTATCTCACTTGAATGAGGATAAGCCCATCTCCTCATTGGGTGAAAGTTCAAGTGACAATAGTTTTTGGTATGCCTAGTGGGACACTTGTTCTAAGAGTTGGGAGATTTTTAGTGTTGTCCTTTAGCACATCAGCCTTTGGAGGCATTTTTATAAGCATCAATGGTAACTCCAAAGACATATCAGCTAATTAAGTAACTGAAGTGATCCTTGAAGAACTTTGGTAATGCATTTTTTTATGTTCTTACAAGAAATGATGTTTCATCGCTACCTATGGCTATGATTTTTTCTCTTTACAAGCTAGAGAGATAATTCAAGCTTGTGCCATCCCATACCAATTGGAAAAGTCCTTAGTTAGTCCCAACATGACCATTTTCAGCCTTGTCATGACTTGTATAGGTCTTATAATCAGCCTTATCAATGTTTTACTCCTCATAGTCAATCGAGTCTTTTTTCCAATCAGCCCATCTCCTCCTTCAAACAAGCACTCTTGAGATATGATAACTATATGCTAGATATTGATACTCAAAGATGAGGTGTTCAAAATATTCCTAGTCATTCCATCCATCAAATGAGAAATGATTTGGAATTGGTTAATAAAGCACGGGATCATTTTGAGAGAGACAATTGGCAAAGGCTTACAAGTGAGATGCTTGATATGAGTGGTTTGATTGCATCCTTGGAAGACACATTGAGAATTCATGAGAGGAAGCCTCACCAAGTGTATCAAACTTCTTATTCACTTCCTCAAGTTTCCTATAAATCATACATGAACTCTAATTATGAGTCAAACTAAGCCTATCAAATTCATTCTTTTTCCAATAATTTGGAGGAGAGAGTTCAAAAGAGAAATCTTGTGTTTGAGGCAAATCTTGATAGGAAGATTGAATTGGAAAATATGCATATGCAATAGTCCATATTAGTAGTGAAGGAAGTAGATTTGAAACCCTCATTACCCTCTCATATTACATCACTACCTCAAAAGGAGACTTCTAATTTTGGCATTCCAAGCTGGAGTAAGGTAGTTGAGTCTTGAGAAAGGAAAGAGAAGAAGAGTCCCATCAAAGAATATGAAATTGAATAAAAGTTTAACCCCATACAAACCTCCCCTACCTTTACTCAAGAAGAGATTTCCAATCCTAAGATCATGAGATGGAACAAAATAGTGGAGTCATGAGGCAAGATAGAAGAGAAGAGTGTTGTCCAAGAGTGTGAAGTGGAAAGTGGAGTTAATTATTTAGAAGTACCTCTCACCCTTCCTCAAGAATATTAATGTATTCCATGGTAGCCCTTATGTACTATCCATCTTCATGATGATTCCTATGAAATCCAAGAAAGACTTCTTGAATAAGACCTTACCAAGAAGATAGAGGAGTTGGAAGCAAAAATGAAGCTGCTAAGTCAAGGTGAGATGGAAGGTTTAGACTCAAAAGAAGATCTTATGCCTAAACACACCCCATCTCCCCTTCCTCAAGAGCTTCCAAAAGAGCCTCTTATTCTAAGTCTAATAATGAGATATATATCCCACCTCCACCAACTATTTCCTTATGTCCTCATCCTATCAACCTTTTTCCTGATGGACCTATGATGTGGGAACCAAAAGAGGAGCAATTGGTTGAAAAGGAAAATGAACTCTTACTTTAAAAATATATACCTCCTTGATCAAGGACATTAGATTATGGTAGCTGAAATGCAAATTAAAAACTCTCAAGTGGCCTTAAGTGATGAAGAGGAGGTGAATTCTTGTATTGAGTCTTCTTGTTTAGATCATAATAAAGAATGATTACTTTGTGTTGAACAACCTATTTTGAGAGAAGAAAATGAAGAGGAATATGGTTAATTCATGGCTGATCAAGAAAACTGCATGATTAATTATGAGGATGAGTTCATCATAGGAACCCATCTTGGTGAACAAAAATACAATTCACAAGGTGTTTCCTCCATAATTGATGAGGAGGAAATGATCATTGATTCTTTTCTTACTTTTCAAGATACTATAGATGGACTAGGATAGGTTCTTGATTAGACTTTGGATGACTTGTTTGAAGTCATTGGAGCAGGCCATACTCTTGTTCAAGGAAGCTATCAGTTGGTTAAAGATGGAGAAGGTGGAATTAGGACTCAAGTAAGTATGCAAAGGAGAAACAAGCTTTCAAATTTACCATTTCAAGAGGTTTGTGAATTTGAGAATGATATATTTGAAGTCATCAAGAGAATATATCACCCTCTAAAAGGAACTCATCAGCTCTTAAAGGTTGAATAAAAATCATATTGGCCTAAAGTTTCTAATGAACATGAATTCAATCCTTTTGAAATCATGCCTATAGAGAGGAAAGGAGTTGATCATGAGAAAGTGAATGGGTAGAAACATGAAGAAAGTGATCATGTACAAGAAGAGCTCATTTCCTAGGTTAGATTATTTATATTTTCTTGGTTCTTAATGAGCATCATGCACAAGAAGAGCTCATTTCCTAGGTTAGATTATTTATATTTTCTTGGTTCTTAATGAGCATCATGCCAATAAGGATGGAAGACTTTGTAAGAAGCATGAAGGTAGAAATGATAAGAGATAAAAGTATTATTGACTCATCCAATCCTTCATGCCATGAAGTGAGAGGATTTTCAATTTTCCCATTTGATCTAGGAGGGGGAAGAGCATAACTAGTTAGTTGTATGTAATTAGTTTTTTCCTACTATGTTTGGTTCTTCTAAGTGATTAGTAGCACACGTGTGTTTGATTTGGTCTTCACATGTGTTTTTTCTTTTCCTTGTGTGTTTTGAGGCAGTAACTAGTTCTCTTGTTGATCAAGTTTTGAATCATGGTCAAAGTTTCTTGTTTATTTTAGTCTTTAAATGACTCCATTTGCCCAATACACTAATTAGACTACTAGTCTAGTTAGTATAGCAAGCATAATACCCCTACAAGTCACCAATTTTTTGGCTAAATTTTGGCCCTTCATGTCAAAATTAGGCACCCCTATTTTAAATCTTAGCCATCTAAGTTTATACCTTTTGGCTAAGGCTAGTATGGAAATTTTATTTAGAAGAGGTGTTTCACACTATAGCCTCATAAAAAATGTACAATTGTTATTTATTTAAAAAATATTTGTTTTGGTCTTTTGACTAAGCCTTTTCATAGTAATTATTTCAAATCCTTTGTTTTTGACCGAAGTCTATTTCTTTCAAACTTTTATTTTTGTTAAGCGCCAAATTATTTTGGATAATTCATCTGAGACAAATTTTTTGAAGCAGAAGATGAAGACTAATTCCTTAAGGAAAATTGTCTAAACAATTTTCCCAAAGGATAATCCCTCCTTGAAATGGTCCTTTTCAACTTTCCCAAAGGATAAGTTTTTGAGAAACTACCCTACACATTTTTTCTGAAAGATATGTTCCAAACAAAGTGCCCTTCACAATCTTCCTGAAGGATATAATTGAGATAGAGTTTCCTACGTGATCTTTCTGAAAGGTCTTTTCCTTAAGGAAATAGACCTAAGTCATACTTATGAAGGGTATTTTCATGGGAAGGTGGATGAAATAGAAGTTTTGAAAGGTGCATCGCAATCTTTTTGAAGGGTATTTTTCAAGCAGGGTACCCTATTCAATAGTCTAAAGGAATTAATGAAAAAAAAGAGGCTAAAAGATTTGTTTTGGGAAAAATCCCAAAGGAAAAGACTCGATGAAAATATTTAAAATGAATTATCTTGGGAAAAGTGCTAAAAAAATTGGATGGAAAAATCCAAAATAAAATAGACTCATGGGAAAAAGTGTCCAAGGAAAATATCCTGAAGGAATTTATGATGGGTTCACAAACATCAACTTTAGGGTCATGGGATAGCCATTGGTGTTTAAACAATGGGTCCTAGGTAGATCAATGATCCTCGCTCGATCACTCATCTCAATCTAATGGTGAATAGGGTCAATAATAAAATAAATGCAAGGATGCCACTTGGTTTAGGTAGAAGCATTTTTGAGAGGTCAAAGTGAAGATCCAAAGGTCTACAAGCCTTCGTATAGATAAGATCAAATAGGTAAGGTGATGTGAGATATAAAGGCTCATATTACATTGGGTCACAAAGGTTTAATAGGTGAGATGAAGGTCAACATGTCAAAGGTGAAGTTATTTCTTAGCAATAGATGGGAACACATGAGACCTTCGATTTTTAATGAAATTTGATATGTCATTTTTGATAGATGCAGCTGAGGTCCAAAATAAAATGTAGTTATTAGATGGAATAAGCAAGGACTAGAGAGATATGAGTGACTACAGGGAATTTGAGTGCTTGATAGCAGTTGCCTCAAAGTTAACTGAAGGATATCTACATCTTTCTTGGGAAAACCATCATGTTTTATGAAGACATCTGATTCGGAGGACATTGTTCATCCATTCCTCATTCATGACACTACAACATAACTATTTTGATAATGTTTAATTGATATTGATGCTTTCAAACTTTGTAGGATTAGTTTCACATGTAACCCTTCTATTTTAGTTTGACAAATGTCCATGATATTTAAGGCTATTCTTTCCTCTCTCTTCCTTAGAAATTCTATAAATGGAGCCATTTTTGGCCATTATTGGGATCTCTCTGGTAGGTATGGTGAAGCCCTACCAAATTTTTGCCTTAAATCAATAAAGACAAGTAATTTTAATTCATTCAAAGAACTCACTAAGTGTACAAGAGAGTGTTTTGGTCTTGTGTAAGAGTTATGTCTATTTGCCTTCACATGTTACTCCTATTAGTACCTAATGTATTATGATCTCTTTTTTACAGGTCAACAAGAAGTGTCAAATGAAAGTTTTAGGTATAGTCAATATCTCATTAAATAGAGTGTCTTAGAATGCATATTACCTAAGTATTCCTAACCTATGCTATCTTCTAGACCCCATGTTGAAACATTGATGTGTGAGAGAGAGAGTTGATGTTGAGTGAAGTGTATATGTAGCTTGTTCTTGGTTCCAAGTGCATGTCAAAGGTATGAGTAGAGTAAAACATTTAGTGTTTCACCTCCATATATTAGGCTTACTTTACATGCTATTATTAACTCTTTTTAACCATTAAGTGTTAGTATTAGGAACATGTTATTAAATGATACATCAATGGGAGATAAACCCTAATCTAGAGATCCACCTCCTAATAGGGATACCCACAGCCCTAGGGTGGTTCCATTGTATCAATTGAATGAGGAGAATATTGTCCCATATTATCATTAGTTGAAAGTTAAAATTATAATATTTACTTGATCACTAGATGAAGATGTCTGAAGGATTTCTAACTCAGGTAGGTTTTGGTCTATTACACTCAAAAAACACTGTGCTAAGATGACTAAAAGCAACCAATATTGTAGTGACGTATTGTATGGAGTGAAACTATGGTTTTAATGTCATGAAATGAACTCATATAGGTATGGAACATTATGAATAAATTCAATAAGGATCAAGTAAGGTGAAATAAAATTTAAAGAGACACACCATCACCTATAGGAATCCCTTTTCCTATGATAAACATCTACAGTCAATATGTAGATCCACAGTATGTTGATAGTGAGACATAAGAAGCATAACCTGTAGGCATGGTGACTCTTTTATTTTTAAATGACCTAATGACCTTGAAAATATCTTATAATATTAAATTTAGGGTTCAAATGTTGAATATCACCTATAGGTATCTTATTTGTCTGAAGAGTGCCACCTACAATCTGCTACAGTAGACAGACTAGGCCTGGTCAAATGGAAAGTGAATGATGACAAGGTTAGCATAAGTGTATGATGAATTAAAATGTTTATGAACACTATAAAAATGGTTATATCCATCCCATATGATTATTATAGTAAGGAAATAGGATAAATATTGAGTTTCAAACATTGAACCTATAGTCAGTACACAGTCCATACACAATTAAGTCTTATGCTAGTCTTGGGGGATTTGGGATCTTGATGGCTTTAGAAAGGTGATCCAGACCTGATATTTTTTGTATAAGGTCATAAAGATCTATTATATACCTTCATAACTTCACATTAATAAGACAAAAAATGGAGATTCCCTCTATTTTATCTTAATTAGAAGGCACTCCCTGTCAAGACCACCCTGCAAGGTTGGTGTGTGGATGATAAAAAGGTGAATAAAGAGTCTTAAATGAATTTAATAATGATGTATATAGTTTATTTATAAATTAAAAAACATTAATAAACACTCATAGTCCTAAGAAACCACTCAAAGGTAGTTATAGGCCATGAAACATAGTCAGGCCTATTAGGCCTAGGACTAGGCCTACACCCTACTGAGGCTCATTTTAATTTGTAGGAATAAATTAAACTTTTAACCTAGTTTATAACATTTAAGGGAAGGTATAGGGTTTATTTAATCCATTTTTTTATAGAGGAATATAACGAGGTGTTATTTTTAGCCTAAAACCGTGATAGGGGTGTCTAGAATGTAGTCTAAAGCTCGATAGGCCATTTTTAAAAGCTCACATATATATGGACACCAAGAATGAGAAATAAATTAGATAGGTGTATTTGGGAAGGTTCCCATACTCAATTTTTATGGAATTTTTTGGAGGTTAGATGTTAGGATTTTATGAATAATCCTTAATAGTCCAAATAGTTTAAAACCCTCCTAAACCCTTATCTAAGACCCAATGGAGGAAATAAAAATGGAGATGAAATAATATATATTAATTTGGACTAAAAAATATTTTGGACTTGTTAAATAATTTCCCATGATCCTTCCCATCTAATTGATCTATATCATACTTGTATGAATAGGGTAAACACTAGGTTTTTTTACAAGTTTTTATGTGTTTTATAGGTATAATTAAGAATGAAAAAATGATAATAATTTGGGGAGGTAAATTTGGAATTTTTTTAACCCCCTATTTCCATTTATAATAATATATAGGCATAAAAACACCTCTACAGACTCATTCATCAAAGGTAGTCCTAGACAGGGAATGAAAAGACAAAGTGACTGCCAAGTGAGAAGATAAGAACTCCAATTATGAATCCTTTTAAGGTATAAATCATGGAGTATAAGGAATTAATACCTTTAATAGGTGTCATAACACCTCTTCCATGGATTTTTTTGAGAAACTAAAGGCTAGTTTGATGATAAATGTGCAAAATGAGGCCTAAAAGACCAATGGGTGACCGCAGATGGTGAGTACAAGTGTCTAGAATATGGATAGTAGTTAGGGATACATATGATGATTGTCATAATATGTTTAAAAATAAAATAATATAATTCATATGTATTAAATCTCCCTATTTTATTTTTGAGTAGTCAAGAGATGCCTCATCATCAAAGCAATTTTCAAGAAGGCCATTTGAGGACCATATGCTAGTTTGATGAGTTTTTCATGATTCATATGGAAAATTTTCCAAGAAGACCTTTAATATTATATTTTATACTTAATTATACTAAAATTTAAATTTTCCTCATCAATTGACAATTTTTATTGTGACCCTTGATCTCTAATTCTTTCTCTCTCTCTCTCTCACATGTTTTATAAATGCAAGCCATTTTGGCTTTGTATAAAAATCCACCTATGATATGGTGAAGCCTTTCTAGTTTAATAATATATTTTTTATTTCAAATAATATATGAAATATAATTTTTAGTTCAAAATATATCTTATCTAAGTGTACAAAGTGGTTTATAGTGAAAGGTTAAGTGATTAGTATCTATCCTTGCTTTCTCTCAACTCTTCCATGTTTGATGCAAGTAGTTTCACTCTAACAGGTCGCATGAAGTGTATTCAATTACATTTTTATATATTTAAGTGTATGGAGTATCTTTAACATCTTAAATCTAATAGTTGGTTCACTTACCTTGTGTATTCTAATGCATATTATCTCCATGTTTGAAATACTAATGTCAGAGAAATTCAAGATTTTGAGACTAGTGTTGCGAGTCATATTTCATATTGAAATTGTATGGTAGTCTAGTGGAGATATTTCTAGTGTATAACCTCATTATATTATGTTATTTTCATGTCACTTCTATATACACCTAAAAATATCCACAACTAGCTTTCAACTAGACTTCAGATTGAATCATATTAACCATTAAAAATTAAGCCTAAGAATTACTAAACATCCCAAATTTACTTGTGCATCCCAAATTTACTTGTGCATCATTAAATTTGGCTCATAGACCTATTAAGTGGGGCACATGAATAAATATCAAATCTTGAAAGAGCTAAATGGATAATCATAATTAATTAACAAGCTAAACAAAATTATATGCCTATTAGAATTATCCATTTACAATTAAATAATTTCATAAAAAGGAAATTTAAAAATGAAAATATCCTAACCTTTTAAAATTTCCTTTGTGAGTTGTCAATCTCTTTATAAATATCCTAAAATATCTCATTTTGGATACCCATGCATATTCATTACAAATCATGATTAATTGACAACTATTAACTCTACTAGGGTTATATTTGACTCACCTAGGTTAGGTTTTAACCCATTACATGTTTAAAATCCACCTTAACTCTCCTAGGGTTGGATCTAAATCCATTTTATATAAATAAAATGCCATACCAAGTGAATTTTAAGCTCTCATAAGTAAAATTTATGATGCAAATTTGGAGAGAGATAGAATATATTTTATTATAAGCAATGTTATAATTCCAAAATCTTGAGCCAAGATACATCAAGACATATTAAAACCAATGGTGCCAAGGAGAGAAGGAGCGAATAAGATTTATTTACCAAAGACTCTATGAAGCATAAGTTGAGAAAGCTACTCAAAAATATATTTATAGATCCCAAGAAAGATAAAGGATTTGTTATTTTTTGCATTTTAGTTGTGCTTTCATTTGTCTTTTGCTATTAATCTCACCCTTAAGATCTAGGCTTGGAGTGTAAGTGTTAGTATGTTTATTGAAGTTTTTTATTACTTGAACTAACATGTTACTAACATCCCTTGTTGGATTCCTATGATCATAAATGACACACCTGGTGGGACCCTCAAGCATTCCAAATGTGCAAGGAGACTAATATGCAACCTTTATTTTTTCTAATGAATGCTTGATAATATTCAAAATTCATGTTTTAACATTACTTTTCATGTATTCTATTTTTTGTGATACACAAATTATAAAAAGACCAAAATCAATTCCTTATAATCAAAATCTATCCTATCAGAACTGAAATCAACCTCTATCTATATAATAGAGCACAATAGAAACATGTTTAAACTAGTTTTTCTTGAATTTTTTTCTAAAGCCCTGATTTTAGGATCTAATGTTGTTTATTGGTTTTATGCTCGTATTACTAACCATATATTTGTAAAAATTCATATTATGCTTTTTTGTGTTTTTTAGGAGACCAACATCAACCTCTATTAATTGATGTTGATTTGTCCTCTACCAATTGATGTTATTTTTAGTAAACCAACATCGATCCCTACATGGATCGATGTTGGTCTCTGAGACAAGAAAATAGATAAACCCGAGAGAAACTTTTGAAATATTTTTTTCTAATTCACATTTGGGATTAAAATTAGGAAAAACCCTCTAATAATTATAGGTCCAAAGTTAAAAAGGCCAAATTTGAACATGTTTAAATCTTACTCACTTTATCTTTGGTGTTTAAAAAGAACCTAGTTAATTTTCATGACTTAGATGTTTGCAAAGTTTTGCAAGTTTTTAAATTAATGCGAAGGGGCCAAAAATAAATTCACTACATATTTCATTTTTGGTGCAATAAAACTAAACCCTCATACTAGTTACATAATCTTAAGAGGTCTATGTTTATGCTTGTTTATTAAAGTTATTTGTTTGTGCAAAATGATTGATGTGTGTATGCTCTCCCCATGTCCCGTTTAGGTAACTTGGGTGACCAAAATTTCTATTTATTTGATTTTATTGATTTTAATCCAAAAAACATGAAAATAATTTTGTTAATTCCCTCCTCAAATCCTTATGGTTTTATTCATCCAAATGCTACCCTAAAGTCTTTTCACTTATCTTTTATTTTTATGCAATTTGGCTTGTGAGCAAGAGTTCATTACCTCTTCATAGTTTATTTTGGGAAGTGTTGACCCAAGAATTAATCTCCTAGAATTGTTTAAATACAATCCATAGTGGGTTATACAAATTTAGGTTGACTTATGTGATCATAAGAATCCAAGAAAGGAGGTTAGTAGAGTGTGAGTTCAAGTAAACAAAACTCAATAAAAACACACTAACAGTAACACTTACAAGCCTATATCTTAGGGGTGAACTTAGTTAAAAAATACAAGTGTAAGCATAAATAAAATGAAAAAGATAATGAATCCTTTACCTTCCCTGAGATATCCAAATGCCTTATTTAATGACTTGCTTGGTTTGTGCTAAAAAAGTCTTTAGCAATGGAGGTTGTGTAGCTCCCTCTCTCCTTGGCACAATTGTGGCTTGTGTTGGATTGGTGTCACTTGGATCAATATTTGGGCATTATAAAATTATTTATATGAACTCGTGCAATAAAACCTACATTATAACTCTATAATATCCAATCTTAGAATTCAATAGGCAAGGGCTTATATTTATAGGCTTAGGAACTAACCCCAACCCAAGGTGAGTTAAGGTGTATTTCAAACATGGAATGAGTTCAAACCTAACCTAATTGAGTCAAATATAACCCTAGTAGAGTTAATAAGTGCCAATTAATCATGATTTTCAATGAATAGGCATGGGTCTCCAAAATGAGATATTTTCCAAAAAGCTTGAAAACTCATAAAGGTAATCATGAAAGGCTAGGATATTTCATATTTTTAATAATTAATTAATTACACATTGATAAATTAACAAAGCATTTAATTTGGTTTAGCTTATTAATTATTTTTGATTAGCCATTTAGGTCTTTCAATTTTTGATTTTATGTGTGCAAGTGCCCCACTTAATAGGTCCATATGCCAAATTGACTATTGTGATGCCATGGGATGATTAGGGATGAATTCATGAGAGGTAATTATTGCATACATTAGGATACCCAAATTAGGGATGTGTTAATGTGATTTTAATCTTTGACAAATGATGCATAAGTAAATATGGGACATTCAATGATTTCTAAGATTAATTTTCAATGGTTGGTAGGAATCAGTCTAAAGTCTTGTTAGAAGTTAGTTGTGGCCAATTTTAGGTGTTTATAGTTTTCATCTATTTATAAAGGTGTTTCAAGTTATAGGCATAGTAACATCTTCTCAAAGAATGAAAAGGTCCTATATGCCTATGACTTCAATGACAAAGGATGAATTGTAGGTGCCCCCTCAAGGGAGTGGTTGGCAAAGAAGTTGGTAATTAGTCCCTCAAAAGGAGGAAATGATTAGACTAAAATGATGAAATGGGGTGGAAAAGACTTATTTGAATAGAGGTAGTTATAGTTAGTGTCATATGAAACTATCCTAGTTGGGTAGACAAAAAAGATGATTTTCCCATAGGCTATTATAATCATCGACATAGGTGGGATAAAAAAGGTAATGATTTTCCCAAAGGTAGTTATAATAATTGAAAAAGGCTTAAGGTAATAAGAGAATGATTTTCCCAAAGGTATTTGTAATCATCAAAAGGGAACACAATTATTTTCCCATAGGTGGTTATAATCATTGGTAGGATAAAAACTTAACCTAGTTGGGTGGATAAAGATAATGGTTTGTATAAAGGTAGTTATAAGCATTATCATAAGGAAAACGTGCCCTAGTTTGGCAAAGGAAAGAGAATGATTTTCCTAAAGGAAGTTATAATCATTAACCTTCAAATGGATGGAGACATAATGATTTACCCAAAGGTAGTTATAATTATTGGTAATATAAATGGGATGGTATATAATGATTTGCCTAAAGGTGGTTATAATCATTAGTATCTTGATAATGGAAAACATGATATGGAATATGGTGGAAATTTAGTAAAAATGATAAAGATGAATTTGGATGATGCTCATATGAACTAGTAAGGGTTAAAATTATTTCATGATTTAATTACTCTGTTTAGGATATGATTTAGATTAGATCAGGAATTTTGCTGGTGATAAGGAGATGTATTGTTTTCTCATTTTCATGTAGAATCCTAGCCCTAATTTTTTTATGGCATGTGATGGTAGGCATCATGATAGAAAACCATGATAACTTGGATAAAACATGCATAAGGATTGACACGTGATCTAATAAAAATTTGAAAAAAATATACAATGATAAAGACCATGATGACAATGTTGACATATGAATATGGATAAATTCACGAATAATGTGCAAAGAATCACCAAATGAATGCATATATAATACATCAAGGCATAATAAGAAAGAAAACAAAAAAATAAATAAAACACTAAGAAAATGAAGAATAAAACAAAATAAAAAAATGAATCAAACAATGGTTAATCACAATGTTAGTACAAAGAACATGACATAAAAAAGATGATAAACATTGCCCCTAGAAGATTCGAGACAACATAACAAACAAAAAAAATGGGGGAATATAAGAAAAGAAAGGGGGTGGTTGAGCTATCTCCAAGTGCACTAGGCATGTGTACGCTACCTACATAGTTCTATGGATGTAATATCCAACAAAAACTTTAGGCCAAATGCAGTTCTCCTAGGAAATGTGATAGAAGAAAATGATGATAAGAAGAAAATCTAATTATGTTATAGAATAATATGGGAATGGACTCACAAAATGGAAAGAGCATGAGATGCTAGGCTAGTAAGGATGGGGAAACTAAAAGAAAAGTGGTTTATTGTGAAATAGCTAGGGATACCAGAATCCTTAAAGAAAAGAATTGGTCAATGTTTAGGATTTTCTAAATTGGTTTTACAAATGTTTTTGAAATTTTCTATGTGTCTCAACTCGATTGAGAATGATGAGATACAAAACGGTCCAAGCTTGAAAAATGGTGAGAGTGTTAAAACTTAGAATATATCACAAAATGGTGAGAGTGTGGCTTAGGGTGCTCATAATATGATGAGAGCATTTAAACTTAAAATTGCTAGTAAAATGGTGAGAGCATGGATTAGGGGTGACTGAGATGACTTTAACATGAATCGATCACTATTTGCATAGTATTAGGATGGGAACTTAAGTCACTATAGTTTTGTCTTATAGTAGAGGAATCTAATTAGGTAGCATCCAATTCAAATAAAATATGTAAAGTAGTCAAATGGCATAGTATGACATATGCATGGCAAGGTGGTACGTCAAAGCATGATAAATAATTATTGCCTCTAATTTGACCATAGGTGGTTATAATTTGGAAATAATGGTATAGATAAATGATACTAATTTGTGTATAGGTGGTTATAATTAGTAGCATGGTAGGGAGACACTGATTTACCTAAAAGTGGTTATAATCAAGCCCACATGGTATAGAATGAAACAAGAAATGAAGGATGCAACTGCCAAACCACTATCATACTACTCCAAAAATATGATGTCTATCTAGAATGTTGAAACAACTATTGAAACTTGATATGAATCTTCTTGATAAAATCTACCATGTAACCAATAGAATGGAACCAAGGTTTAAGGGTTGGGTAGGGAGGTTAAAAATAACTTGATCAATATGAAAGGAATAAAAGAATGAAGTATGGTATAAATAAGAATGTTGATATTATGGTGAAAATAAAATAAGACTCATAGAAAATACAATAGGTCTAACAATCTCAATAATGCTTGAGCTGTATAATGTTCATCGGCTCATCAAGTTCAACCCTGTTTGGTGTAGCAAGCCTCTATGCTCTAGTGTCATAGTTTGGAAGAATGATAAAAGGTCCTATTAAGTTAGGTTTGAACTTGCCTTTATGTTTCTTCTTAGCCAATGTATTATATTGGTTTTATTTAAGTACAAGATCACTAAGCTTGAATTTTTTATGTTTAACAGGATAGTTGTAGTGGCTATGAAGTCAATTTTGGTATGCTTTAATATTATTGATTATGGCTATGCATTTCTCATCAAGTAACTCCAAATATTACAAGTGATCTACTCGATAGTCTTCATCATCCAGGACATGCTTGAAATAAATGTACAAAGAAGGTAACGTGACCTTAATGGAAAGAATGGCTTTAATGCCATAAATAAGTGAATATAGAGTGGATCCTATTGGAGTATGGTAGTTAGTGTGGTATGCCTAGAGGGCATGAAATATTTGGAGGTACCAATCATGGTCAACATTATTTATAATATTTTTAAGGGTGTTAACAATGTTTTTGTTAGATGCTTTGGCCTGGATGTTACTTTATGGGTAATAGGTGGTAGAAAAATGTTGAGTAATCTTATACTCGACACAAAGTGATTTGACATCCTTATTTTTGAATGACCCATAATTATTAGTTATAATGTCAGAGGGGATACCATAGTGACAAATGAGATGGTTAAAGATGAATTTGGAAATTTGATTTCTAATCATGTAAGTGAGGGGAATAGCTTTGACCCACTTACTGAAGTATTCAATGGTGGTAAGGATATGTTTATGGACATCAGATGTGGTGGGATCTTACCAATGAGATAGAGGCCCCATGTAGAAAATGACCATGGTGTAAGCATTGGTTTTAGATTTTTGGCCAAGGCAAGAATCATAATGGCATGCCTTTGACATTTGTCACACTTTTTCATATATGCAAATGCATCTTCATCCATCATTGGCATATAATACCTAGTACGCAGTGGTTTTTTGGATAAGACAAACCCATTAGTGTGGGATCCACATACTCCTTTGTGAACTTCCCATAATGATAATGTAGATTCTACCAATGTTAAATAATGAATTAGAGTTCCATCAAAACTATGGTGGTATAGGGTTGGTCTGAGTAAGGCAATCATGTAGATTGGTGGATAAAGGCATTAGATTGTTTGTGGTATAAGTTTGGTGGCATAATTTGGTCATGAAGATAGGAATAAAGGTTTGAATACCATATAGAGCTAGGACCAACAATATCATATATCATTATGATGGTTGAAGGTTCATGAGCTGGTGCTAGTAGATTTTTAATGAGAAATTGGTATTCCTTGGATGTATTTGTATGTAAAATCAAAGATACAATGATGGCCATGGTATATACTATTTTAATACTATCTCTTGGTATATGTTCAAACTATACATTAGTAATTTGTTGTTTGAGAGTGTCACCCATGGCCTTGTATGGTAACAACTTGTCAATGTTGGTCTGAGAAAGGTCTATAACCTTATTAATGATTAACTAAAAATTACCATAAACCTTTAAATGTTGTATGTTCCATTTTAATGCCTATCAAATCCTTGAAATGAGTTCTTCATATTAGGCCATATTTTTGGTACAAGGAAATCTAATCTAGAATGATTTAGGGATTAGATCCCCTTGTGGTGTGATGAAAAAAGGCCTACCTCCAATCCATGTGCTATTATTGATCCATCAAAATATAGATTCTAGTACTACTCCTCAAGAGGTGTTTCAATGATGGTCATAATGGATTCATCTGGGAATTAGAATGTTAGAGGTTCTGTATCTATAAGGTGTGCTTCAACAAGATAATCTACAAGGACCTATCCCTTGATGGCTTTTTGGTTGATGTATCTACAAGGTTTGCTTCAACAAGATAATCTACAAGGACCTATCCCTTGATGGCTTTTTGGTTGATTTATTCTATCTCAAACTCACTGAGAAACATGATCAATTTGGCTATGCAACCTTATAAAGTTTATTTAAATAGTAGATGATTGAGTGGATATACTTTGGAAATAACCATGGTTTTATTGTTTAACATGTAATATCATGGTTTTTGAGCTAGAAAAGCCATATCTAAATAAGCATTTTCAATGGGAATATAATTGAGCTCATACATGACCAATGTATGGATTAGATAATACATGACATGTTCCTTTCCATTGTCATCATGATGAGATAGAAGTGACCCCAAGGCTTTGTCCATGCCTGATAGACATAGTAAGAATGGCTTTCCTAATGTAGGAGGTAAAAAAATACATAGATTTATAAGATAGTCATTTATATGTTGAAAAACTTTCTAACATTCATCATCCTAAAGAAATGTAACACCTTTCCTTAGAAAGTGTGTGAATGGGTGGCATTTGTATGCCAACTAAGAGATGAAGTGTCTAATGGATTATATCTTTCCATATAAAATATGGATCTAATTGAAATTGGATGGTGGTGGCATGTTTGTTATGGCTTGTACTTTTCTTGGATCAAATTAAATACCTCTACGAGACATAATGAATCCAAGAAATTTTCTTGAAATAAATCCACAAACACAATTCTTAGGATTGATCCTAACTTTTTATTAATGTAGTCACTCAGATTTCCATCATAGTACTAATGGATGATCAACCCTAGTCTTTGATTTTCCTAATATGGCATCAATGTAGTATTCAATAATGTCATGCATCATATAATGAAATATGATGGTCATGGCTCTTTGGTATGTGGCCCCTACATTTTGAGACCAAATGGCATATCCTAATAATAAAACTTCCCCATAGAGTGATGAATGCTTATTTATGTTTGCCTTTTGGTAAAATATAGATCTAGTTGTATCTTGAGAATCTATTTATCAATGAAAGTATTTAATAACCCACAGTGGAGTTGAAAATCATGTCAATGTTTTGTAGAGGAAAGTCATCCTTAGGGTAGGTCTTGTTTATGTCTCAAAAATTAGTGCAAATCTTCATTATTTATAGCTTTTTTTTATGGACATAACATTTGAGATCCACTTTGAATAGTCGATTGATTGAATACATCCCACTTCCAAGAGTTTTTCCAACTCTTTCTTCACTAATACAACAATGCAAAGATGCATCTAGCACAATTTTTATTTCACAAGCTTGACATTAGGATGTACCATAGGTGGTGTAAAACAAAGGAAAGGTCCAAAATAGGCATGTCTTAGTAGGCCCAAGTAAATATATCAAAAAACTCCCTCAAGAGGGTTGTAAAGATGTCACATTTCTCCTTAGTAAGGGATTCACCTATTTGATCCATTTCATGTCATTTGGAGTCCTGATGTTAAAATTTGTAGGGTCTTCCATAAGAAGAGTTTAACCATCTTCCAATGGTTGGAACAAATTTAAACTATCTTGTAATAATAGAGTCCTCTATTAGGACTGGCTCTTCATATTATCCTAAGCATGATGAATCAAAATCCCCCAATGGTAGGGATGGCCATGTGATAAATACTATTAGAAAATTTAGGATGATTTGGTCAAAATTCTACTATTCTTCAGAACTAAACTCAGACCCATAGGAAAACTCATCATTGGTGATCTCCTAATCTATATTTAATGAAGGTTAAACACCCCCATATAATGGTACCTAAAATAGGTTTTCACCACTAGGCTGACCTTTTTCTTTACTATTTCCTTAGTCCAAAAGTGCCTCAAAGAGGTTTTTACTTTGGGACCTTAATGTTTTATTTAATTATTTATGTCTAATGGTGTTCTCTCATTCTAAAAAATAGGATATTGGATCAAACTTGATTGAGAAACCTTGTTTGTGGTCTCCCAATATAGCATTATCCCTTAGTTCTAGAAAATCATAGAAGGCCTCATCATTCTGAAACTCATTGATCAACACTATTGATTATTTTTTCTCCCAATTAATAAGTTGAGGATAATATAAAGGGAGTAAGTTATGAAAAATAACTAGTCAAAGGGTATAAATGGTATTGGTATCAAATAAATTGGTATTGTCTAGGTCATTGAAAGGGCTATAATTAGACTCTACTTTACTATCAACATCATCATCACCAATCGTTGGCATTGGAACATGAAAAAGGTACATGGGGTCACCCCCAATTAGTCTAAATCTAAGACCATATGTTCCTTTATACCGAGTGGCATAAATTAGCTTAAGTGGACCCTATTGATTTAACCCAAGACATATTCCTTGATAGGCATGCTTCTCCATGATTTTTTCTAAAATAAGATACTTGGAATTTAGGTAACAATCAACTAGTTTTCATTATATAACCAATATTCATCATCTGTAAATGTATTTCATTCTTGGCTAGTGGTTGATATGAAAATGATAGGTATTGGACTATATAATGGCTAGTATGAAAATGATAGGTGTTGGACTATGAAATTTGCCTTTGTCCTTTATTTTCCATTTCATGCAAGGTGGTTTAGATTTAGGTCTTCCATAGGACTTGGTGTTACATGGAATCTTAACAATATAGAATATATCATGGATCAAACATCCTCTTAGGGCATTAGCCAAGATAGTATACTGATTAGACATTTCAAGAGGTGGCATGTGGGAAAGTGAATCAAGGATATTAAGGTCAATAAAAATGGCCTCTAGTGAAATCCCTTGTCCTTCTTAAGAACTAGATTTAAGATAAAATGGTATTTATATATTTGGTACTCAGCCTCCAAATGCTTACAATGTTCATATGGCTACAAATCTCCATGAATGGTGACCTCCATACCTAAATGGGAGAACTTGATACACTGGTGCAATGCTGAAGGGATTATATGAATCTCATATATCTAAGGTATACCCAAAATCATATTATATGAAAAATTTAAGTCTAACATATGGCATAATGTATCATGGGTCAAGGGCCCAATGATGATTGGCAAACTCATAGTGCCCTGTGATTCCCATTCTTTATTATCATAGGCTCTATCAGTAATCATTTTTGGCTGGAGATTAGCTATCATATACCTAAGAATCTTGATGAGCTTTAGAGACATAATATTTAGAATTAATCAATTGTATATGAGGACACATTTCACTTTGTGTCATATTATTATAACTTTGATGTACAATGGATTGTTATGTAAAGGGCCAAGGGATGACATAACACTTTAGTTGAAGGTTAATTGTTAGCTTGGAGCTAAATGTACAATTAAAGCTTGAAATTTATCTAGAGATATGTCATTAAGAACTTAATATTGACCAATAAACTCTATCAATATGTTCTTATGAATAGTGGATGTATGCAACAAATTCAATATGGATATTTTTTCTAGTATTTTTTATAGTTGTTCCACAATATCAAACATCTTTTCTGTTATGGCATTAAATGTCTTATTTCTCATTAGAATGGTGGGTTGTGTTAAAAATTTGATTATCACCCTTGAGGAGATGCATAATTCTCCTCATTTAAGTGGCACCATGGAGACATTTCTCTTTCTATGGGTGATAATATTAAGAAATGAATCTCTAGATGAGGGGCTAGTTCCCCTTGATGCACCTTTAAAGCTCTCTCTCTAACTTGGTAACTTGGAGATGGAAAGGGATTAAAAAAAAAAATGAAAATAAAAGGGTGATGAACCGATGTATAATTTCCTCTCACTTGATTTAAAACTACTACTTAAAGACTACAAAGAATCTATCACACAAAACTCATAACCTAGGTTTCATTTCTACATCAATATTTCATATTCTAGATTCAAGAAGACATGTGATTACTAGGAGGGAAATGAATGATTAAAAAGAGGGATACATTCATGAACCACTTCTAATATACCTATATACTTAAAAAATAATACTATAAAATACCTAAAACAATCTCCTTTCTATAAAGTGGTAGACCATTAAGAGTACAGGCTAGAAAAGACAATCTTTTACTAGATTAGACCAACAAGATTGAAGTCATTACTAAATAGTAAATAATGTGAGTGGAAATAAAACTTATATATTTATTAAAGAGTATTTAAAGTACAAATTTGGATAGAATTTCCCCATCAACCAATGAAGGCTATTCAAAAGAGCCAAGATATTGAATATTTATAGCTTTTGAGAGGAGGAACAAGCAAGGGAAGTCCAAGGGTCACTTGGACATGTGTAAATTTTAAATAATTAGTTAAATTTGAATGTATAATATATGTGTGGAAAGATATACCATATCATATAGGTAAACTTATCCAAAACAAGACATAAGAATGGTGAAAAATGGTAAAAAACCTATAATTTTGGCATAGGAAACTACATTCATGATTTACCTTACAAAACTATGTTATCTATACTTATGGCCAAGTCTAATGGTTGGTTAAATAAATAAGGGTTACAAAAAAGTCCTTAAATTAATTGGATTAATCCTTGAACATCCCTATTCTTGTAGACATGCAAAATCATCCTTGGTAGTTTCAAAATGGCTCTTTTCTATGCACCTTCTCCACTTGTCATTCAAAAGTTCCCAATTTTCCAAAATTATCCATGAAAAAGAGGTAATGGCACTTTTTTAATGTTCTCTTATCATTATTTTGAACAAAAAAACCTTTAAAATACTTCCCTAGTTACTTTTCACCACTTTCCCTAAGTGTTCACTAGCTGGTTCACTAGACTAGCTAAAAGTAAGAGTCTAGTTGGGGAACTTAAGTGATTATTCATGAGATGAAATGGAGTTTTTGAGTTATATAAAGTTTAAAATATTCAGCCCAAACTTTTTTTCATATTCTAACTCCTCTTATAGCCTACACACCACACAAAATGGTGAAAATAAGCCCTATTTTGGCCAATTTCATACACCTCTATATAAATTAATCACATGTGTATAATTTATAGAGATTATTCTACATCATATAGTTGTTTTAATTTCCATTAACTGTAATATGGATGCTCAAAATGCTTCATCTTCTCAATCGAGTTTCTATAAGGGTTTTGAGTGGCCTAAACTCTTAACATTTGTTCATAAAGGTCAGACAATGAAAATCTTTATAAATTCCACTTATGGATCTTTAAGGAAATTTTATAAATTATCCAAATGTCTTAGGTTCCAATTTAAACATCCATGAAAGATATGAGTGATGGAAGTTGACCTTCAAATTGCTTTCATGCTTCTTGTGAGGGTTTCAGTATGTCTAGGGTTAGAGATGGCTTCATGTGGTGTTTCATTACCAACCAAAAGACTCCTCACATATATATATATATGAACTATAAACATGTTCCAATTCTAGATATATCTCACCAAGATACCAAAATGGAGATGACCCCTATTTTAGGATAAGACCTATGCCTTGCCAAAAGGCATGTTTGCACTTTTTGAACCAAAAGATGATAATTTTCACTCTAAATTAATTACTAAACCATTAAAAAATCATATATACCACCATAGGCATCATAAAAAACAATATAGTTCTTATATAAGGTTATAACTTGGAATGACATCTCATTTGGGGTTAGGATTGCATGCTTTCCTACTAGGTCTGCCTATAAACCTTCTTATACAGACCATCTCATTGGCATTCCAACATTATAGGATGGTCTATTATTCTCTCCCATTTTTTCCACAACTATTCCAACCTTTACAACTGATTATATTGATATTTGGTTAAGTATCTAAAACTTTTATGAAAAACTGTCATTCTTGTGCATGAAGAGATTGCCCCTGCTTTGAGACAAAAAAGAGTATTATGCCTATTTTTTTGGGAAAATTGAATATGTTTTTAGATTAAAATTTCATAATTACCTAATTTACCAAAGTGTTTTTTTGATTCCATGGTTATGGGGTCTAACCATCTCAATCTTCTCAAAGAAGGGGCAAAAAGCTCTATTTTTTGCATGTTTTTGCTCAAATCTCCCTATAGCTGATACCTACACACATATTTCATGTTCATATGTTTCTAAAACATGGTTATAATCCTAATTTAAATATAATGGAGCTTTGGATACTATCTTATACCCCTATTGTTAGTGAAAACACTTGTTTCCCCTTTGAGCCAAGGGTCTTATAACCTGCTTATACATACTGAGACATATTTTGTATAGGTGAAAAGGTCTTTAGGAATGTGGTGAGTGTTACAAGAATGAGGAAACCTTAATTTTATTATAATTAAAAGTCCTTCACTTTTTTGACCTTTCTCCTCCTTTTCTCCATACTTAGCATTTCAATCCTTCACCTTTCACTCTTGTCACTGCCTATTGAGGACTAAGACAACCTTAATGAAAACATTAGGTTTATTAAGGATCATGTAATTGAATGTTATAAGGTTAATTTTATCCATTGTAGAGGAATAAACTTTACTCTTCTTGTCTAAATTCATCAAACTTATATACTCCTGTGACTTGATTGTGTTCACACTTTCCTGTAGGACTGCAAGTCATATTTTGCCCTACCTATAGGTTTCCAAGGTGGGTGTTTAACCTAAAAAGAATATAAAATAAATTATTTGTATTCATATCATCATATTACATGCTTTCTCCCACTTTTAATCTTCACTTGATCATAAAAACAACCTTATTCCTGACTGAGACCAATTTCCCAACACCTCTGACTGTAGGTGCATAATCCAGGCCTGTAGGTTATTCAAGAGTTATTTGGAGCATGTTATGAGTGTATATGGCTTGTTTAGATTTCATATAGATTTATATCACTCAAAATATGACATATTTCCTTCCTAGGAACCCTCAACATGATCTCTTTGTGTCAATCATTGAAACATTGCCTTCATTGTATACTCTGCCCTATATACAGACAAGGGATAGGCCTGAAAGGTCATTTCATATAATAAAATTCTTCTTCATGATCTAAGTGATTATGATTCATTTTTTTATACTTTGTAACTATTCACCCTTGCAATATTAGGTATAGATTCCTTCATTCATAGTGTGAGTTTTAACTTCTTTCCAAATCTTATAGACAACACTATCTACTTTTAGTGGTTTATTAACAACCTTTGAGGGTCTCAAAAACCATCTCATTCTTGTCCTAGTGACCTCAAAAATATTCAAGTGCATTGTTTTTAGATAGGAATACTAGGCCAAATAAGTAGGGGCATTGAAACACCATTTGGTCATGATATGTACTATCCCAATAACCTTGAGAACCTTTGCTTGCTCCATTTAGGGACAGAGAGACCAAAACTAAGTCACTTATCTTGCTTAACAATTACATCTTTTCCAATAATATTAATGAGGAGGTAAGGTATTTTATGGTGAATTAAATATATAGGCATTGAGAAGGTATCTTTAAGACCACCTCACATTCTTTAATGCTCACCTGTCTCCTATAGGTTGGAATGTGCTGAAGTGGGTAGTGAGGGAAAACAGTGGATATGACACATATTTTGGGCCTCATAAGAAGGAATATGTCACCACAAATATAATCATGACTCCTAAATATTTATCACACATCCCATTCCCTCATGTTGATGTAGGTAACTACTCAATAGCACCTGTAGGTGCACCTTTTGGGAAATAGGTAATATACTGATCCAAAGTGGGAAATAAGCCTAGGAAAGGATTTATTGTATGATTGATTCCTTTAAAACCAAATGAATAATGGATAAAATAAAATAATGCCTTGGAAAACATGTATAAACATCTGAAAAACATGAACTCATCAAACCAAAACAAGAGAATTGAGATAACTACAAATAGTGAACCTGCTCTTAGTTGCAAACCCAAAAAAGGATGCCTAGAGTGTTAACATTTGTTCATAAAGGAGGAGGAACCAAAACACAAAATCCTATCATGGATGTGAATTATATTTAGGGTAATATAAACCCCCAAGAGCATTTCCTCCAACTCAAATTGTACGACCCATGGTGAGTGCTTGAAGTTGACCTTCCTTTGTATTCCAAGAGGAAATGGAAGAAAAATGAGTTAAAGATGCATATTTTTAAATTATAATTGAAATTAAAACATATAAATTGGTATGGGCAGGTGAAGAGACACCCCACCCATGTTTTTAGTTGGAGATCAGATCATGGGGACTATAAAAGTGCCCAAAAAGGACTAGAAACAAGGAGAAACTCCCATTTTCTAAATATAAATGAATTATTAAACTATACCACACCTAAATTTGACATTATCTGACCTATCCCAAATTAACCACAACTTGGTGATAAGTTTATCACTTTAACCATCGATACAAGTCCTCTTTCTTAGCTCAAAAGTGGGCCCACAAGGCATTTTTTGCATATCGAATATTGTAAATACAATTAGATAACTTATAAAGGTCATAAATCACATTTTAAACCATAATAGTACTATAATAACATATTTTATTCCTTTTAACAAGTTTTAATCTATTTAACTAGGGTTGACTTTCATTGACTTTACTAATACAAAGGGCTAGACTTTGGACCAAATCTAGGCTAGGGATAAGTGAAATTCTACATAAAAAAAGACACCATTAAAGACATGAATAAACTTATAAAAAGTTTAAAAAAAGTATGAGGTTGAATCAAATTTGACCAAAGGTCAAATTTGGTCAATATTTTTGGTAACTCTTGGGGTAAACATACTAGTCTATGTTTAAGACTAATAGCATTATCCAAAAAAGGGCTAATGGAGTCAATGGATTCTTGAAGATGACTAACAAGGACATGAGAAAACAAAACATAAATCAAACACACCACAAAAAAACAACAAGACAAATCAAATACAACACAAAACAAGATAAGGACAAACTCACACTTGTGCATAAGTACTTAGGGAACACAAAGAAAGAAAGAAACTATGTACAAGGGAAGAGTAGAACCTTAGTAACAATGCTTGATGTGTATCCCATTAACTGGGATATGAATATCCTCTCCATCTAACTTTTAAATTTGGAAAGCATTATGTGACTTGCATTGAATGATCACATATGGTCCACTCCACAAAGCATCAAACTTTGTGTGTCTTCTAGGTTTGGACCTATCTTCATCCCATTTTAGGACAATGTATCCTTCCTTGAAACTTCTTGTCATGGATTTATTGTCAAAATAATTCTTTGTTTGTTCTTGGTGAGTGGTCATAGTTTGCATAGCTTAATCTCTTATCTCCTAAATCTCCATTAACTCACATAACCTAACTTCTATGCCCTCATTCTCCAGCAATTATAGCTGATAGGTGAGGTCTAAAGCTGGTAACTCAAGTGAGATAGGAAGCCTAGCCTCCCTTTCATACATAAGTGTGTATGGTGAGTTCCCAGTTTCTCTCTTTGGGGTGATATCAGCCCAAAGGGTTATCTTTAACTTATAATGCTAAGTCCTTTGATTCTCCTCCACTATTCTCTTTATGATCCTGATTAGATTCTTGTTTTTGGACTTAGCTAGTCCATTTCCCTAGGGATAATGGTTGGAGGAGTTGCTAAGATAGATGCCATGTTTCAAATCCCATTCACTTGTCCTTGCTCCTAAAAAGGCTAATGCATTATCTAAAATGATTGTTGAAGGATCTCCAAACTTGGTTACTATACCTTCATATAAGTCTAAGACTAAGTTTTCATTTTCCTCTTTTAGAGATACAACTTTCACCCACCTTGTAACATAATTAGTAGCAGTCAACACCCACTTGTGATTAGCACTAGAAGGTGGATTGATTAGGCTTATGAAATCTAAACCCAATTACATAAAGGGTTGTTCAACCTAGATTGGATGAAGGGGAAAGATATATAAATTTTGTTTACCATCAAAGAAATCACACTTTTGGAATTTTATTACCCAAACATGGCTGTCCTTGAATAAGTTAGGCCAAAAGTAACCAGCCCTCATAATCTTAGCAGTTTTAGTTCTTGGAGCAAATGACCACTAGTTGGTCCATCATGAAACTCATTCAATTCTTTGTCAATCTAATCCAAATAAATACACCTAAACAAAACACCTAAAAAATCCTTCCTAAATATCACTCCATTAACAAGTACATAAGGAATGGATTACAACCTAAAATACCTTATTCTAGCTCTATCAAGACCTTATGGACACTCATCAGTTTTAAGGAAATGAATCATGTCTTGTGTCCAAATATTCATGGATAAAGGTAAAACTACTATAAGGACACTATGGAGTGCCATAACAACCTCCTTTTTTTCTTTCAAGTCTAAAGCAAGATGTTCACATAGTCCTTTTCCCTTCACTAGCTTGGTTGTCTTGATCTCCACATCATACTCCATCAATTTAGTGATCCAACTTTCCCTTTTTTCATTTAAATGTTTGCTCAATATAAATTCCTTTACACTAGGATGAGGCACAAGTATGTTCAATTTGTTATTTGATATCATGTGTCTAAACTTATTTAGACTCCTAACAACTGAAAGCACTTGTTTCTCAACATAAGTATATCTTACCTCATAGCCTTCTAAACCTTAGTTAAATAAGGTAATAGGTTGTTCTAGATTCTCATCATTTTCTTGGGTAAGCATGGAAAATATTACCTCCTCATTCCCAAAATTATATAAGGTGAAATCCTTGGAAAATTTTGGACTTGAAAGAGTAGGAGCTTGGGTAATAGCTTGTTTGATTTCTTCAAAACTTTACGTTCTCCTTGTTATCTAAGTGAATATATCATCCTTTATTACCATGGAATTTAAAGGCTTGACCAAGCTATAAAATTTAGGAATGAATATCCTTATGAAATTTATCTTACTAAACAAACTTTGTAAACCTTTCTTATGTTTAGGCAAAGACAATGCCAAGATGTCATTCACTCTCCCATGATCAATGGATAAGACTTTCTTGGAAATAATATGTCTTAGTATTTTACCTTCATGGATATAAAACACACACTTATTTAGGTTTATAGATATCCCATACTCTCTAAACCTCTCAAATATTTGCTTTAGGTACTTCAAATGATCATTTGCATCCTTGGAGAAAAGTATCACATCATCAAGATAACCAATACAATGTCATTGACTAGTCCTTGGAAAGCCATATCCATTTCACATTGGAAAGTATCTCCATCATTTGAAAATCCAAATGTAATATTATTATAGGAATATGTGCCCCATTTGGTGGTGAATGTTGTCTTGTATTGGTCACTTTCCTTCACTAAAATATGATTATACTTGGAATAACCATCTAGGAAAGAAAACCTCTCACTACCTACCCCAACTTGTAGAATTTGACCCATAGAAGGGAAGGGATAATGATATATCAAAGAGACCCTATTAAATTCTTTAAATTTCACACATAACCTGATCTCCCCATTCTTCTTTCTAATAGGGACTAAGTTAGCCAACCAAGAAGAATGTTTAATAAGAAAAATGATTCTAGACTCAATCAACTTAGTGAGATCTTTCTTCATGAGAGGTTCAATATTAGGATTGATTGGCCTTTGTATTTTTTTTATGGGATTGGAATTGGCCTTTGTGTTGAGCCAATCTTGGATCAAAACTCTTCAAGCCACTATACTCCCATGGAAAAATATCACTAAACTCCTTGCACAGTTCAATGAAATCATGCTTCTCTTAACTAATGCATACCTTTCCAAGTGAAAGTAGCTTGTCTTTAAATATATCTACCTTTTCATAGTTCTCTTGTTTGGTATACATGTTTACCTTCTCTTTATTCAACTGGTCATCATCATTGAATATGCTTTCAAGAGTCACCAGGCCTTTGGGAAGCTTGTTGGACTTTAATTGGACAATCTGCCCTCCATATTATTTTTGAAGATTGGATTGATTTTTGTAGATAACTAAGCCTCATATTTTATAAAAAGGGATATTTTTTGGTCACTCTCAAAGACATACCAATTGGTGACATTATCCGGTATGGAAGGCCTAACAATCACCTTTAGATGAGGTTAGTTTTTATCTTCTTTTATGCCTTTTAGAACATCAAATTGAGCACCAATAGATGCCAAACTATTAGCATGATTATTGTATTCCCTTAGAATATATGTAAGGGTTTAGGAGTTCTTAGTCAAGTTTCACCCTCTAACTTGATTCACAACCAGCTCACTATCTCCATACACTTAAAGCTCTATAATCCCTCTTTTCCTAGCCCATTCAAGGCCATGAATAAGGGATTAATATTATGATACATTAAAAGTGCATGAAAATTTTAATATAAAGGTTGAAAATTACCTTTACTTTTAAGGTGAAACCAACATTGCTTTACCACCTACCCCAAAGTTGCTTTTAGACCCATCAAAGAAGAGTTGCCATAAACCATTCACCTCTTCACTTGGATTCACTAGATTAGGTATGAGGGAATCCTTATCATTTATATATTACATCCTAAGACCAAATTATTAAATAAACTTTTAAGGATCATTCTCATAGTGTTCATTTCCCCATTCATCTAGGAACAAATTAGAAACTCCTTCAGGGGAAGATGATGGAGATTGGTCAATGTGAAGCTCCTATTCATCAATGATGGCATAGTTAACATTTTACACCTTATGTGAGTATGGTTCCAAGTGAAATTTGTGAATAGTTTCAAATTCAATCTTCACTTTAGTGCAATATTTTGTCTTAAACACCATGTAGGACCAATTAGCTACCAAGTACCCACCTATTTTAGCTATAAAATCTCTCGAAAATAAAAGGGAAAAGTATGGGGGTAAATATAACACCACCACATCATGAGGAATAGAAAAATTAGGAAAATATGAAGTATAAAATTCTCATTTTTTACTATCCCCAAAGTTTTGGCTAGGGATCCATCCAATTGTAAGACTCCCTTAGTCATTGTCTCATACTTTAGGCCTAGTTTATTTGCTATACATTTGGGCATAATTGAAGTAATATCCCCAATATTTATTATTAAATTATGAATCAAGAAATAAAAAATGATTAGAGATAGATAAAAATGAGGAGTCTTCTCATTCTTCGTTACTTGACCATCAATTGATTGAGTCCCATTCACTAAGGCTACATTGTCATGTCTAGATGGGCCAACTTGCTTACCCAATTCATGTAGTTCCTTTTGAAGTATATCTTTATATATTGTAATTTTCAAGGAGTACCATAATGAGATATTCATGTGAATCTTCTTCATCTAGTCCACCACATTGATGGAAGGATTACTCACCTTAGGGATTTCTTTATGAACATTGGCACCTTGTGACGTAGTTTATGGAGGTAGAGTTATAGGATCTAGCCTAAAGTTTCAAATACTGTTATTTTATTACAATTTAGGAATTTTATTAGACCAAATTATCATAGTATATGATGTATGGTTCAAAATAGGTCCTTGATTGGTTCCTTGAGCTTCATCAATAGCCCTCCTTTTTTTATCTAGTGGTTGAAGCCACATTATCATTGATGTTTTTTGAATTTTCTAAGTGATTTATGGCACAAAAATATCCATAAAACTGATTTATGAAAGTAAAATAATATTTTAATTGACCATTTTCAAACCCATGTTGTATTGGAATTTCAAAGTTTCAAACTTGCAGCACTTGATCTCCTTGCATTCCCATATCGTGATTATACATTTCATTTATATAAGAAACTTGCTCTTGGCCTTGTTCAAAATATGGATATAATGGTTTTTCTTGAACTATATTATTTTGAGTGGGAACAATGGCTTTGGAAAATTATGGAACATTTGGATTATAGATTTGATAATACCTAGCTTGGGTGATTTGACCTTGCCCCTGGGCATTCCCTTGAAAAGGAGGTTTACTGGCTTGTCCAAACTAATTATAAGACTGATATGGCATATAAAATTGGACTTCTTGAATTTTTAGGGAAACCAAATTATTAGTGACACTTTTTAGTGAACTTTTAACCTCATGTATCTCATTGGAAGGAAGCATGGCATACTTTTCACTACTAGGCAAAGGGGATAAGATAAGAGAAGCAACTTGGCTAGGAGGATAAGAGTCATGGAAAAATGGCATTGGAGGCATAGGATAAATATTCCCTACTTGAAAAATAAAAATTTATGCATTTATGGATATATCATAGGTAGTAGGGAGTGTATTCCCACCTATGGACTGAATCAGCATAGACACATCACTATTCAAGCTCTCTTTCTAACTTAGTAACTTTGAGATGGAAAGGGATTAAAAAAATAACTTAGAAAATAAAAGGGTGATGTGCCAATTTATAATTTCCTCTCACTTGATTGAAAAATACTATTGAAAGATGACAAATCATCTATCACACAAAATTCACAACCTAGGTTTCATTGCTACATCAATATTTTATATGCTAGGTTCAAGAAGATATGTGATTCTTAGAAGGGAAATGAATGATTCCAAAGAGATATATAGTCATAAACCAATTATAATATACCCATATACTTATAATAGAATAATATCAAAGACATGTAACAATCTCCTTTCTACAAATTTGTAGACCATTAAGAGTACAAGCTAGAAAAGACAATCTTTTACTAAACTAGACCAACAAGATTCAAGT
Organism: Torreya grandis; assembly: GCA_037957365.1. NCBI lineage: Eukaryota > Viridiplantae > Streptophyta > Pinopsida > Cupressales > Taxaceae > Torreya > Torreya grandis. The sequence goes on from JARHVA010005320.1 coordinate 650,154, forward strand.
CATTAATCAATATTACATGTGAGTGGAAATAACACTTATATATTTATTCAAGAGTGTTTCAATTAAAAATTTGGATATATTTTCCCTATCAACCAATGGAGGCTACTCAAAAGAGCCAAGAGAATGCATATTTATAGCTACTGAGAGGAGGAACAAACAGGGGAAGTCCAAGGGTCACTTGGACATGTGTCACCTTGAAAGAATTAGTTAAATTTACATGTAGAAGAGATGTGGGGTGAGATATTCCATTTCATATAAGTCAACCTGTACAAAACAAGTCATAAGAATGGTGAAAAGTGGCATAAAACCTACAATTATGGCATAGGAAATTGCCTTCATGATTTACCTTCCAAAACTACCTTATCTCTACATATGGTCAGGTCTAATGGTTGGTATATGTAATAAGGGTTAAAAAAAGTCCCTACATGGATTTTATTGATCCTTGACCATTTCTATTCTTGTGGACAAGCAAAATCATCCATGGCAATTTCAAAATGGCTCTTTTCTATGTACCTTCTACACTTTGCATTCAAAAACTCCCAATTTTCCAAAATTATCCATGCAAAAGAGGGAATGACACTTTTCAAAGGTGTTCCTATCACTATTTTCAATCAAAAACCTTTTAAAAGCTTCCCTAGTTGCTTTTCACCACTTTCCCTAAGTGTTCACTAATTGGTTCACTACACTCATTGAAATTAAGAGCCTAGTTGGGGAACTTAGGGGATGATTCATGACATTAAATCAATTTTGGGATTTATTTCAAGTGTAAATATTCAGCCCCAACTTTGTTTCATAGTTTAACTCCTCTTACAGCCTACACACCCCACAAAGTGGTTAAAATAAGCCTTATTTTTGTCTATTCTGTACACCTTCTTACAAATGAATCACATGTGTATAATATCCAAAGAGTCCTTTACATCATACAATTGGTTTCATGGTCATTCCCTTACATCTAGATGCTCAAAATGCTTCATCTCCTCAATTAGGTTTTATAAGGGTTTTGCAAGGGTTTTGAGTGGCCTAGACTCTTAACCTTTGGTCATAAAGGTCAGGCATTGAAACTATTTCTAAATTCTACTGAGGGATCTTAAATGACCTTCTATGACTTATTTTAATGGCTCAGGGTCCCATGCAAACAATCATGAAAGATATGAGTGATGGAAGTTTACCTTCGAATTGCTTTCATGCTTCCTAAGAGGGTTTCATTATGTCTAGGGTTAGATATGTCTTATTGTGGTGTTTCATTACCAACTAAAATCTTCCTCACCTTTGTATATCACCTATAAACATTTTACAATCCTTGAAATATCTCACCAAGAGCCTAAAATGGAGATGACCCCTGTTATAAGATAAGACCTATACCTTGCCAAAAGGCCTATTTACACTTTATGAACTAGAAAATGATAATTTTCACTTTAAATTAATTCATATATAATTAAAACATCATATCTACCCCCATATACATCATAAAAAACAATAGAGTTCTTATAAAATATTAGAACTTGGAATGACATCTCATTTGTGATTGGGTTTACATGCTTTCTTACTAGGTATACGTATAAAACTTCTTGTATAGACTATATCATTAAAATTATAAATTTTTATGATGGTTTATTATTCTCTCCCATGTTTTCCCCAACTATTCCAACCTTTCCAACTGATTATATTGACGTTTGCTTCACTATCTAACACTTTTCCCAAAAACTATCATTCTTGTGCATAAAGAGACTGCCCCTACTCTAAGACAAAAAAAAGAGTACTAGGATTATTTTTTTGGGAAAATTCAATGTATTTTTAGATCCAAAATTTCATAATGACAAATTTTACAAAAGGGTTTTCTTTTATTCCATGGTTATGGGGTCTAACCATCTCAATCTTCCCAAAAGGGGGCAAAAAGCCCTATTTTTTGCATGTTTTTTGCTCAAATCTCCCTATAGCTGCTACCTCCAAAAAAATTTCATGATCATAGGTTAATAAAAAAAATTTATAATCCTAATTAAATCTCATGGTGATTTCATAACTAGCTTCCCTCTTGTTAGTGAAAACACTTGTTTCCCCGTTGAGCCAAGGATCTTCTAATCTACCTGTATGGACTGAGACATATTTTGTACAGGTGAAATAGTATTTAGGTATGTGGTAAGTGTTACAATCATGAGGAAACATTAATTTGATTATAATTAAACATACCTCATTTTCTCCATACTCAACATTTCAATCCTTCACCTTTCACTCTTGTCACTGCCTACTAAGGACTGAGACAACCTTAATGAGCATATTAGGTTTGGTTAAGGATAATGGTAGTGGATATTAAAAGGGTAATTTTATCAATTGGAGAGGAATAACCTTAAATTTTCTTATCTTAAGTCCTCAAGATTCTTATATACTCCCATGACCTAATTGTGTTCACACTTTCCTATAGGATTGTAAGTGCATATTTTGCCCTACTTATAGGTTTACAAGGTGGGTGTTTAACCTCAAAAGAATATAAAATAATTTATTTGTCTTAATAGAATAATATTACATACTTTAACCCAATTTTATTCTTCACTTGATCATAAAAGTCACCTTATTCTTGACTAAAACCAATTTCCCAATACCTCTGACTGTAGGTGCATAATTCAGGCTTGTAAGTTATTCAAGAGTTATTTGGAGCATGTTATGAGTGTATAAGGATTTTTGAGTTGTATATAGTTTTATAGAACTCACACTAGGACCTAGTTCCATTTTAGGAACCCTCAACACCATCTCTTTATGCCAATCATTGAAACATTACCTTCATTATATACTCTACCCTATGTATAGATAGGGGATAGGCCTGAAAGGTCATTTCATATAATATAATTTCTATTCATGATCTAAGTGCTTAATACTTATTTTTTTAGCCTTTGGAACTATTTCACCTTTAAATATTAGATCTAGAGTCTTTCATACATAGTGTGAGTGTCAACTTCTTTCCAAATCTTGTAGACAACACTGTCTACTTTTAGTGGTTTATTAACAACCTTTGAGGGTCTCAAAAACCATCTCATTCTTGTCCTAGTGACCTCAAAATTGTCAAGTGCATTATTTGTCGATAAAAATAATAGGAAACATAAGTATGGGTATTAAAACAACATTTTTTCATGATATTTACTATCCCAAAAACCTTGAGGACCTTTGCTTGGTCCATTTAGGGACTGAGAGACCAAAACTCAGTCACTTCCCTTGCTTAGCAATTACATATTTTCTAATAATCTTACTGAGGAATCAAGGTATATCATGGTGAATTAAATATATATGCCTTGAGAAGGTATCTTTAAGATAACCTCACATTCTTCAATGCTCCTCTGTCTCCTATCCATGACCTCCTATAGGTTGGAATGTGTTGAAGTGGGCAGTGAGGGAAAATAGTGGAGAAGATGCATAGTTTAGGCCTCATAAGAAGGAATATGTCACCACACATTTGTTCATGACTCAAAAATATTTATCACACATCCAATTCCCTCATTTTTATGTGGATAACTACTCAATAGCACCTTTAGGTGCACCTTTCGGGAAATAGGGAGTATACTAATCCAATGTGGGAAACAAGCCTAGGAAAGGTTTTCTTGTATTATTGATGCCTTTAAAATAAAATTAAGAATATATAACATATAGGAATGACTTGGAAAACATGTATAAGAATCCTCAAAACATTAACTCATCAAACTAAAACAAGATAATTCAGATAACTACAAACAATGACCACCTTCATAGTTGCAAACCCAAAAAAGGATGCCTAGAGTGTTAACATTTGTTCATAAAGGAGGAGGAACCAAAACACAAAATAATATTATGGATGTGAATTATACTCAAGTTAATATCCACCTCCAAGATTATTTCCTCCAACTCAAACTTTACAACCCATAGTGAGTGCTTGAAGTTGACCTTCCTTTGCATGCCAAGAGGAAATGGAAGAAAAATGAGTTGTAGATGCATATTTTTGCATTATCCTTGAAATTAAAACATTTAAATGGGTGTGGGGAGGTGAATAGACAGCACACCCACGTTTTTATCTCGAGATTAGATCATGGGGACCATACAAGTGCCCAAAAAGGCCTAGAAACAAGTAAAAACTCCCATTTTCTAACTATAACTGAATCTTGGACTATCACACACCAAAATATTACATTCTCTAACCTCTCCCATGTTAACCATATCTTGGTGATAATTTTATCACTTTAACCATTCATACAAGTCCTCTTTCTTAGCTCAAAAGTGGGCCCAAAAGGCATTTTTTGCATATTAAATATGGTAAATACTATTAGATGACTTAGAAAGGTCCTAAATCACATTTAAAACAATATTAGTACTAGAAAAACATATTTTATGCCTTTTACTAGGTTTGACCCTATTTGACTAGGGTTGACTTTCAGTGACTTGACTAGTACAAAGGGCTAGACTTTGGACCAAAGCTAGGCTAGGGATAAGTAAACATCTAGATCAAAAAGGAATCCTTAAGGACATGAATAAACTTCTACAAAGTTTTAAAAAAATTAGGTAGTTGACTCAAATTTGACCAACGTTCAAATTTGGTCAATAGGTTGGATGGGTGATGTAGCAGATGGATGTAGGCTTAGGATGGTAATCTTTGACCTTTGAGTTGTGATTGCACAATTAAGATTAGATAAAGGACCATTATTTCTAGTAAATGATGGTGGTGGGGGACCAAATAGGATAAGTCTTGATTGATAATGTACTTATGCATGTTCATGGGGTAACAATGAGTTATTAGTATAAGGGCAAAAAATAGTGATCCCTACTTGTTGATATGCCCTTATATGGTCCCAGGTCAAGGAAAGATCACTAGCATGGGTTGGTTGATTGGAATTGATTAGACATGGTCTTGTTAGATTGGTACTTGATCTTGGATTTATGAATATGGTGGATATGTGGCCTCCTATAATATGGCCTACAACCTTATTGTATTTATGTACAACTACATGATAGGTATGTTAGTTATTAGCATCATTCTAGCCTTGGTTCCATCCATTTAGTTGGCATTGGTTTTGATGTTGGTTTTAGTGTTTTTGTCTCAACTATTGATACTATTATTATTATTATTATTATTATTATTGTTCTAGCATTTGTTACTATTTTTATTAATTGTTATGTTGTGGAAATGGGATTTGATATATTCTCAGATTTTTATTGGTTATAAAATATCCATTATCCAATGTTATCTCCCCATTTTCTAACATATTCTGAATCAAATGTTTCATTTGCACATAAATGACATAAATTATGTCCATTAATTTGATGATACTCACACAATTCATTTTTCCTATACCAATCTAGATATGGAATTCCCTCAAGATAGTTCCTCAAAATAGGGCAATTAATCAAATTAGTGGTGGTAACCTTGTGAAACATGGCTTCAATGGGTTCTCTAAGGTCACTAAAGATGTGATAAGTACGTACAATTATCCTTATAGGAGGGGTTTACATAGGTAAAGTCTATTGCATTTATTGTGTTGGTCTCAGCTACTACATTTGTTAAATGGGTTGTTGGTTAGGATTAATTTGCATATGCAGTGTAGGTTGAGCATATGGTGTTTACACTATTTGGACATGTCATGACTTAGTTAATCGATTCCTAAAACCATTCTTATTATGATTGAACTACTTGGGTTTATCATAATTACTAGCCTAGGTTGGTTATGATGCTTACAATTAGACTTGGTTCTAATTTTGGCCATTATTTTGGTTTATGGTTTGGTTCTAATTTGATAAAGTAAGCTTTATGATCCCTTTATTAATAAGGTATTTTTTATCAACAAACCTTTGTCAATGATTTACTTAAAGGCTTGTGCACACTATAGCTCCAAATGGTAAGATATCTCACTATGTAATTTTTTAGTAAACACAACAACTAATTTCTTGTCTAGTACACTGTGGGTGAATCAACTTGCAAGGGCTCTCCATCACTACAGATAACTTGGAAAGATTTCACCATCCTTTTTTTTGGCTCACATCAAATCTGATAATGAAATCTCATGTTATAGATTGTAGGATAATTGCTACACAAACTTGTTTGAAAGATCATTAAAGTTAGATACTGAGTTCTTGGGAAATTTTAAAAACCACTCCAATGCTTGTCCTTCTAGACTCTTTAGGAATAATAGTAAGAGGTATATGTCATTGTAGGCCACTGGTTGACAAGCAACATAGAGTTTAGTTAAGTGGGCCTTGGGGTCACCTTTACCCTTGTATTTGTTGAATTTTGGTGGTTTATACCTTAGAGGAAATGGTAGTTTCAAATACTCCATGTTGAAAGGGTAAGAACACATGTCATCCAACTTAAACTTCTTGGTCTAATTTCTAGCTTGGATGAGGGAAAATACATCCTTCATTTATTGTAGTTCTTGTGTGAGAAACTAGAGGGAACATTGGTCTGAGGTAGAGGTTGGGTGGTCACAAGTGGATTATTTTGACCGAGGTATAATGGAGGCATGGTTTATTGTAGAATGCTAGTTTGGCTAGGAAATTGACTAGGAATATGCATATGCATATTAGGATGTGATTGTTGAAATTGTACGCATTATGGTATGATACTTTGGTTAGTATTTGGCATTTAGGTTTGGTTTTGGGGAAATTATGGCTAAGATGGAATGATATGTCTATGGGTAATATACTATGACTACTGATATTGATTAAGGACTTATTGTTGACTAATCAAACCTTGATGATTAAGGGTCAATTGTGAACCAAGGTCCTATCATTGAGTTTGTGACACATTAATAAAAAAGGTAATTATTACCTAATAAGTATTTGTGGAAAATTAGAATGTATTAGTTGTGTGAATATTTGTTGAAAAGTAGATAAATGTTGAAGGTTCAACATTTGTTGATGACAAATACTTTTACATTATATATTAGGCATTGTTTTTGATTGTAATGGTCTGTTGGATAGTTCTTATTGTTGTAGAATGTTAGTCATCACTTGTTGTGGTGGAGTAACATTCATCACATTTTATTTAGGTATGGCATTGGATATTGCATGGATACTTAATCCTTGTGGTTGGGTGTTTGAAGAAGCATCTAGATAAGGATTAGAGGTAATTTTTTATAGTTGGGAGGTAGAATCTTCTACCCCTACATTTGTGTATTGTCCACTATGTTTGGCTCACTATTCTACATAGAAGCAAAAGACACCTCTTCGATGCAAGGGCATTAAACATGTATCCAGCTAAAGTGATTTGAAAAAATGGGTCTATACCCTAATTTTATTGGCTTATCAATTTAGTTAAGACTCCTTTTGAAGGAGCTAGCTCAATAAAATGAGAATTTGACATGGTCATATTATTGAAGTTACATGCTAAGTTTAGATAGGTTTGGTATGTTGTCTGCATCTATATGAAGTAGTCTTCCATGAGGCCTTTTCCTATAACAATTATATGAGGGTCCTAATACAAAATTGTTACTAGATATTGAGGATTGATAGAAGAGGCTTGTTCATTGGTTTGATTATAAGCTATGTTGTAAGGCACTCTTACTAAACTTGGCATGTTTTCATGGGGAAATTCTATTAGAAACTTATCCCCTACCTCTATGAATATGATTAATAATTCATCCTGGTTTGCTAGCAAGTGATGATCAAATAAATAAGGGTCATAAGCTGATGGCATTATAACATATTAAAATTTCTATTAGACTTATTTTAAAACCAAAGGTATGCTAACTAAGTATTGTGCCATTTGATCTTGGTCCTGCTCTGAGTATGGAGACATGTTGACCAAATAATGGGCCAAAGGATCTTGGATCTACCCCCCTGATTGAGTGTTGTATGGTAGATAAAGATATATTTTAAAAATGACATCATCACCATAGAGGTCTTGAACAAAGTATTATTGTGTGACCACATTAATATACCCTGAATTGTACCTGATGCCACTATGAGTATAGTGAGACATGTTCGAATCAATAGTGAATGTTTCATGACAAATAGGTTAGAGTTATACAAACTCTAAAAAATAGTCTAAAAATATAAATGGTTCAAACTCGATCTAACTTGGTCAAAGGATGGATCTATATCTCCAAAAAGAGTGTATTCTAAAAATTAGTATAAAATAGTCTAACGTCAAATGTCTAATGTTAAATGTCTCACACAAAAAGGAATAAGTGGATGAACTAAAAATGGAATTCCAAACTCTAAGTTCAAAGTGTTCCACAAAAGTCTAATCTAGGAAAATAAAAGTTGTTAGGTCTTTTGGCCAAATGCATCATCAAAATCTAAGCTCAAAATAGGCATGTGCTAGGACTTTTGGCAAAACAAGCACAAAAGATAGAATTTAAAGAAAAGGGTATGATTTAATCTAAAAAATCTAAAAAACTTTGGCATAGACTAGGCATTTTAATTTAGACATGAACTTGGTCAAATTGGCATAATGCATCAAATAAAGGGCACCTAGATATAGACTATTTTCTCCCAAATAAAGGTAGAAATAATAGTTTTCAAAATTGGGTAAAGAATTAACTTAAGTTACATAACCCAAAAGAGAAATATCAATGTCTAAGCCCAAATTACACAAAGAATAAATAAAAATCAATCAATATTTAGATTCAAACTTGTCAAGGTTACTTAAAAACTCAACTTAGGGAAACTAGGTTTATTTGATCAACAAACTAGACAAAGGTGAATGGCATAATGGTACTAGAAAAAGACCCAAAAGACACATGTGGATTAGTTTCAAACTAGACTCAAGGAAAAACAAGTTTATGAAATGATTTAAGAAGTATAACAATGTTATCACACTCTAAAGGTAGGATCAATGGTTTGTTTCAAGACTCCAAGGCATAACACTTGAAATGGATTGGGCAACATAATGTTACCATTTCTAATCAAGTGACACATACACACAAAGATTTTTTAAAAGACTAAGGTAAGGGTATGGTGTCAAATGTACAACATAATGCCTCCTCAAACAATAGAGTGATGTGAGCACATACATCATTTTGACGTGGCATAAGAAAAAAAATAGATAGCTTAGACTCCAAAAACCATGCAATATAGGATAAAATGGCACAAACACCTAAATGTAACATCCTAAATCCTAAAATTGATAAGATTTTGTAGTAATATCAAATTACATCTATAGACATGCTCTTGAGGGGATTTTAAGTGTTAATCCAAAAATAAAAGTGCATGAATAAGTAGAATTTTTACACCCCCATTATCTCAAGAGATTATATGATGACATGTAACTTCAAGCTACTTACCCTACATCAATAATATTTCTGTGATAAGTGGGGTTATTCTAAAACTATAGGTTTCACACATCTAGATGGTCCCAAGTGTGGTTAAAACTAGAGATACAATCATGTCAATTGAGTTCATACCATCTAACTTACTATGAAAATGTCTATTCCTTTGCATAGTGATTCCATACATGTAATTCTTAGTGGAATCACCTAACTCATATTTTTGTTATTATTAGAGAGGCTAGCCAATCAGCTCCCTGGTAATTATAGTATATATGCCCTAATTTGTATACCCCACCATAGAGAAGGGTTGATACGATTATGGGATATGAATTCTTAGGTCAAAGCACCCCTAAATAACTCATGAGGTGGTTATGAACTCTCACTCACAAGCCAAGTTGCATAAAATAAATGACCAAGTGAAAAGACTTTAAAGGTTGTGTTTAGATCACCCAAACCATACAAATTTGTGGAGAGCCTCAAAAAATTTCATTTCACAACTTGGATAAGGTAAAAATTGCAAGGAAGAATCAATTTTGGTCACTCAAGTTCCATAAATGGGATGGATGGAGAGCATACACACATCCTTCATTTTTTGAAAAACAAATAAGTATAAAGATCTAGCACCAAACAAACACTTTCAAGAATTTGCAATCCAAGTAAATGCTAATTTTATTCACCAAAGTAAAGTGTTGATAAAATTTTTGGCCCCTTGGCTTAAGTTGAAAATTTTTAAGAACTTTCACAAAATAAACTAAGCATAAAAACCTATGTTCCTTTTAAACACCAAACAAAAGTTTTCAAGAGTTAACCAAATTCCTTTTAGGTACCAAAATGAAATGTTCAAGACTTAAACACTTCAAAATTTGTGTCTCTTTCCCATTTTGGTCCTATAAAATTTAGAGGGTTTTGGCCTACCTTGAAGCACTTTCATTAATGATAAAATAATATTTGGGAAACAAGTTCTCAAGTTTCTCTATTTTTATTACGTAGAGATTGACGTCGATCCATAGAGACCGATGTCAGTTATAAGAGAACTGATGCTAGTTGTAATATAACTGATGCCAAGCGACTTAAAACCAATATCAATTACTTATAAACCCATAGGCAAAATATAAATGATTTGAAAAATGTTTGTTAGCCTAAATAAGTAGAAAATCTCCAAAAAAATTGCAACAAAATGATTAGACAGAGAGTATGTAAGTTCTTAAAATATAGAATAACAACTAAGAACTTCAAGAGAAATCAAAAGTCAAGTGTTTCTACCATGTTCTATCTTGCACAAGGACCACTACTAGTTAGGGTAGGATAACTGTCAGTTAGGATAGGGCCGATGTCAGTTAGGGTAAACTAATACCAGACATGTAAAACTATGTGTGACCAAAAAAATAGAATACAAAAAAACCAAGTAAAAAATCAAATTTTTAAGATGATCAAGAATTCATTAGAAAAAATATGAGCTGTAATTTTGTCTACTTAGTACATGGGAATGCTTTATATACTACTGGGCATACCATTTTTGATCATAGGAATTTAATAATGGAGGTTAGTAGAGTGTTAGTTCAAGTAAATAAAACTCAATAAACACACACTAACACGAACACTAAGACTAACACTAACACTAACACTAACACTAACACTAGCACTAACACTAACACTAACACTAACACTAACACTAACACTAACACTAACACTAACACTAACACTAACACTAACACTAACACTAACACTAACACTAACACTAACACTAACACTAACACTAACACTAACACTAACACTAAAACTAACACTTAAAATCCTAGATCTTAGGGGTGAACTTAGTTAACAAAATATAAGAGAAATAACAACTAAAATTTAAAAGAAAATAAATCCTCTACCTTCCTTGAGAGCTCTAAATACTTTGTTGAGTGGCTTGCTTAGTTTTTCCTCAAAGAGTCTTTGGCAATGGAGTTTGTGTAGCTCCCTCTCTCCTTGGCACCATTATGGATTGTGTTAGCTTGGTATGGCTTGGCTTAATATTTGGGCATTATAACATTATTGATATGAATCTCATGCAACAAAATCTACATTATAACTCTACAATAGCCAAGCTAAGAATATAATAGGCAATGGTTTGTATTTATAGGCTTAAGAACTAACCCCAATGCAAGGTGAGTTAAGGTGTAGTTCAAATATGGAATGAGTTCAAACCTAACATAAGTGAGTCAAATATAACCTTATTAGAGTTAGTAGGTGTCAATTACTCATGATTTACAATGAATAGGCATGGGTCTCCAAAATGAGATATTTTGAGATATTTTCTAAAAGGCTTGACAACTAATAAAGGTAATCATGAAAGGATAGGATATTTATATTTTTGAATTCAAATTTTTATAAATTCATTAATTATAAATGGATAATTCAATTAGGCATTTAATTTTATTTATATTATTAATTAATTTTGATTAGCCATTTAGGTATTTCAAGATTTGATTTTATGTGTTCAAGTGACCCACTTAATAGGTCTATAGGCCAAAATGACTGTTGTGATTCCACAAGATGATTAGGGATGATTCATGAGAGTTTATTGTTGCATATGATAATTGTTGATGGTTTAAAATTGTGCTTGATCTTAACCAATCAATAATGGGAAGTTTCAAGCTGTGGGACAATGCGGCTTGAAATGACCTCCAGATTTTAGAGAAGCTGGTCTCTTCTTTTGCATTGGATGTTGGGGAAAAGGGATAGGATACTAAACAGAAACACAAATGCAAGAATTGAAACCTAACTATGGTGATGTGCCTTAGTGTAATCCTAATCCTAACATGAACACAATGAGACTATTATAGGATTCAATTACATTTAAGAGCAGACAAGTGCATGATTAATGTAAAAGATTAAAATAATAGAAATAGAGGCTCACAATAGGGAGTTCTTTTGCTGAGGCATAGAGAATGTCAACAAAGGCATAGTGTTCAATCTTCTTAATAGAATTTTATGATCACATAAGAGGTGTAGAAGTCATGTACAGTTATGTAAACCTTATAACTCAAGAAAATGAGACAAAAGCAAATGACATTTCTATTCACAAATTCAGAAAATCTACAGTATAGACTACTTCACAAACGACACAGATAACACCAACCAAGGCATGGAGTTCAAATCTTCTTAATTCATTCAGCCACATAAAAGGCACATAAACATGCAAAGTTACATCAACTTTACAACTCAAGAAAATTGAGACAAGAGCAAATGATATTACTAGTCAAAATTCTAGAAAGTCTAAAACTATCAAAAATCCCCCCTTTCCTTTCTCTTACAATTCTTCTTCTTTTATAGCCTCAGATCACTCCTTCTATCATCCCCTTTCTCGTGCAATCATCTCTATCCTTCACTCATAGGGGACAAATAGACGGTGCCTTCAATGCTTTGGGAGCTCCAAAAATCTACCCAATGAACTGTTCCATCTACTCAAATTAACTCCAATTGATTTTCCCTCCATTGCACTTTGTGGCAACAGATACATGGAACAATTTGAAATGGGAGAGGATACTTAGTCAATTTTCTAAAAATCTTCTCGTTACTTAGAGGGCACCAGAAAATGACACTTGGTGCTTTTCACCAAATCCATCGAAGACACACGGCTCTCTCCTTTTCTCCTTGGCTCTGTTGTAGTATCACTCAAGACACATATCGAACTCTTACAGATGGTGACACTTGGTAGCTTCCGCATACTTTTGATGTAACACTTGAGGCCCACCCCAATCTTTATTCAGTAATGAAGCTCAAAGATGGTCTCTCACAAGTTGACATGTGGTAACCTCCACTGCTCCTGAGAAGATATGTGGCATCTTTCAATTTTCCTACTAGGGGTATTTGGCACCTTCTACTTTCTCTAGGGATGGAGTAAGAAGGGGCTTGGAGAGTGACACTTGGTAGCATCTGCCGCTTTATGGCACTTAAGCAAAATAAAATGATGCCTTTCTGTGTTGAACCAAAGTATTGAACCCAAGCGTCAAACTAAAGTTTCTTGGATGCTGACACATGGTGACTTCCACTGCTTCTTTAAAAGGTAGTCCAAGGCCTCCACAACTACCACCTAACACTTTCCACTTTTTTGCTACTTAGCCTTTTGAAAACCTTTGCTGAGAAATAGAATGAATGAGGGTGCTGATACGAGATGTGGACGTCGACACATGGTGACTTCTGCTTAGCTGATATTAGGTACGTGGCATGATCTGTAGTTATCTAGGAAGTTACCAAAAGGAGCTTGGAGGATGCCAGCTGGCTGGCTCCATGTGTTAGAGAGTGACACTTGGTAGCTCCACTCGAATTTAAATACTTAGGCAAAATGAAACAAAAGGAACAAAAGAGGAGTAAAGGGGAACTACACTCAGACAATGACACTTGGTGGCCTCCACTAATTTTTGACACTTAGAAGGAAAATGAACTCATGCTCTCCCCCAATTCTACCACTATGACCAAGGTATACGGGAACCAAAACTGCAGTGCTCGACTGAAAATTTGAATGCAATGTAGAGTAAAAATTTACTCTACAGTTACTGGCAACCCTCAAGACTTTTGAGCCTAATCAAAAAGAAAACTCCACCTCCCACTGGATCAAAATTGTGAAAATTATAGCTTCAAAAGAGCCGTCGACATATGTTTAAAAAACTTATTCAAAAGCAAAGCAGGAAAACAATGGAAAAACAATGCGAGGAAGGGAAACTATTTAACTATAATACATGAGAGACCCAAGTCAATTGAAATGTTTTAAATAGATTCTGTTTACATGAATCTCTTCAGGTTCTCCTTCCATTGACTCTAGCTTGAAAGAATTCTTTTGCTTTCACGCACAAATTCTATATGGACCAGTCCACAGTGCTTCAAATTTGGTATGCTGACCTGGCTTAGCGGCCCTTACATCCCATTTCAAAACAATCGAGCCCACTTCAAAATTAGGATTTGAAGTCCTTTTATCAAAATAATTATTAACCATTCCCTAATGCTTGATCAATGAATCATGGGCTATATCCCTCTTTTCTTGAACTTCCAAAAGTTCTACAAGTCTGACCTGCATGGGGCCATTCTCTTCAATCTCAATTTGTTTGATTAGTTAGAGAGTAGGGATTTCCAAGCTTAGGGGAATCATGATAGAATTTCCATATAACAATTCATATGGAGACATTTTGATCACCTGCTTGGGCATGATTCCATCAGCCCATAGTGCTAGATTAAGCACTTTATGCCACTCTTTGTGATGATCAACCCCTACTCTTTTGATGAGTCTTATCAGGTTCTTATTGGTTGATTCTGCTAGACCATTACCTTGAGGGTAATAGTTAGATGAAGTTTTCAAATATATTCCATGTCTCAAGGCAAAGTTAGATACCTTAGACCCCAAAAATTCTTTAGCATTATCTAAAATGATGGCGTGAGGAGCCCCAAAGCGAGTAGTGATACCCCCTAGAAAATCTAGAATCACATTATCTGTTGCTTCCTTAAGTGGGACTACCTTGGTCCATCTGGTGAAATAGTCTGTGGTAGTTAATATCCATTTATGACCCATGCTAGACACTAGATTTATCATTCAAATGAAGTCAAGACCCCATTGAGCAAAAGGTTCTTCCACAACTATAGGACTCATCGGCATGGCTGCGTTCCTCCTCATCCCCATATAATACTGGCAGGATTGAGATTTTCTAACCAGATGATAACAATTTGCAAATAAAGTAGGCCAAAAATATCCTGCCTCACTTATCTTTATGGCTGTGGTCTTTGTATAAAAATGCCCCCTAATGATCCATGATGCATTTCATGTAGTATCCTCTTAGCTTCAGCCTGTTCTACACATCTTAAAATTTTTCCATCAGAATTTCTTTTGAAAAGGACTTGTTCAATTAAAATAAAATGAAATCCATGTATCCTATAATATCTCCTCTTGTTTCGAGGGAGTTCTCTCAGATAAATCTCATTTTTCATAAATTGAATCCTGCTTGTGACCCCAAGATTCCTGATCAACCTCTTGTAATTTTAGCACCATCTCTGGCTCTCCTTCTGAATCCACTTCCTCAGGTAACATCTTTTCCAGTTCTTGGGTCATATATTGGCACATACCCCTACCTCTGACTAGCTTGGTGGGTCTGACCTCCACATCATATTCAAGGATCTTAGTGATCCAATTGGCTCTTTTATCAATAATCTCACCCTCCATGATATATTCCCTAACACTTGGGTAAGCTACAAGTATCATAATTTGGTTCCTTGATACCAGATGCCTAAATTTCTTGAGGGATTTTACCATGGCATAGGCTTGTCTTTCCACAAAATTATACCTGGTCTCATAATATTTAAGGGTTCTTGAGAAAAAGGCTATTGGGTGTTCCCCTTCCAGCCTATCATCCTTTTGCATCAAGACAGCATCAATACTTGACTCTCCTCCATAGACATACATTACAAAGGGCTTGAGAAAATCTAGATTTTTTAGCACTGAGGCTACTGAGATAGCCTTCTTGACCTCCTCAAAAGCTTGCCTTCCTTCTATAGTCCACTTGAAGACCAGGTCCTTTTTTAGTGAGAGTGTCATTAGTCTAACCAAGCCTGCAAAGTCAGATATGAATTTACTGACAAAATTGATTTTCCCTAAAAAAGACTAGACTGCCTTTTTATTTGCTAGAAGGGGTAGGTCCATTATAGCTAAAATTCTCTCAAGATATATATAAAATCCTTCCTTAGATACTATGTGTCCCAATAGTTTACCCTAAAGTACAAAAAAAATACACTTCTTTGGATTCAATGATATCCCAAAATCCTGACATCTCTTGAAGATAGATTCTAAATGATCAAAATGATCATCAGTGTTTTTTGAGAAAATAGTGAGGTCGTCCAGATAGACTAGGATGACCTTATTTACAAGTTCACCAAAGGCTATATCCATAGCTCATTGAAAGGTGGCTCCTGCATTTGATAAGTTGAATGGCATCTTTGCGTAGGCAAATGTCCCCCACTTGGTAGTGAAAGTAGTTTTGTACTGGTCTTCCTCAGCTAGCCAAATCTGGTTGTATCCAGAGAAACCATCAAGTAAAGAAAACCTCTCTGATCTAGCCACAGTTTGCAAAATTTGTTCCATGGAGGGCAAGGGATAGTGGTCTTTCAGAGATGCTCTATTTAGATCTCTAAAATCTACACACAGTCTTACATCTCCATTCTTTTTCCTAACTGGGACTAGATTTGATACCCAGGTTGAGTGCTTGATTAGAAATATTATTTTTGAATCTAAAAGTTTTTTCAACTCATCTACCATTAGAGGCTCAATCCTTGGATTTAGTAGCCTCTATTTCTATCTAATGGGCTTGGATCCTTCAGTAAACTCTATTGTGTGCTGGATAATGTCTCTGTTGTATCCATGAAGGTCTTCATAGCTCCAAGCTATGAATCTATCATATCTCTAGCACAGTTTGATTAATCTTGCCTTCTCTTCTTGAGTTTTAGAATTCCCAACTTTTAGTCTTTTCCCATCACTCACCTCTACTTTAGAATAGTTTTCTTTATCTACCTGGAACCTTTTCTTTTCCAGGCTCACATCTTCTAGGTCAAACAAGTTTTCTAAGGTGATCAATCCCTTGGGGAGTTATTAGTCCTTAATTGAATAATCTAATCACCATATGCCTCTTCAATTTTAGTTTGCAATTGATCAACAAACTAATCTGATTGTTGTATAAAGGATACTACCTAAGCATCATTTTCAAATACTTGCCAATTTTCATCATTGTCTGGGATGGTTGGTCTCACTATAACTTTTACTGACTCATTGTTAACCAATAGGCTAGTTGTTGGGTTAAACTGTGAGCCAATCTGGGCCATCCTATTAGCCTCAGAGTTTTGACTTCTAGGGATTATCTCAATATTAAAATCTTCAAAATCTTCTATCAAATCCCAAATCCTATGCCTGTAGGATCTCATTCTCACATTCTTGGCCGCTGTCTTTTCCCTAATTTGCTTTACTACTAATTCTGAATCTCCTTTTAATTTTAGGTTTTTTATTCCCTTTTTCTTAGCTAACAAGAGCCCATGTACTAAAGATGCATACTCTACATCATTATTAGTGCAAGCAAATTAGAATTGGATAGCCCTTAATTTTATCACCATTTGGAGTAGTAAGACAAATTCCTACTCCAGCACCATGTCTACTTCCGGCTCCATCAAAATTCAAAGTCTAGAGCTCTGAATCTTGAACAGTAGGTACCTCTTCCCTTTAAACATTTGGGATCTCCTGATATTCATCAAAAATGACATACATGCCCAAACAAATAGAGTCATAGTTCCCATATGGGTCGCTATACATCATAGCCAACAATTGGTTGTTTTCCTCTTCTTGATCATGCTCAGTCCAGTCTCCTAGTTCTTCAACAAATTTTTTTTCTTCTTTATTCAACATGGTATGATCTAATTCTAATCTTGTTGTTGGTTCATTGGTGATGTGGTCCTTGGACAGTGGTGCAAATAGAATTTTCATCTTTGAACCGTATCTGGTTCTCAGAATGAGGTGAGACTAGTCAAGAGACATATATCTGCCTATTTTTGCTGTAAAGTCTCTGGATAAACATAAACCAAATATGGGGGGAATATTTATGACAACTATATCTTGGTTGAAAATTATGTTGGGACGTGTATATAACTATAAGGGGAGTTGTTTAATTCTCCCTATGGTTTGTACTATTTTTCCATCTAGCTGCATAACTCCTTTTGCAAGGGGTTCATAATTTATTTTCAAAGCATCAGCTATTTTCTTGGGCATCATAGTTGTACTAGCTCCTGAGTCTATCAATGCATTATGCAAGAGTTTCTTTCCAACTATCAAAGTCAAATAGAAAGGCTCTAGCTTGGATTTACTTACTTGTGTTGCATCATTCACGAAGGTTGTTGTCTTTGGAGGAACTGTATCTTTAAGCTTTTCCTTTCCAGTAGGTCCTTCCTTTGTAAAAACACCTTTGGGCACTGCTTGCCCTTGCAGAGCTTCTTGAATTAGTGTCTTTTATTCAGGAATAGCTAGAATATCCCATATCGATACTTGTGTTGGAGTCCTTTGTAATTGGTTTACTACATTGATCGGTCCCAAAGACTAAGTTTTTTGGTAATAGGGATACCTTGTTTTCTCTTGAATCTGGGTAGGAATCTCTTGATCTCGTACTGGCTGAGGCACTTCTTGTCTAAAAGTAGCATTCTTTTGCCCTTAAGATGGAGGATTATTCTTGACTTGACCACTTACAATCTCGGGTTGCTCCACCATCCTCCTCTTTGATCTGGTGTAATAATCAGATTACACTATTGGCCTTTGGGAGGCAGCTTCTTCATTTAAGAAAACTACTTCTTCATCTTCGATCCATGAGAACAAAGCATGTTTCAGGGCTATTTCTTCCTCTTGTTACAAAGACATTCCTTGCATCTGAGCCACTAGTACTAAATTTTGCATGTCGAGAGACTGGTAGGCTTGATTGCTACTGGTACTAGAAAACTAACCATCCATTCTTCTCTGCTCAACCACTCTTTATTGTAGATTGCCTCTAGGACAATCTTTGGGGGTGTGAGCATCATTGCAAGGGAAACACCAAGCATTTGTATCATCCACATAATTATTGTAACCTAGAACCATCTCCCTATTTGAGTTGGGGGGAATGGTCTATGAGGGCGTGGGAACTGCAACTAATTGATTTGTTGGTTGATTGTTGGTTTGCCTTGGAGGGCCTTGATACTAGTTTGGTTGGGATGAAAACCTATTTCCTTGATAGCCTTGAAAAGGGGGCTTAGGGAAAGTATTCTGCTACCTCTTCATATTAATTATCTCATTGGAGAATGTCCTTAGCATACTCTTGATATCATCCATCTCAAATGACTGAGCAAGGTCCGATTGCTTTACAGATGGTGGAGGGTAAGTATACATAGACATAGGTGGGCTTACAGCTTTAAGAATCTCTTGAGGTAGGGGCAAGGTGATTTTTGGGAATACAAGAATGGCAGGCCTTAGAGATAACTTTCTAGCATCAATTAAATGGTTTTAGCTCTAACTGTAAGGTCATAAGCCACTGGCAAAGTGTGTCCTCCCAGTGACTAAATCATAATAGATATATCTGAATTCAAAGCTTTGAGATAAAATACTATGGCCATACCAGGTGGTGGTTTAGTTGTAACAGGGATTCTGTCCCAAGTTTTCTAGAATCTGGTGTTGAAGTCAATCATGTCCTCTTATGGTCCCCTCTAAATGGTGATCAACTGCTGTAATAAAGAAGACTTATCACCTTTCTCTACAAATCTTTCAAAGAACTGATCTCTGAGTTGGTCCCATGTGGATATGGTATTTGGGGTCAAAGACCAAAACCATTCTAAGGCCTTCCCTTTGAATGAGGCTACTAACAACCTTAGGGCCACATTTTGCTCTGTGACACCATGTATGGCACAGACATTTGATACATATTGAAGATGTTCCATGGGTGTTTTTGAGTCCTACCCATTGAATTTAGGTAGAGATTTTAGAGCATTTACTGGGATAGGATCCCAAACAACTGGTGGTGTCATGAGGATTAAGGGACTACCAGTGTTCCAACTTGCATAATTTCTTAAGGGTACAGGGGCTCCCATGTTTGGTACTGGTACAAACTAGTTAGCTCTTATTCTTGGACTAATTAGTAGAGGTGGCAAAAGAATACCTAGATTTGTAGTAGATTGTGATCTGGTGAATGGTCCATAGCTCTGACTCCTCGTAGCTCTCTGGTTCATGCGGTCTTGAAAGAAACTTTAAGACTGGTCCCACCGAGCATGCCAAAAACTATTGATGGTTTAAAATTGTGCTTAATCTTAACCTATCAACAATGGGAAGTTTCAAGTTGTGGGACAATGCAGCTTGAAATGACCTCTAGATTTTAGAGAAGCTGGTCTCTTCTTTTGCATTAGGTGTTGGGGAAAAGGGATAGGAGACTAAATAGAAACACAAATGCAGGAATTGAAACCTAACTATGTTGATGTACTTGAGTGTATTCCTAATCCTAACCTAAACACAGTGAGACTATTATAGGATTTAATTACATTTAAGAGCAAACAAGTACATGATCAATGTAAAAGATTGAAATAACAGAAATAGAGGCTCACAACAGGGAGTTCTTTCATTGAGACACAGAGAATGTCAAAAAGGGCATAGTGTTCAATCTTCTTAATATAATTTTCTGATCACATAAGAGGCACAGAAGTCATGTACAGTTATGTAAACCTTCCAACTCAAGAAAATGAGACAAAAGCAAATAACATTTCTAATCACAACTTCAGAAAATCTACAGTATAGACTACTTCACAAATGACACATATAACACCAACCAAGGCATGGAGTTCAAATCTTCTTAATTCATTCAGCCACATAAAAGGCATAGAAACATGCACAGTTACATCAACTTTACAACTCAAGAAAATTGAGACGAGAGTAAATGATATTACTGTCAAAATTCTAGAAAGTCTAAAACTATCAGAAATCCCCCCCTTTCCTTTCTCTTACAATTCTTCTTCTTTTATATCCTCAAATCACTCCTTCCATCATCCCCTTTCTCATGAAATCATCTCCATCCTTCACTCACAGGGGAAAAATAGATGGTGCCTTCAATGGTTTGGGAGCTCCAAAAATCTACCTGATGAACTGTTCCATCTACTCGAATTAACTCCAGCTAATTTTCCCTCCATTTCACTTTGCAGTAATAGATACACGGAACACTTTGAAATGGGAGAGGATACTTAGTCAATTTTTTGAAAATATTCTCATTACTTAGAGGGCACCTAGAAAATGACACTTGGTGCTTTCTACTGAATCCATTGAAGACACACGGCTCTCTCCTTTTCTCCTTGGCTATGTTGTATCGCTCGAGACACATATTGGACTCTTACGGATGGTGACACTTGGAAACTTCTGCATACTTTTAAAGTAACACCTAAGGCCCACCACAATCTTTATTCAACAATGAAGCTCATAGATGGTCTCTCAGAAGTTGACATGTGGAAACCTCCGCTGCTCCTTAGAAGATATGTGGCATCTTCCGCTTTTCCTACTAGGGGTATGTGTCACCTTTTGCTTTCTCTAGGGATGGAGTAAGAAGGGGCTCAAAGAGTGACACTTGGCAGCATCCACCACTTTATGGCACTTAAGCAAAATAAAATGATGCCTTTTTGTGTTGAACCAAAGTATTGAACCCAGGCGTCAAAGTAAAGTTTCTCGAATGCCAACACGTGGTGGCTTCTGCTGCTTCTTGAAAAGGTAGTTCAAGGCCTCCACAACTGCCACCTAGCGCTTTCCACTTTTTTGCTACTTAGCCTTTCAAAAACCTTTACTAAGAAATAGAATGAATGTGGGTGCTGATATGAGACACAGACACTAACACGTGGTGACTTCTACTTAGCTACTATTAGGTATGTGGCATGATCTATGGTTCTCTAGAAAGTTACCAAAAGGAGCTTGGAGGACGCTAGCTGGCCGGCTCCATGTGTCAGAGAGTGACACTTGGAAACTTATGCTCAAATTTAAATACATAGGAAAAATTAAATGAAAGGAAAAAAAGAGGAGTAAAGGGGAACCACACTCAGATAGTGACACTTGGCAGCCTCCACTACTTTTCGACTCTTAGACAGAAAATGAACTCATGCTCTCCCCCAATTCTGCCACTACGACCAAGGTATACGGGAACCAAAAATGTAGTGCTCGACTAAAAATTTGAATGCAACATAGAGTAAAAATTTACTCTACAATAATATACCCAAATTAGGGATGTATCAATCTGATTATGAGCTTTGAAAAATGATGCATAAGCAAATTTGGGACATTCAGTAATTCTTAGAATTAATTTACAATGATTGGTAGGAATCGGCCTAAAGTCTTGTTGGAAGCCAATTGTAACCAATTTTAGGTGTTTAAAACTTACTAGGAAATTTTATTGAATGGTTAATCAAACTTTATTACTAAGATACCACCTTAAAACCATAGGGGTAACTTGAACATCACACTATACTAAGCAAGCAATGGATGTAATGGTTATGAAAGGGATAAGACCTTTTCATAACAAGCTGGTTGATGTAGATCTAAATGAGATGAGATTATCTTGTGTTAGAAACACTTGGGAACATCTTGACATACACAAAATTTTATTTTTAGAACAACCCCACTTACCAAAAACATATTTCTAATGTAAGGTGAGTAACCCAAAGTTTCATGTCACTGTACTATCTCTTGAGATAGGGGGTGTAAAAACTCTACTTATTCATGCACTTTTAATTTTGTATTAACACTTAAAATCCTTTCAAAAGAATGTATATATTTATAATTCAATAATACTACATAATCTTGTTATTTTTAGTATCTAGGAAATTACACTTAGGTGTTTGTGTCATTTTATCCTTTATTGCATGGTTTTTAAGTCTAAATTGTATATTTTATTTGTTATGCCACATCCAAATGATTTTTATCTATACATCACTCCTTTTTTTGAGGAGGTGTTATGCTGGCCATTTTTATCACATGCCTTTACCTTAGTCTTTTGATAAATCTTTGTGTGTGTGTCACTTGATTGAAAAGGGTAATGTTACGCTTCCCAAATCATTTCAATTTTTGTATCTTGGAGTCTTGAAACAAACTATTTGATCACATATTTAGAGCAAAATAATGTCATTATGATTCTCAAATTATTTCATAGACTTGTCTGCCTTGTGCCTTATGCCATTTTTTTGAAACCAATGCCATGTATGCCACTTGGGATTTATGCCTAGTGTCGTTATGTTGTTCAAGTTTGCCTATATTGTTATTTGTTTTAAGAGCCTAGTTTCATTATTGTTTTTTCTTTTATTTGGGAGAAATAGCCTATCTCTCCATATTCTTTTTGTTTCATTCTTTATTATATTTGACCAAGTCTATGTTTGATTCTGTATGCCAAGCCTATACCAAAGTATTTCACATCTGGTAGATTAAATATATCACCTTTTATTTAAACTCTAGATTTTGTGTCACATTTGGCCAAAAATCCTAGCACATGTTTATTTTGAGCCTATATTTTATTACCACATTTGGCCAAAAGACCTATAAAATTTTGTTTTCTTGGATTAGACTTGTTTGAAACACTTTGGACCTAGAGTTTGGCATACCTATTTTTATTCAGCCACTTGACCATTTATATGAGACATTTAATGTTAGACTATTTTATACCAAGTTTTAGTACAAACCATTTTGGAGATACAGCTCCCTTAGACCAAGTTTGACCCATTTGTCCTTTGCACATTGTTTTTATAGTTTATATAACTAAAAGCCTTTTTTTTGAATGCTCATCATTGATGTGGATATGTCTCACTAAACTTATGGTGAAGTCATGTACAATAAAAGTTATTATAGAATGGCCACATAAATTGACTTTGTTCAAGACCCCTATGGCGATGATGTTGTTTGTGTGATGGATCTATACCCTCTTTACAATACTCTATTTGGGGAATAAAGCCAATAGCCTCAAGTGATATATTTGATGGTACATTCTTTAGGTTGGTTGATGTATGATGTTTTCCATCTCACCGATCATTATGTCTATTCCTCCACCTATACTATTGACACTCCTTTGGATTGTGTGAGAGACCAAAATCTATAGCATCCAAGGATTTCCATTTGAGGATCTCATCTTTTGGATTATATGATTAACTAAGTTCCACAATGCCCTACCATTTTTATTCCAGGGCCTCATCCTTTAACTTATATAAGAAATCAAACTCCACAACACCCTACCATTTATATTCTAAGACCTCATCCTTTGGATTATGAAATCAATCAAGATTCACAACTCCCTACCATTTATATACCAGGACCTTGTCTTTTAGCTTGTGTAAGTAATCAAGATTCATAATGCCCTACCATTTATATACCAGGACCTCATCCTTTGGATTGAAATAATAACCAAGCTTTGTAATGCCATACCATTTCTATTCTAAGACCTCATCCTTTGGATTGTGAAAGAAACCAAGCTTTGCAATGCCCTACCATTACCATTTCAGACCCCTCCATGTATGGTAGCTTGTTCTTACAAAAATGTTGTGCACCTACAACTAGATGGGTCATAGTTACCATCTTAGGCCATAAACCAAACTTTTTTAATCTTATCATTATACAACCACCAACCATTATTTGTCCTTTACCAACCATTCCTCATGTTAGAAAACCCTACCAATTATCCATCCCTAACTGAGTCAATTTGTACCTATCCAACTAAGCCAATCATTTAAAGATCAAGATACATTCAAAATAGGTGTTGTACAACTATTTGTAAGCTAAGGCCAAGAAAACCAACCAATCCACAATATTTTTGTTGAACCAACCATTTGTGATGAGAGAACTTATGATGAATCACCTCTTAATCCTATACCTTTTGTCAAGGAGTCTCACTTTGATAAGATAGTCTTTATTGAGTCACTTCTTAATGATTATAACCTTATTTGGGAAAATCATTACATTAATCATATGCCTATTTTTTAAAATCCTCTCTTTTCCAAGACAGACTATATGGAGTTATCTATTGACATTATCCCCCTTATGGAGAGTCTCACTTTGATAAACTAGTCTCTATAGAGCCCATTATGCCATCACAAGTCATTACTTGTCCCACACCAAACATTCAACAAGACATCATTATAGCAGTAACTACACTAGATAAAGAATCAACACTAAAGTTAGGTTTTATTATTTAACTGATATCATATTTAGCATAAGTAAAATCAACATTAGTCTCAACATTGGATTCAAAGTCCCTTTATTCAGACTCAACTTAGAATCAAAATACGTTTATGGTTGTTAAAATATTGGTTATGAATGCCTCATATATCAATTTGAATACATTTGTGATACTTCCATGGTTTTTGAGGATGATTATTTTAGTTTTAACATAAGTTCTCCTAGTATCTTCTATGAAGATTGTGATACCTCCTCCCATTCCATTACCATTCCACATGCCATTACCACCAACCAACCTAGCCATTTTATTTCCCTACCACCTCCAAGTGTTTATTGGGATCAAAAAAATCACACTTTGTTTAAATATGTACATGACAACATATCAGTTGCATAATATTAGGGGGGTCAAGACCACATTAATTTAGAAGAAGAACAATCTCCTAGTGAAACCTTTTTGAAGGAGCTAAGGGGAAATCAAAGTCCAAACTTATCATATTTTAGTGAAACCTTTTTGGAGGTGTTAAAAGACAAACAAAGTCAAAAGTCAAAATTCCTCATTAAAACCTTATCAGAGGCATTAACAGACAATCAAGATAACTTCATTGGTGAAAAAACTCATTGAGGTACCAATAGCTAAGCACAATAGTTCTTCACTACTTGATGAATACATTATAAAAAGATGAAATCAATATAACTTCCACTCTACAACATAATTAAATGGTATCTACTCTCAGGCCCAAACATTAATTTTTTTTATGGTCCTATCAAGAGCATATGTAGAATTATTCGGCCTCACCACATCCAAAGTTATGTCAAATCTAGAATCAATAATAATGTGTGTGCTTGAAAATACCAATCTTCATTTGTTGTCTGACCACTATGCATTCCATTATCATATACATTTATATTGCCAAATTAAACCTATCATCTACTGTTTATCTATATTTACCATCCCTGGCCATACTTTCCTTTATAGAGGATAAAAAGATACATTTTCTCAACATTTGAAGGAAACATAATCAATGACCAACAAAGATCACAAAAACATCATTTACATCCAAATCTACGATAGGTTCTTGATAGAATAACTATTTAGAAGAAGTGTGGGCTAATAATTTCCATGATTGATTATTCTAGTTATGTCATTTACCTAGCCAAAATCATAAAACCAACATCCGTACCTTTTCCATTTGCCTTTTACCTAGCCAAAAACATTTACTTTTTGAATTTACATATACCTTGGCCAAAAAAATTTACCTTGTTGATTTCATTTTTTCATTTACCATGTCATTGTTTCATACCCTACCATTAACCTTACCTTGTCACTTAAAGGCAATCCAATTACCATTTTATCCAATCTTCATGCCATCGTCATCGTAAATATTGCCATACCATATGCCATTCTACCATACAGTCTCTATTAGACCAAAGCCTATTTTTAGCCATCCTACCCAACCCTTTTTGATCTTGGTTCCTTTGGTTTTTCCCACACCTTCCATAAGGGGATTTCGATCCAATTTCAACAATTTCATAATTTCATGTTTAAATGATAGTTTATGAAAGTAGTGTGACAGTTGATCTTTCAAGTTATCTTTAATTTATGTTTTACTAGTGCCACTAATTATAACCACTTATAGGAAAATTAGTATCCCACCTTGTGTTATTAACTATAACCACCTATGGGAAAATTAGTAGCACAAACCTATGTCATTGTTTCCTAATTATAACTACCTATGGGTAAATTAGGAACAACACCTTTACCATACATTACCACATCACCTTTCCATTAATATTTTCATTTTCCTAGACATTTGATAGATTTGAAATTTTGTTGTTGCCTAGTCAGGTCTCACCACCTTTTGTGTTAGTAGAACTACTATGACTTGAGGTCCTAATGGGAATATGTAGGTCATGGTCGATTCATGTTGAGGTCATCTTAGTCCCTCATTTTAATATGTTCTCATTGTTTTGATAGTAACCTAAGCCAACAATTTTTCCATTTTGTGAGTGGTATCTTGTCAATATTTTACGAGTTAAGATACCCAAAAAATTCTAAAAACATCCAAATATTTTAAAGTCCAAAAATATTTATCCTGTCTAAGCCTATTTAGTCATCCTCTATCCATCCTACTAGGGTAAATCTATTTTTTAAATACTTTTTATTGATTTTAGTTTCAAGATTTTTTTATGTTTGTTCGCTTAGTTGTTTATTTATTTACTTGCCTATTTGTTTGCTTTCAATGTTGTGCCTCAAGTTTGTCTATATGTGTTTATTGGGTGATTCCTTACACATTTTACTTGAGTCCATCTATATTCATACATTAACCTTTTCATCATGGTTTTTATCATTGGTGCATTATTTTCAATTATTTTTTGGATCATGAGTTAATATTTATGCACATTTTGGCTACATTATCATGGTGTTTTATATCATGATACATATCATTACCTGCTACAATAAAAATCAGCTCAGGAAGTCTTACAAGTAATGGATTCATAAAATTTTCTCCTTGGTAATATTGGAAAATCCTCCCACCCTCTTTGATCAAATAAACCCATTGACCATCATAGTTGTATCAATGTTAATAAGGATTGACATATCTGCATTGGTAGGTACAACCACACCATTCACATTGATCAAATCTTATTCTTCTATTAATCTCTTTCACCAATTTATGCATCATCATGTGCCTATTTATTTGTGGATTTTTTAGTCATTAGATAATCACATCTATGTTTACACCCACTCATCTTTAATCTATGATATAGGTTATATCATTGAGTGAAGCTTGCCAATATACCTTACTAGGGCACAATCAAATATCATTTTTCAATCTAGGTCATCTTAATGATTATAATTGCCTATGGAAAATCATTATTTTGAATCATCTACCCTAACTAGGGCATATTCATGTGACATTTATTATAACTAATTTTGGGAAAATTAGTGTCTCAGCCTTTGTTACTAATTATAACTACCTTCGAGCAAATCAATGCATGCAAGCATTTTATTGATTAGATTAATCTCACCCATGGGTTAATTTAATTCTTCTTCTTGCTTGTTTTTGAGGGACCATACATCAAATGTATGTGTCAGCTACTCCCTCGAGGGGGCATTATTATAGGCTTCCCAAACATTATCTGGAGCTTTTTTAGGCACATAGGCATTTTTAATTCTTTGAGAAGATGTTACTATTCCTATATATGTTACATGAATTTTTTTAATTCTTTGAGAATATGTTATTGTGCCTATATCTTGCAACACCTTACCAAATAGGGGGAAAATGTAGACACCTAAAACTGGCCACAACTAGCTCTCAACCAAACTTTAGACTTATTCCTACCAACTATTATAAATTAAGTCTAGGAATCACTGAACATTCCAAATTTTCTTGTGCATCATCACCTTGTAGCATCACAACAATTAATTTGGATTATGCACTTATTAAGTGGGGCACATAAACAAATATCAAATATTGAAAGAGCTAAATGGCTAATCAAAATTAATTAACAAGCTAAACCAAATTAAATGCCTAGTTGAATTATCCATTTGCAATTAATGAATATTATAAAAAATAAATTTAAACATGCAAATATCCTTGCCTTTCATCATTGCCTTTGTGATTTTTCAAGCTCTTTGAAAATATCCTAAAATATCTCATTTTGGAGACCCATGCCTATTCATTACAAATCATGATTAATTGAAAGCTTTTAACTCTACTAGGGTTATATTTGATTCACCTAGGTTAGGTTTGAACCCATTACATGTTTAAAATCCACCTTAACTCTCATAGGGTTGTATTCAAATCCATTTACTATAAATACATTGCCATGCCAAGTGAAGTTTAAGCTCTCATATGCCAAAGTTATAATGCAAATTTGGAGAGAGACATAAGCTATTTTTTTGAAAGCAATGTTATAATGCCAAAATATTGAGCCAAGTTACATAAAACCATATCAAATACAATGGTGCTAAGGAGATAAGGAGCCAACAATATTAATTTTCCAAAGACTCTTTGAAGCACAAGCTGAGCAAGCCACTCAACAATACATTTGGAGCTCCCAAGGAAGGTAAAGGATTTATTGTTTTTTGAATTTTAGTTGTGCTTTAATTTTTATTTTATTATTAATCTCACCCCTAAGATATAGTCTTGGAGTGTAAGTGTTAGTATGTTTATTGAAGTTTTTATTACTTGAACTAACATGTTACTAACCTCCCTTCTTGGATTCCTATGATCACACATTTGTCTATCTTTAAGTGTAAGGAGTAGCCTTATCATCTAAAATTTGACCTTTGGTTTACTTACCTTGATTAGTATAATGCATTCATCTCCATGTTTAAAATATTAATGTTAGAGTAATTAAATATTTGAGACTAGTGTTGTGAGTACTGTTTCATAGTGCACTTGTATGGTAGTCTATTGGATATCTTTATGATGTATCACTTAATTAGAGTAGGTTATTTTCATGTCACTTCTATCCCTTTTCATCCAAGAAAATACTTAGTAGAGGTGATAAGCAAAAAAAGAGAAAATATATGGATCTGTCCCTTAAACCTAGAGGTCTACCTCTACCATAGGCAACCCACAAGCCTAGAGTTATTCCAATGTTACCCAAATATTAGAGTAGGCTTGAACAAACATCTCTAGGGTGAAATATCTGGTGACAATATTTTTGGTATACCCAGTGGGACCAAGGTCAAAAAGAGTGGAAACATTATTGGTGTGTCTTTCCTTTTATCAACTTTTAAAAGCAATCAATAAAATACTAATGATGAATCCAAATAAAATATTTTGGTTGTAAGTATCCCAGGTATCTATTATTGTAGATTTTGAGTAAATATTATGTTTCATGTAACTAATGATGTTGATATGGCTGGTTATGTTAAATAACCCTAATATGCACCTCCATATCAACCTTGTTATGACCCATGCTATATCCCTTAATAGCTCTATCAAAATTACTATCAGTCTTATGAGCCATGGAATCCCTATGATCATCTTATTGTTTCTCCATATGAACATCATGTTATTGATTAGCCATATGAATATGGATATCAAGAAGAGTACCAAGAAGTGCCTTCCTTTCGACCCCAATATGACTCCTACCAACCTTATCATGATACATATCAACCTCAAGATGATTCTTATCAGTAATATCATGAGGAATCAGATAATCCCATTGATAAGAGATTAGGATATTTTACAAGATATGAATTACTACAAGCTTAGTTTAGGCAAATAACTCAATAAATTAAAGTTGGCCATAATTGACACTATTACCCTTCTCCTCCTCCTTTAACCCCATTTCATGCCAAATCCTTATTGGCACTCATTCCAAGTCTACTAGATAATGAAGAGAGATGGGAACATGGGATGAAAGGTTTGATATGTTCTATAAGCATCTCATGGAATGGTTAAGAGGTTTAGTTCAAAAGTTTATGGATACATGGGAATTGGTTGAAGAGGAATCCCAATATGATATCAATGAGTAGATGTACTTAGAAAAAAAGTGTATCCAATGCCCAATAGATAGACTAATAATTTGGGAAAATAAAGTGCCTTAAAATGAGCCTGTAGCTATTGGAGAGCCTTAAGATGTATATGAGAAAAGTAAAATTATTGTTGAAGAAGGTGTCTTTCCTATTGACTAACACAACTTGTCATTCCCCCATGAGTCTTTTCAAGAATTTTTCATTCCCAAGCCTATTCATGAGCCCTCCATCACACTTCATACTCCCTCTCCAACCCATGATCCTATCCACCACCCTCCCACATCATCCCTTATTGAAGGAGAACCCATATTATGGGAGGCAAGTGAAAAAGAATAAGCTCAGTTTGTAACTAATGAAGAAAATTCTTCAAGTGATTATGAAGAAGTGATCACCATAGGGACTCCCCTTGGTGAAAAAAATTGTAATTCAATATTCTTGAGTAAAGGAGAAGATGTTAAAGATCATGTTGTAACTATCTACAAAGAGTGTAGTCAATGTATGAAATAAAAAGTGCTTGAGAAGGACTCTATATCTTCTTAGTTGGTTGATGTTCATGAACATGATAAAGAGCTTGAATCTGAAAAAAACATTGAAGAAGAAGATACTATTCACTCCATGGTACAGGATGACATGTAGAAGAATTCTAAGGACATATGTGATGAGTTTGAAAGCCTTCAAAAGACTACACACCATGTTGGTTAGTTACACGATACTCTTGAAGCTATTTCACCTCTTGGTGGTGTGCCCTCAAAAGGAGATCTTATGCCATCCCAACTTGTTGAAGTTAAAATCAGCTTTGAATTTGATCAAGTGCTAAAGCAACAAGAAGATAAATTTGAAAAAGTGGTTTTTCTCAAAGATAAAGAGAGCAAGGATGATTTACAGTAGTAGATGAGGCTCTTCCAAGAGCTTGAAGAACTTTGAAAAGTTAAGTGCCAAGAGAAAAATAAGATAGAGAAAGAGGTCCTCATGGAGGATAATGACCAAGAATTGGAGGTCTATACAAAGCTCATTGATGAGCTTGAGGAACTTGTAACTGGTGAGCAATCTAATTTCTCTCAAAGTACCATGGAAGTTAAAGAGGTATGTTTTGTTGAAGCACCATGGGAAGTTATAGCTAAGGAGTTTCATAAGAAATTTGAGGGTGTTGAATTGAAAAAGGAGTTCAACTTCATAGGTGATCCATTTGTAGCTACCTTGGATGCATTGAGGATCATGCTAAGGAGATTGGAAAATATCATGAAGGAGATGGAGGCATCAATACAAAGATTTAAATTGAAACATTCTTCATGTATTATTTCACCTCATGGAACAAGAAAGGTTTCAAGCTTACCATTTTATCTAGGAAGAAGAGATTTATTTAGGTTAGTTTGTGTTTAGGTTAGTTTGTTTGAGATAGTGTTTTCCTTAAGTGTTCTTGAGAGCATAAATGTTGTTATGCTTTGGTATGTTATCTTATGTGTTTATTTTTTGTTGTTTGGTGTGTTTTGGTGTTATTTAGATGGAAATTTATCATCAAATTTGTGTATACCATGGTGACTCCATATCCCAATGGATTAGAGTAGGCTACTGGTCTTTAGCATAGCTAGCTTGCCACCCCTAGGAAATCACCAAAATGATGATTAATTTAACCATAAGTCAACTTAGGTGAACCCCCTATATAGTCAAATTTTTTATATCAGTTTTATAGGGTTTAAAATGTGTCCTATGGTCTTTAATTAGGTCAAATACATGTTTCTACCCTCGTCTCATTTGTATAGTTGGTCTTATGTCATTTAGGGGTCACATTTTGAGTCATTTAAGGAAATGGTATGATTTTCATAAAAGGACAAGTGTTCCAAAAGAATATTCAATGTCCCTAATGTAAAAATATGTTATAAGAACTATTGTAAAATTGAAAAAATGTAGGTACGATGTTAAAACAAGAAGATTAGTAGGAAAAGCGATAGTTTCATGTGGTTTTGAGTAGTTATATAGCTTATGAAGTAGTTATGGAACATGGGAAGACTTCTAAAGTGACCCTTTAGGTCCCCTAAACTTAATTACATGATTTTTAACCTTTGATAGTCTTGAAATTGATCAAAACTGACCTAAATTTCCTATTACTCTCCTTTGCAAGCTAAAATGGTCAACTGGTCTCTACTTAGTATGGCAAGGAGGAGTTGAGTCAGAGAAAGTGCACTTGGTGAAAGGTAATAATATTTTTCTACTAAAAAACTATGACAATAGTTTTAAGTTTGGTGTACCAAGCTATATGAACCATAGCTAAGAGTGTTAGTGACTCTTTCTTGCCTATCTATCCCTAAAAATTTAAGTTTTATTATCTATTTGCATTGTTTTATGCAATTAAAGTTGTGTATATGATCTTAAGAAGCATTAAAATACTTCTTAAAATGATTCCAATCTTGATTTCATTTGTGAAGGTGAATTCATGAGCAAGGCTATTTGAGTTTTCTAGTTGAGGACACTATTGAAGTTGTAGATTAGTGTTTCACTTATTGCAGAGTTATTTCCATGAATGTGGCTTTAGGACAAGAATATAAAGTTTGATTTTAACCTCTAACAACATGGTGATTATTTTTATTTCTCAAGGTGTGGTCTAAAGAGTGTTTTATATGGGTGGAATAACATAATCAATTTCCTTTGAAATAGTCACCTATATTCAGGTGAAAAGGAGCTTTGAATAGTCATTGTGATGGGATAAGAAAACTTTAAGGTTCTGAGGACACTCTCAAAGTGTGAACGATCAATTTGAATATTAAAATATGTTTAATATTGGTTTTATAACTAGTTAACCACCACTATCTTATACTCTATAGTATCACCTACAAGCAACTCCATCAATGGTCTGAGTGCAATCAATAGAGGATAGGGGAATGTTGAAATACAAGTGTTTGAGATCATGTGAGACATCATGGAGGTTTAAGAGCATATAAAAAATCAAAGTGATAATTGTGAGACTGTCATATACACATAGACTTACAACCATGTTCATATGCTAAGAAAGTTGTTTTTGAGATAGGTTACCTTAACCTCTTCAAATCATTTTTTGGCTCATATGCTATGCCGCTCCATAGTAGAATGTCTTGAGGTATGGATAGGATCAAGTGTTTCCATCTTGTAGCCCAAGAATAAGGGAAATGAATTGAAAAAAGGAAATGGTTTCTTGATTAAGAGATTAATATGTTTGAATGGTTTCTAACTTAAGTAGTTTTTGGCCTATGACACTCATAAAACACTATGATAAGATGACTAAAAGCAACCAATACTGTAGTGACATATAGTATGAATTGAAACTATGGTTTCAATGGAATGAAATGAACTCATGTATATATTTAAAATTCTAAATAACCTCAATAAGGATCAAAGAAGGTGAAATATATTGTCAAGTGACACACCATCACCTATATGAATCCTTTTTCCTAGGGTAAGCATCTACAATCAATATGCAAACCCACAATATGTTGATAGTCAAACATAAGAAGAATAAATTGCAAGCATGGTGACTCTTTTTTTTTGGAATGACATAATGAACTCAAAAATATTTTAAGACATGAAAATCAGGGTTTAATTTTTGAAGATCACCTACAAGGGTCTCATTTGTCTGAGGAGTGCCACCTACAGTCTATTATAATAGATAGACTAGGCCTAGTCAAATAGAGAGTGCATGATGAGAAGGTTAACATGAGTATATGATGATTAAACATGTTGATGGGAATTATCACAATGGTTATATCCATATCATGTGATTCTTAGATCAAGGAAACATGATAGAGACTGAGTTTCAAACATTTAACCTACAATCAATACACAACCCAAGCATAGTCAAGTCTTATGAACTAATTTTGAGGGATTTGGGAGTTTAAGTGATTTATAAATCTTATCTAGACTTGAGATTTGGTGTATAAGGTAATAAATACCTATTAAATCCCTCCATAACTTCACATTAATAAGACAAATATAGGAGATGCCCTTATTTTATCTTAGACAAAGAGCATTCCCAGTTAAGACCACCATGTAGGTTTGGTGTGTAGATGATAAAAATGTGAATTAAGGGTCTTAAATTCATTTATTTATGATTTTTATAGTTTATTTAGACATGAAAAAACACTCATAGTCCTAAGAAACCACTCATAAGTGGTTATAGGCCATGAAATACAGTTAGGCCTATTAGGCCTAGGATTAGGCCTAAGCCCTACTAAGTCTCATTTTCATTTATAAGACAAAATTAAAATTATAACCTAGTTTATAACCTTTAAGGGAAGGTATATGGTTGATTTAATCCATTTATTTTCAAATGAATACATAGAGGTGTCATTTTTGACCTAAAACCATGATAGGGGTGTCTAAAGTGTAGTCTAAAGATCGACAGGCCATTTTCAAAAGCTCATTTATGTATGGAAATAAAGAATGAGACATAAAGTATCTATGGGTAGTTGGAGAGTGTCCTAGAATCAATTTTTTTAGATTTTTTTTTGAGGTTGGACGTCAGGATTATTTGAATAATCCTTAATAGTTGAAATAATTAAAAACCCTCTTAAACCCTTATCTAAGATCTGATGGAGGAAATAAAAATGGAGATACACCCAGATGGGGTAATATGGTTTGAAACCTATTTTTTAAGTTTTTAATACTCTCCTATTCTCCTTCCCACCTAATTATTTTTTACCTTACTTGTAAGAACAGGGTAAAAACTAGGTCTTTTAAAAGTTTTTATGTCTTCTATAGGTACAGAGTAGAATGAATAGATGATAATCATTTGGTTATGTCATGTGGGAATTTTTATAACCCCATATGTCCATTTATCACAAAATATAGGCATAGAAACACCTCTACTAGCTCATTCATGATAGGTAATCCTAGACAGGCAATGAAAAGGCAAAGTAACTACCAAGTGAGAAGATGAAAAGTATAACTGTGAATCATTTTGAGGTATAATTCATGGATTGGAAGGAATATGGACCTTTAAGAGGTTTTATAACATTTATTTCATTGATTTGGTTGAGAAATTGAAGGACACTTGGGTGACAAATGTGAAGAATGAGGCCTAAAAGACCAATAAGTGACTATAGATGGTGAGTACAAGTTCCTAGAAGATGGATAGAATTTAGGGACATATATAATGACTATCATAACATGTTTCCAACTCCAATAATACATTTCACACGTTTCAAATTTCCCTAGTTCATTTTTGAGCAGTCAAGAGATGCATGATCATAAAGGTAGTTTTCAAGAAGGCCATTTGAAGACCCTATGCTAGTTTGAGGTGTTTTCCATGCTTCATGTAGACACTTGTACAAGAATACCTTTCATTGTATATTATAAACTTCATTATCAAATAATGTAATTATTCCTCATCATTTGACACTTGTTCTTGTGACCCTTGAGCTCCACTTCTCTCTTTCTCACATGTTCTATAAATGCAATCCATGTTAGCTTTATAGAAAAATCCAAACCTAATATGGTGTAGTCCTACTAGTTTGATACTATATTTTTCCTTTGAAATAAGATATGAAATCTATTTTTGAGTTAAAAAGCTATCTTTTCTAAGTGTGTGAAGTGGCGTATAGTGAAGGGTCAAGTGAATAATATCTATCCCTGATTTCTCTCAACTCTTCCATGTTTGATGCAAGTGGTTTCACTCTAAAAGGTCACATGAAGTGTAATAAAGTAAATTTTCCTATATAAAAGTGTAAATAGTATCCCTTATCATCTATAATATAACCTCTAGTTCACTTAATTTGATTAGTCTAATGCATATCACTTCCATGTTTGAAATACTAATGTTAGAGCAATTCAAGATTTTGATACTAGTGTTGTGAGTCATGTTTCATAGTGCACTTATATGGTAATATAGTAGAGACATTTTTAGTGTATGAAATAATTATAGTAGGTTATTTTCATGTCAATCCTATCCCTTTTCATCCAAGCAAATATTTAGTGTAGGTGATTAGTAAGCAAAGGGAAAATATAGGGAGCTAACCCTTAAACCTAGAGTTCTACCTCTACCATAGGTAACCCATAGGCCTAAAGGTATTCCAATGTTTCCCAAATCTTATAGCAGGCTTGAAAAACCATCTCTATGGTGTAATATTTGGTGACAACAAGAATAATAATAAAAATAATAAGCTAAAGAAGTAGAGGCTATGTAGAAGTAGGCTGATAATGTAGAGGTTGCACATAAGTAGGTTGAAAAAGTTGAAGCCACCAAAAAATAGGATGAGGAAGTTGAGGCTATAAATAATAAAGTTGAGCAAGAAGAAGACCAAAATAAATAAGCTAAATAAATAGAGACTCACAGAAAAAAATCTAAAGAAGTGGAACTAAGGATAAAGTATCAAGAAAAAGCAAAATAAAAGGCTAAGGAAGAATAAATAAAATATGAAACTAAGAAGAAAATAACTTAAGACAATTCCAAGGTTGAGGATGAGGCCAAAGTTAAGCTTGAGTTAGATGCAAAGGATAAAGCTGAACCTAAGGCTTAGGTCAATTTTTAAGCCATATCTCAAGCTGAGGTAGATGCTAAAGCCAAGGCTGAGGCTGAATCCATAAATAAGATGGAGTCCATCACACATCATAAGCTACTAACACAATTAGGTGTGCAAGAGGAGACCTCACAAACAAAACATTAGATTAATAGTCAGTGGCTATGGAATATTCCCATAATATTCACTTGATGAACCACTTTTGTTCTTCTATTAATATAATTCACACTAGCTCTATTTGAAACTCTTTCCACATCCATGACACTTTCCACTATTAATTTGGAAACAAATTTGGATGTGTCTTAGTTACCATTGTCAAATTAAATTGAAGGCACAACTGTGCTTCAAGATTAATTACATAAAAGGCATCAAACTTGGAATAAGAAGTATTGAGGCTATGGGATGACAATGCATAACTAAATAATAAACTAGTAAATGCATGCCAACTCATAGATTCTACTTGTTCCAATTTAGTTATGTAGGTGCTAGGTGATTAGGCAATGTTTGTAGATAAATAAATCACCACCCTATTAATGCAACTTACTAAAGATTGGTTGTTTGTGAAATTACTAAAAAATATTATGTATATAGGAGTAGGATTTAAGGATGGAGAGTAATTTGTGAGATGCTATAAAATATCAGTAGGTTGTAGAGATCTCTATGTATCAAGATAAACAAATAAGCCAAGGAATAATTAATCAGAGTTAACACCTCA
Source organism: Torreya grandis (assembly GCA_037957365.1). NCBI lineage: Eukaryota > Viridiplantae > Streptophyta > Pinopsida > Cupressales > Taxaceae > Torreya > Torreya grandis. The sequence goes on from JARHVA010005320.1 coordinate 687,772, forward strand.
ATCAATCATTGGCTACTATGAAACCTAAGTTTACATCAATTGATAAAGATAAAATGGTATTAGATGATCAAATAGCTACTCCATGTGTAATGATCACTACACTTAAACAAATGTTAGATGCCAAGAATAACACTATGCAAAAGATCCAAATATGGCATAATGAGACAATGCATAACACATTTATAGGCATTCAAGATCAAAGGGATATAGACTAGTTGAATGATTTGGTGTTGGACATTCAGCTCAAAATGTCACATGTAAAAGCATTCATATCAATTTTGGAAGATGATGATGTGAAAATTTTGATGCTGATCTAGACTCCATTGTGCATCTTACTTTCATTGGTATGTAAGGCCCTCATAGATTGGAAGATGTTGAAGAAATATCTTGCACAAATTTATATTTTATTTCTAAACTAGTAGAGGTACCTCAATTCATTCCACCATAGTATGTCAAAAAAATACTTTAATATAATAAGATATCTACATAGACTCAAGTAGGCACCTAGTAATAAACACCTCCTCCAACACAACCTATGCACCCAACATATCCAACCACAACCCAGATAGAACCAATAATGCAACAACCTCCACCTAAGCCACTAAAAATCACACCACCATCTTCTCAATAGGTATAACACATTTTAGTTCTATATCTTGTACCAATTTTTTACAAAGAATAAATGATAGTCTTAAACATTTGAAGTAGGCCCAGACTGGTTGAAAACCCATAAAGGGCAACCACCTTGTTATACTAGTCTATTGAAAAACCAAAAGGGTGGTAGGCTAGTGTATGCAAAGGGATATACAACTGATCTATTAATCAATCCTATCTTAGATAAGATAAATCCTACTTACTCTTCTGATTGTTGATACATTAAATATTTTAAGTCATGACTAAGATGGATTTGCTAGACCTATCCAAGGGATCTCTTAATACAAAAGCATCACTAGAGAGGGTTATAAAGCCTATAGTCAAGAAACACTATGCAATAACCCTAGCTAGGTCCTATTTTTTCATATTCATAAATTATATAACAATTAAAGTAAAGCCTAATAGATTACTCACCAAAGCTTGTGGCACAAATGAGGGTTAGAAAACATAAAAGTAAACATGCATAATAATCCTAATTAAGATATGTATACATAAAAACCTCATAAATGGAGAGAGTAATATATTCAAAATACATTACTTATGCTACTTCTATCTACTAAAATAGATGAGTAAAGTTATAGATACTTACCTTGAAGATGAACCTATCGAGACTCAATCTCTCCCTTTGCCAAAGGTGCTTCACAAGAGGTTGTTATGGTTTGTAAGGATCACTAAGAAAGGCCAAATCATCCAAGAATTTTATAAAAAAAAAGATTATTCTCCAAGTGTAGACCCGAAGCTATAAATCCTAAAGTAGAATGGCATAAGAGTATATTGTAAATAAGTGAAAATGAATAAATAACTCTCGTCTATAAGAAATTACAAAATGAATGTGTATATATAGCTGAATCTAACCCTAAACCTTTCCAAAATTTTATCTGATAGGGTCAACCCAATAAAATTTATATCATTGTTGATAAAAATAAATTAGGTCTTGGTATAGGTTGGCTAGGGGCTTACCTAGAGCCTAAATGAGTTTTATCAAGTTCAGTACAAGGTTGATGGGGCCGATAGTGTAATTTAAACCATATAAAAAGGTTTTAAGATTAGGAAGGTGCTAATGAAGGTGGAAAATGGTTAAAGGAGGGTGAAAGAGATCATAAAAAACTTAGGGAAGTGTCTAGGAGAATGTTATATTTTTAAAAAGTGGTGGTATAGGGGATAAAAATACTATGAAGCCCCAATGGTCTACCCACCCATTTCTTGTTACACCCTTTAAGGATGCACTCAGAGAGATGGAGACTCAACAGGTTCCTACAAGAGAGAAATCATTAGTAATTGATACATTTTTTTAAATATTATGTGTATACATATTCACCACTCAAAGCACATCACGTGTCACTCAGGTGTAATAGGGGATGGTGCTTTGAGAAAAGAACGTGACAACACATAATTATAAAGCTAAATAAATTGTAGTATTTTAAAGAATAAAATAATTAAAATTACAAGACAAAAATGGAAATTAATGTATGCATACCTTGACTTACCTTTATCATTTGATGGTTTTATGCTATGTTTGTAGTTTTGATCATGGAGGGCATATAGACTACTTTTGAAAAACCCAAGGATACCAGGCTAAAGAGAAAAAATAAATAAATGCAATAAATCCAAGATAAATGATGTGGTGTAAAAGATATGTACTTGTAAATTTGGTAATATGGGGTGAGAAATGATAAGTTAAGATGAAATGACCAAGTCAAAATTTGGAGTAAATGGTGTAACTAAAAATTCAATGCTATTAAAGATCAAAAAACTCATACAAGTAAACCTTAAGTAAGAAAGGAAAACTCACCAAGTCAAATGAAGGATACATGTAAAAAATTGTAATCAAACATAAATTTAAAAGTATTAATAATTATTACTTAAATAAAGATGGCTAGGCAGATGGTAAAATAAAATTGAGGAGTGAGCAGTAATAATCCTTACTCAATCATCAATGGAAAAAGTGCATGAAAGGGAAAACAACATTGGGGAGTGAGAAGTAATAATCCAACCTCACTCAATAATGGAAAAAGTACTAAAAAAGTATAAATGGACTAAAGTGTAAAAAAAAAAAGAGTTAAAACAATGGAAAATGGTAAAAGAAACCAAGATAATTCTATAAATGTAAAGTAATGGTGTAAAGATAGTAATCCATAGTCACTCAAGCATGTTATTTTATTTTAAGGATAGATAAAATTGAAACAAAGTAGTGCTAAAATGTTTTAAGATGTGAAGAAAAGGAAATATATAATAAATGGGAAAACATATTTAGAATCACACTTGCCTATCAAGGGAGGAAATTAAATGGGTGGAGGGAAAATTAAGGAGAAAACAAGGTAGAGAAACTCTTTATCAAAGTCAAGACACTTAAATTAGGTTTTTCAAAATAATAGGAATTTGAAATGAAAGTCCTTCACCTAGCTACACAAATGTTAGGTCAAAAAATGAAGTATGAATATCATCCCATGAAGGGTATATCCATAAAAATTAAAATGGACCTACCTTTCCATAACATGTTCCCAGTTCCTCAGGACCCCGTATAGAGTTTTTGGTCTATTGTGAATATTGGTTACTTGTGTGAGAAAGAAGGTAACACCATATATTATTTTTAATATCCTATCAAAATCTATTGGCCTACTACACACTAATATACCTTGACTCTATTATGAGTCCAACTGTGGAGTTTGAGCTTCAATTGAAAGTAGGAGATGTGCTAATAATAATGTATTTTAGTGTGAGTTTGAATTTTGAATTTGTATGTTAACTTTTATATCATTGAATTTTGTTTTAAATGATTTGGATTTTAACTTTTTAATGAATTTTTTTATTCCTCCTCCATATCGATTTGGATAACTAAACATGAATGCTAAAGATGACTATCATTTGATTACTTTGAACTTGGTTGATAAGAAAGAGAACTTAGAGAGCATGGTGTCTAAGAGTCTTGTTAATTTAGGTGAAATAAAAGTTCTATCTTGACTTTGACCATGATTTATATAGAGTTGAATGAAAATAAAATAAATCAAGGGGAATGAGACATGAAATAATTTGAATTACTTCAAATCACAAAAATGTGACAAAGGTGAAAAAGGGATATAATGATAGTGAAGTGCAATTATTTATCATAAAAATGTGTGAAGTGTAGGGAAAATTGATAAAGTAGTTTTTTATTAGATTTTATCTACAAAAGAAGTAAAATCTAAAGCTAAGAATAGGGGATCATAAACTTGTAACCATTGCAAAAACATTCTAGAAAGGGGACACTAAATTAATTAAAGATGGTGATTTTATGAGAAAGGCTTGGTCTTATCCATGGTCTTACAATGTAACTCATAAAACATAAACCTAAGAGGGTGCATAAATCATGTGAAAATTGAATAATAAAAATGGTATTTACGAAGAAGGCTTGATCCTATCCATGATATTACAATGCAACTCACAAAATAAAAACCCAAGGGTTGTGAATTGTGCATTAAAAAGTAATGAATAAATAAGATTAAATGAAGTAATGAGGACTATCAAATTCTATCCATGGTTTTACAATGAAACACATGAGAAAAAGAAACCAAAGGACTAAAATAAGGGACTAAGGTTTGTGGAAAGGGAGACTGATACAAAAGGTGAGACTCATGTAGAAATCCTAAAAAGAGTGTTAATAAGATAACATAAATAAATAATGATAATAAGGGAAAGATCTAAGCAAAGTAATTATTTAAAAATTATGCATTGGTGGGCTCTTTGAAAATATAGCCTTCATTAGTTTGAAGGTGATAGGTGTTAGGACCAAGTATGTCTTTGATTAGATAAGGGCCCCACCATTTTTGGGTGTATTTTCCCTCTTTATCATGAGCATAGTCCAATTTAAGGACAAGATAACCAACATTAAAATTATGGACTTTAACCCTTTTGTTATAATGTTTAATGATGCAAGCCTTGTATTGGTGGTTGTCTTATAGAGTGAAAAGATGGTGTTCATCAATAAGATAAAGAGCATGAAGGTGATCTTCACATAATTAATCATGGTGTATAATACTGTGAAGAGTTATATAAAGAGATGGAATCCCAAATTTGAATGGGAGGATAGATTTAGAACCATAGACTAGCAAAAATGGTGTTTCCCAAGTGGTAATGCGTATGCTAGTATGATAGGCCCATAGAGTGGGATATAGCTGAAGATGCTAATCCATGAGTGTTTCAAGGATATTATTTTAGAGGACCTTATTGAGAATTTTTTTAGTGTCTACATCTTGGACATTTCAATATTGATGGTAGGGCATGGAATATTTATGAGAGATTTTGAATTTATCATAGAGTTGATTCATATTTTTACTTTTGAAATTACTACAATTATAAAAAATAATTATATGGGGAACTCCAAAATGATAAATTATTTTATTAAGGATGAGTATATAAAAGGTGGTTCTAGTGAAATTGATGAGAGGCATGGATTTTACCCATTTGGTAAAATACTCGATAGATATGATGATAAAGACATGCCCACCTATGATCTAGGTAGTTTGCCTATGAGATATAATCCACACATTGATAATGACCTAAGAGACTCCATAGTTTGGAGCTTAAATTGACATGAATGGATTATATCATCATGGACTTAGAAAGGACTACATTTTTAGTGAACTTGATGACATGCTTTTCAATATTAGGCCAAAAGCATCATATACATAACCATTTGTGTGTTGTAGCATGTCTGCTACAGTGACCACAACAAATTCCCCCATGTGATTATTTAAGGAGAATAAGGACATATTATTGCATGACATAATGTATTAGGTTACCTTAAACATTACAATAATAAAGGATGCTATATTGAAATACATATTTGAAATCTTGTTTGTGAATTCAAGTATTTTCATGGGAATTTATGTTCAAAGGATAGGTTTGATGCTCAAGAAATTGAATGATGTATTTGTACCATGAGCTCTATCAAATGGTGACAACCTCAATATGATAGATAAGTGAATCTTGTGGTTTAATGAAATATGTGGACTTTATTATTTAAATAATAAAGGTAGAATTAGTAATAACTTGGTGTAGATAAAATAGAGAAGCTGAAGAAGAAAGTGGATCAGCAATATAATTTTGATCTCAAGGGATGGGTTTGATGGTAAAATAGGCATATTATTTGGCAAGGGTAGTGGATATTTGATGATAAGTAATGATAGTTTCACTTTTACATTGATAGTCACCATTAACCTATTGGCAAATGATTTAGGAGTCCCCCAAAGGGTGTAAATATGTAATGTCTAAATCAAGTGTCACTCTCGTGCCTAAGATTAATGATTCATAATATGCCATGTTATTAGTAACATTAAATGAAAGGATAAATTCCAAAGGAATAATTTTACTAAGAGGAGTAGTGAGTATACAACCTACCCCATCCCCTTGAAGGCATTTGGTACCATCAAAATGAAGGGTCTAAGTATATTTATGTAAATTTACATTATTTTCAAGAAGTTATTCGATGATTAATTTGGACTTAATAGTATCAAGAAGGATAAAGTAATCATCTTGATTGCTTTCTTAAATACCAACAGTGAAATTATATAATTAATCTTTGAAATATATAGCTTGATTAAGACCTTCAATATAGAGGATATTATTATTGGGGATACTATCTTTAAGGTGATTGGTAGCCGGTGTGGGATATTCTATGAGTTGGTCAACAATGATTTGTCCTTTGATAGCTTTTTTCATAATAATACAAAGATCAAATTCCATTTTAAGGACTATCTCCTTGCCAATTTTGTCCCCTAGAAGAAAAGATTTAAAAAAGAATTGATGGAGTCAATCATAATGAATGATAATGTAAGTGGTTTGATTAAGCATATAATGATGGATATTTTTAGTTATAAAATATATAATGAAGAAATCACATTCTAATTTTGTATAACATTTTTCATATTCAATGAGACCTCAACTTATATAATATATGGAATACTGTCTTTTGGTATCATCTTATTGGGAAAGCATTGCTTTAACTAATATAGGTGTGTAGAAGTGTATAATATTAAAGGATGGTAGTTAGAAGGTGGATGAAGTAAATATTATTTCATATTTTCAAATTCTTTCTAACAAGGATCTATCCATTTGAGAGAATTACCTTTCTTAAGAAGATAATTAATAGAATAGATGTGATAATCCATTTTGAGGACAAATCATCTTATTTCCCTAAGCTTGCCAAGGTAAGTACGAATAATGAGAATGGAACAAAGAATGGACATGTTAAAAATAACTTTGATCTTAATGAGATCAACATCAATACCATGAAGAGAGACTAAGAACCCTAACAATTTTATAGATGTGATGTCAAAAACACATTTATATGGGTTTAGTCTAACATTATATTTGATGAGATGGTCAAAAATGATAACAAGATTAGAAAGATGAGTTTTGTGGTTTTTAGACTTGAAAATGATGTCATCCACATAGGCTTCCATAATATTATGGATAAGGTCATGGAAAATGTGGGTCATATCTTATTGATAGGTAGCTCTAATGTTTTTAAGGATGAAGGGCATTTTTAACATAACATTAGGTGCCCCATTACATGGTGAAATTTATCTTATGTTGATCTTCAAAGGAAATAAGAATTTGATTATAGCCTGAAAAACTATCTATAAGGGATAAAATTTCATATCCAGCAGTAGAATCAATGATAATATCTATAGAAGGTAAAGAGAAGTTATCCTTTGGACAAGCAAGATCGAGGTTATGAAAATCAATGTAAATGTGAATAACCATGGTGAATTTTTTTGTGAATAGGGACAATGTTTGAGACCCATTCTAAATAGTCCATCGGTTTAATAAATTTGGCATTGATAATTTTAATAATTTATTTATTACATAAGTTGGAAACTTTAGGGGGAAATTTCCACTATTTTTATCATACAAGTTTGGCATTAGGATAAGTGATGATGTTGTGCACCATGATGATGGGATCAATGCAAGCATATTCTCATAGGACCAAACAAAATTCATGATATTTATCAAATAATAAACTAAATTTATCATTTTTATTAGGTGTAAGTTCTCTATATACTATTATAAGTCAAGGGCATGATGGGGTGCCATATTCAATTCGTGTAGTTTCCTTGAGAAACATAACATTCCTATCTTTGAAATGATATCATGCATTAGGAAAAGAGATAATGTGATATTTTCAAGGATAAATTCTAGTGATGAAGTTGTTAAAATGAGGGATTTTTGTTTAAAATTCAAAATTTTATGATTTTGTTGAGGAAGTTGAGGTTCTTGGGCATGGATCAATTCAAGAATGGTTTCATGCTAGGTAGAGTGGGAAGAGGGACATATCATTCCACATCTAATTTGATATTAATAATTTTTTTTACCATGGAGGTGATATTAAAAATATATTTGATGTACATTTATGGGTTTTGCATCGAAGGTGATCTTAGGAGTAAGTAGAACTAGAGAAGAAGGTTGATCTAATTCAATTGATTTGTCATTAGCATTATGGATGGGGAGAGAATCAAATGGAATGCCTTGTTTGGTAGGAGGTATATAAGATGCTAGAAGTTATGAAGGTGTGATGGGTAAAATTTGTTCCATAACCTAAGGGGTATCAATAAGTGGATAATTAGTAGGAGGTACAAGACCTTTAGGTGCTAACTTGAAATCTATTGAAATGGTATGAACATCATGATTGAAAGCATGTATTTGAGCTAGAGTTTTTTTGATAATGTTGAATATCTAAGTCTTGTGATTAATCTTGGGCTATGATGTAGTTATCATCATAATTTTGATAAATTGTACATGCTTTGGATTTAGGAGGAAATTTATAAGGTAAGATGCTTACATCATTAAATTTATGTGGAGACATGATTAAAGGATCTTGGAAGAATTTAGCCACTCCATAATCATTACACATGAAGTCATCTTCTATGTGAGATGTTCTGAGATTTTCATGGAAGAGGGAAATCAATGATCTCATTGGTGAGAGGGATGGTGTGATAACAAGGCAATAAGGATGAAAGTAGCCACTCTGAGATGTAAGAAGGTAGCTTGGTAGTGTTTGAGATGTCATTGGGCTCATCATCATCAGAATCAACAAGAGTGACATGTAAATCTAGATTTATGTTGATGAATTTAGATAAGGAGGCACTACTAATATTCAAAATAATGGGAGTTTGATATTAGGATTTGGGATTTGGAAGCTGAATACTCCATGGGTTAGGATCAGACTCATGTTTATACCTTTTACCATTATGAAAGAAATTGATACATTGGCTATCAGAAGAGGTGATGGCCTTCATTAGATGAGTCCATAGGTGTTCGAGGAGTATGTTGTAAGATAAAATTAAATAAAGGACCATAATATTAGTTCTTATAGTCTTAGGTCCAATAGTAAGAGGGAGCTAAATATAACCAAGTGGATTTTGATTAGTTTTGTAATATCTATGACATGTCAAATGAGTTTGTTTGAGATGATCTTTTCTATAACCAAGTTGTTGGATGAGATAAAGGGATGTCACATTGATATCAGACCCTTTTTCTACTAATAATTTGTGAATTAAGGTAATATTAATGGCTATTTTATTAAATAGGGGTGGATCATTGGCTCGAAATAATATCTCATCATTGATCATAACTTATTCAAATAACTCTATGGAGGGTTTCAAAGAAGAATAAATGGATTCAATGGTATGCACTTTGGTTAGTTGAGGCTCGTGAGAAGATGGTTCCCATTCCAAAGGAGATGGATAATCAATTTATTGAAGTTGTTTCATGAGAAACTTATGATGATAAGGTGAGGTATGAACTAACTACATAAGAGTAATTTTTCAAGCCATAGAGTTAAGTTCATCTAAGAAGTTCCAATGGATTTTAGAAGAAGAAACACCAAAATGAGGCTCAGAAGGTAAAATGGGTTTAAAAAGAAGAGAAGTGGTTGTATGTTTGGAGTGGTTCCTCATTAGATTCTAAAGCTAAGTGAGGGGTAGTGGTATCTTTGAGAAGTCACTCTTCCAAAGATGGTTTCTTAGGTTTGTTGATGAGAATTTTGTGGGATAGTTTACATTGATAATTGACCTTCGCCATATTGACACATTGGGAATTGGTGTAATATTGGTCATAATTGGCATCAATTGCACAAATATCTTAGCTAACTTGTTGAGAATTATATATGGAGAAATGTTTTTTATTATTATAATAAGAAGCTTTGGAAGTTTTTCTTTTGAGAAGCACTAATGTAATCTTGATGATGGATTTGAATAATATCTTCATGATTGAATGGATCACCAAGCATAGAGGAGACAAATTTTTTAGGATCTCCACATGTTTCATGGGAATAACCTATATCAATGTGGAACCAAAATTTTTTATTACGGTCATACCATTTGGGGGGATTATTGGGATAAGTGAATGGTTTAGAGGGCATTAAAAATCATTTCATTTGTTACACAGTTAATGGTGTATGAGAAGGTTGGGAATTGTTTGATTTGGATACTCTTGGTTTGAGTTGAGGAGGATTACCAGTTATCACATTAATTGAATGTTTAAAATATCCTTTAATTATTTTAGTATTGGGTTAAAGATATTTCATTAATAATTATTGACACTTAGCTTGGTCAAGAGCTTCATTTAATGTTTGGGGAGCAAAAGTCTGAACTTTGTATTAAATTGAAGGAGTTAATGCTATGATAAAGAGTTTAAATAAATTATCATTAGTCATTTTGTGATCAGGCTTATGGGACAAATATTTCCATCATTTGATAAAATCATGAACTTATTTAGTGGAAGATTGCTTAGCATTGATGAAATGGATAAGTTAATTCTTGGGAAGATCATTGTGTTGAAACTCTTTAACTAAAATATTAACTAAATCTTCTAATTACCATATGGAATGTTGGTGAAGTTGATTATATCATTATAATACATCACTGATGAAAATTTTGACTTTCCCTATCTCTAGAAATACTCATGCCAAGGATTTTATTTGCTCCTCCTAAATCCTTCCTGGCACATGTCTGAGCTACTTTTACCTTTAGCTAAGCAAATCCATGCATGTGTGACCCTGCAATAAGCATATACACTACATACAGTAATAGGATAATGTAGCTAATATTATCCAACCTGGTAAAATAAACACAATGGTCACATTGACATTGACTAAAGCCATGCTTTGTCATAAACCTGTCAAACCTATACCACTATCCTGGAGCTTGCTCAAGACCATATAACTTGGCCTTATATCTCACCTGTCCATTATCTCCTTTCTTTAACCTATGAATCCATTCATCTTTCAGTGCTTTCTTTCTAGCTGGAAACTCTACCAAATCCCATGTTTGGTTCTTTTCCAAAGAATCAATTTCCTCATTCATGCTATGCTCTCACTGTTTCCTAGATTCTACCTGAATTGCCTCTTCAAAACTTCCTGGTTCTCAACCATCAGTGAGAAACAAGTAGTATAAAGAAGGGGAATAAAAAATTTGAGGCTTAATTACCCTTTCAGTCCTCCACATGGGCATTTGAGACTCATTGACAGCTTGTTGTTTGCCCAAAATTCATTCTAACAGTGATCGATCTCGGTCACCTCTGGCCGACCTCGGTCTGCACCTGACCAATGTCATTTCCACCTAATCACCGATGTTAGTTCCCTAATAAATGTCAGTGTCTACCTACCTGACATCACCAACTTTGGTCTGCACATGACCGACGTTGGTTCCTGCCTATTTGACGTCAGTTCTCACCTGACCAACGTCGGTAACTATGTTTTCCTGTGAGTGATGATTTTCACTCATGAGCTCATTTTAGATCATAACCTTATCCAAATCAACACTACCCTGCTTAGAATTATTTAGCCTCTTGAGCTGATCTCTATCCATCATCTTCTCTTGGAAAACCAAGGCTTTCCAATTCTTAACTTTGTCAAAAACATCAGATTTCCTCTTTATGAAATATTTTGATCCTCCAATAAAAGCTCCCTTCTTTGTTGACCCAGTTTCAAGAAACCTCACTTTCTTCTATTTCTTACAAAAATCTCGATCTATGCTTTTCAAATCTAAAAGCTTACCATTTGACTTAAGAACATCCATTCCCTTCTCGCTCATGTGACCAAGCCTACAAAGCCACATATTTGCATCTACATCTAAAGTAGATAAAATAGAAGGAGAATCAGTAATACAAGTAGATAGATAAAGTATACCTACTTTCTTACCTCTTGCTAATACAAGTGCACCCTTGGAAACTTTCCAAGATTTTGCTATGAGAGTTACTGTGCAACCCTCATCACCCAAATTTCTTGAATAAATTAGACTCCTCTTCAGGATGGGAACATGCATGACATACTTCAACACCCATATGTTGCCAGTCTGCAATTTCAGTTGCACTTTCCATTTGCCAACAATTTGAAAAGGCTCACCAACCCATAAATAAATCTTTCCAAAGTCTCCATGGACATACTCATGGAAAAATACTCTATTTATGTTTGCATGGAAAGAGGCACCAGAATCTAAAACCCAAGATTCTACTTTATCCAAGGAACATATAAGAGCATCCCGTGCAACACTACCTGCATCATTTGCTTCTTTATTTCCTTCATGTTGATCTTCTACCAACCAACAATCTTTCTTTACATTCCCTTTCTTTCCACAATTCCATAATTGATAATTCTTGCCATTAAATTTCTCCATTCTTCGTGTACTTTCTTCTACCATTACTTTACTCCCACTCAATCAGAAACCCCTGAGAGTGACCTTTAATCAACAAACACTAACCTGCTCCAATCCAGGCTCTAATACCACTTGTTAGGATCTTAGAGCACAAAGCTCTGATACCAACTGTTAGGATCCTACTCCTTAAGATCACAATTGATTACCTTTGTATAATCAACTAAACACAGAATTAAACCAAAAGTAATATGTAACTAGAATTCAGAAATAACAAAGAATATGAGAGACAATACAATCTTGTATTAACACTCTTCCAAAAGGAAATACAATGAATAAATCACACTCTTCCCAAACCTCATAGGTGTACATTAATTCTCCCTCAAGAGTTCTTTTTTTCTCAATTACAATCAAAACTCAAACACAGAGTTGTTCTCTCCACTAGTCAGTGAGAATCAACCCAATGGTTGTTGTTACCTACTACCAGTCCACCAAGTACTCAAAGTACTCCAAGTAGATCTCCTTGATCTTACACCTTGTTGTGTTGTAGATCTCCTTGATCTTGCTACCCTATATATCTAATTGACCTTGCACACACACACCTGCAAATCTAACTGATCTAACTTACCATGTAGATCTCCTTGATCTTGCTACTTGCAGATCAACTGATCTTACACACCTTGAGACAACCAACCCAATTATTGTTCTTGCCTTCAAGTGAAGGATATAATCCTTAGTCCTTGATTACAATACATCCCCATGGGTCTATTAAATAGATCCCAAAACAAACAATAATTAGAAACGCAAACTCAAGACTAAAATTAGTCTTTACAACAAACTAACTGTATATCTAAAATTAGACCAATTTTGAAATGCACAGATGATCGACGTCAGTCTCTATTTGTCTAGAGATGACCGACCTCAGTTCCTATCTGACCGATGCCAGCCAATGCCTAACCAATGCTAGTTGATCTGTACACTGAATATGACCGACGTCAGTTACTATGACACTTAGCAACCTCCTCCATTTGCATACCTGTGAAGCTTTTAGCTCCACAACCTAACAATTTTTAACTAAAATTTTAGCTGTGGAGAAAGTATTAGTTTAGATCCACTCCTTATAAAGATTTCTAAATGCCTTAAGAAAATATGTAGGGTCTTTAGTCTCATCATATCTAATAGTTAGAGATGTGTTATCAATATCAATAGAAATAATGGAAGGGGATAAATACTCATTTTGGATATGTTGAAGCATCATATTATGCATGATAGGTTGGGGGGATGACATTCCCCATGGCATATCTAAGACATGGAGGAATAAAATTTTGATTTTTTGAGGGAGAATAATAGGAAGCAAATTATCCATGTTATTCAAATGATGTTGTAGTTGCATCATTTGAGAGGTGTTATATGTTTACATTGTGTTCATTTATTACACTATTTATGCAATAATATGAGTGGTATCAATTGGTGGGTTGGTGTTCATAGAAGGATTCCCCAAATAGGTGTTAGTGGGAGGATTACTAGGTGGTATATTCCCTGTGGGGTTATTGGATAGACTTGTGTTAATTAACCCCAAATTATGGTGAGATGTTTGAAGATTGGAATTATCTTGATAGGTATGAAAAAGATATGATACATAAATCTCATCTTGTGGAGTTATTTTAACCATGTTGAAATTTAAAGATGAGGGAGGAGAAGAGGTAATCCAAGAGAGGATCCTCTTAAGAAGTAAAGAGAGGAAGAAAAGAGAACCCATATAGTGTCTAAATGGATTTAGGGTATCCAAGAAGATTTTGATATTAAATTTCATGATGCTTGATGAAATGAACTAAGATTAGGACACAAAAGTGAAAAATATGGATAGAGTCGATTAGATAGATAAGAATGTCATCCAATAGGTATAGAGTTGATTGGGTTGATAGAGTATGTGAAAAAATTCCTAGAATAAAAAAATAAGAGAACATAGTTGAGTTGGTCGACTATGTGTTGTAAGACATGAAATTGAAAATAGGCTAAACAAAATACACATTCATATGGGTTGATAGTGTATTTATAATTAGGGAATAGGATAATAAAATAAGAAGACACAATCAAATAGGTCGAGTAAATACTACGTAGATAAGAGCTGAATAAGAAAATAAGGAGACACATTCAGACAAGTCAACTATATACTATAGGTAGATAGGCTAAATATTCTATAAGAGACTATATCAATAAAAATGATATTTTTCTAAAATAGAGAAATGTTTTTCAAGATAATTTTTAAATAAAATGAAATTAAACACAAGCAATTGGATCAATGTGACTGATCTAATTGGAACACATAGCATAAACCTTTCACCAATTCTAGCCATTATAACATTTGCAATACAAAACACAATGATCAAAGAGAAACCAACAAATAGAAATTAAATGCTAATTAATTGTTCATCCTGGGTGTTATTAAGTTATAATGAAGTTTAATTTGAATGTGATTGGGAAGTTGGATGAAATAAGGAACTAAAAATCAATATAAGGCTAGTTTTATGATATTTAGGTTGAAAGGGATATATATTGGTGATGCTGCTAGCTTGGTATTGGGGCCTACCCTCTCACTTCATAATGCTACATTTATAAGGGTGTCGAGAGCTTTTCTAATATATACCATCAACCACATGTTTATACTTGGTTAGAAAACCAAGTTGACTTCCCCCTTGGTGATGAAATCCAAGTAGGTAGACCTTGGGAAGACAAATGTTTAATGATTTTTGAATTAAAAGTGATATGATAATGTGTGTAAAAGAGAAAAATAGTGTGACTAAAATGGTAATTTGAAAAACCATCTATTTAATCTATGTTTGTTACTCCAAGAATGTAAGTAATTGAAAAGTAAATGTAAATTTATTACTAAAAAATAGAGGTTAATTATTTGATTGAGAATAGTATAGAGTTGGTTCAAGTGACACTATATGCAAATAGTTTAGAACAAAGTTGACTAGTTCACTACTTTTATACAAAATTAATATCTAGAAGAACATAGTTGAATAGGTTGACTGTCTTCTAGATGGAAGATAGACTACATAACTGTGTCAAATAGGTTAACCCAATCTATTATAGGGTTGTATTTTTATAGAAAACAAACTTTTGAAAAATAGTAATAAAATAATAAAACTGAAATGATAGAGAGAGAAATAATGAACCTTAATGGGCTTGAAGATGTTTAGATTGAAATTTTTTATTTTGTGATGTTTAAATGTTGATTGAAATTTTTTGCTAACTTGGGTTGACTAGTTCAAATTTTTTTGTGAAACCTGTATGTTGAATAAGAAGTTGCAATAAAATTTTATTATCTAAACTATGTTTTTAGACCTATATGCTGATAGAAAAAAAATATAGAAAGAGTCGACTAGTTTGATTATGTATGCAAATATAGAGTTGACAAAGAATACTATGCCAAACTGATCAATCTAATAACTTGTATTTGGTGGAGACCTATTCCTAGTTGATCAACCATTGTTAAAGGTTTTGCATGAGTGTAGATCACAGACCACTACACATCATGGTTACAACCACATCTAGTGGCATACTTGTAAGATATTTTAGACTCCCCCATTCGGTGTAACCTCTAGTAGTGCCTACTTATTGGGCATACCATGCTAGAGAGCTAAGAGGGAGGGTATGAGGAGGGGTACCTATGGAAATACCATTGATCAGGCTTAGAAATGATAGATCATAAAATGGTTGAGAATGGTAGTAGGTAGTGTTGGATATATATTTTACATGAAGTCAAAATTACCTAGGTAGTCATGGGATTAAATCCCCTTCATTTCAATGGTGAAGCTCCCATGTTTCTATGTCTATCTATTTCTAATTACTTATAACTTATAGTTATTCATGGAATATACAAATTATGTGCAAGTTGTTTTTATTAGTGGTATTAATTTAATCACTTTGTTCATGAGCCATAACAAAGGGACTTTGCAACAAGTAAGCAACTAGTTCTAGGAATGTGATTGGAGTTTTTCAGCTAGGTTTGAGAATAACAAAAGATTGGGATGTTTTTAGAAAGAAAATAAATATAAGAAATTTATTTCACAATAAGAAGCTTACATAGTTCATTGTATTTGTGAAAATAGATAAACATATGATTGTGATAATATTTTTAACAAATGACCAAGAAAGTAATGAATTCAATTTAGATAAATAGATAATGCAAAGTTTACCATTATATCTTCATGAAAGGCATAGAAATATTCTCATAGACACAAAGTTCTCTAGAAAAAAACTCTCCTTCTTATTCACTCTCAATAGCATTCATACAAAATAATCCTATTATCTCAAACATAAATTTTTGGATTTCTTAAACGTCTTGTACAAAGGTTATAATTGCTTATTTTTCAAAAGTTATCATTTTTTTGAAATGCAAGCCTGCACTTATATTTATACAATTTCAAATTCCTTCTTCAAATAGGAAACAAATTCCTTGAAAACCCATGTGTTTCATTAAAACTAGAAATTATTGAGTTACGTCTTCCTCAAAATTCTCCTATGTGGCATGCAATGGCCAGTGACATGTAGCACATTCTAGTTTTATTATTTGAATTGGATAAAAATACTTTGCATGTAGCACAAAGTACATTTAAGTAATTTAATTTTATAGGATAACTTCAAGTAATGGCATTTTATCCAAATCACTCAAGTTTTACAATTTTACAAAGTAACCTACTTTAGTAAGTAACTTTACTAAACAAAATGAACAAAATGAAAGAAAATGAAAAGAGGGAAGATTTTTCTAGAAGAAAACAATAATTAATCCAAATCTTCAACCTCAGGTCTACTCTTTTATCTAGACTTGATTTTTTGAGACATCATTAACTGAATTGTTGCATCATTAGATTTAACTAGTGCTTGTCTCTCAATTGCATATCTCAGCATTTCCCTTTCTATCTTTTTGGTATAAGCTTTCATCTACCCAATTTTGGGTTCCAATATCTTTCTCTAATGTTGAAGTTTGATTAGTTCCTTAATATATTTGGTGATGAAAATATTTTTGGACTTATCCATCAACTTCTTGAACTCTTCATACAACCACTCAGATGTTCTTGAAACATCTCAGACCAATCACTAGTGAGACTGAAAAGGTAGTCTTCTAGTTTCACTCTTTAATAATTAGTTTCTTCTTTAAAAATCTTCATTTTTTCACATATTAATTCCAAAATGTGTGTTAAAAAAGACAAAATATATTCCTCCTATCTTAACTTCTTTAAGGACCCTTTTGGAACAATCTCTTCTTCAATCAAAACCTTTTCATTCAAACTAGTTATTGCTTGTAGACTTTGAAGTTGTAACCCAAAAATTTTGTTTCCACTCTCAATTTCCTTTATTATTGAATTCATATCAAATATCTTAGTTACAATGTCAGTATGAATATTTATTATATCATGGAAGAGCTAAAATTTATGATGCATATCCTAAATCCATTTGTCAACTGCCTTTACCTTATCACCAGTTTCTTCTACTTTAGTAGTCACTCACTTTTCAATTGGTTTTATTGAAATAATAGCTTTTTGTGGAATACATTTGGCAACCTTATCTATTATTTCACATAATTATGCATTTTTTCTTTCAATTTATCTTTAGCATCTTTTTCTTTATCCAACTTCTTGAAAAGAGTATTGATTAAAATCTGAGTATCTTCCTTTAAACTCTCAGTAGTCACTTCTCCAAGGGGTATCTTTGAAATGGTTAAATCACCTTTAGTGAATTATCTTTTATTCATCCCTTGAGGTGGAACTACTATCTCAACAAACTTTTATCTTGAAGATTTAATCAACAAATTTGAAGTTACTTTGGCTAGCTTGGGCTTTTTACTTCTCTTATCTAGACTCTTTAGTAGTTATAAGTCTATATTCTCAATATTTATCACTTTTTTTACCTCTAGAGTAGTTTGCACAACTAACCAAGACAATAAATCTATAGAATTGGAAGTATCTATATGAAATACCATCTATTATTGATTATTTCTAATTATTAATTCCTGAGAAGGAACTTTTTGAGTTTCTACCTATTTCTAAATCTCCGTCTCAGCTTCTTTTTCAATTGGTTTTATTGTCTTTACCACTTTCTCAAAAACTACTTCTTTCTCTTTGGATTTCTCTATCACTTCTCTTATTACTACCTCAAGATCTACTTATTTTTTAGTCTCTCCTTCTTTTGTTGCCTCAACTTTTTCCTTTTCAGATTCAACTTCATTTTCTTTCTCTACCTTTTCCTCTTTAACTTATTTCTTAGTCTCAACTACTTCTTTTGGATTTTCTTGTTGATTTTATTGAGATGATGTATTTTCCTCAGTAGTCACACTTTTAGGTTCTATTTCAATGGTGACTTGCTCTATTGAGGAAGGAAGAGGTGTAGAAGTAGGTGAAAGATATAGAGAAGGAATATCTTTTAGAATAGATTCCTTAGGAATTATGGTGTTATGAGTGTTAAAAGGAGGCATCAGTACTAATTGATCTATGGTGGGTGTATTGGAAGTTGAAATGGAAGAAGTGGTGGGAATGGTAGGATTAAAAATACCTATATGAGTGACCAATGGTGGAGTAAAAACAACTGGCTGAATAGGCTCCTTATCTTTTATTATTGAATATGTATCATCAGTATTTATCTTGAACTTTATCTTCTTTGTATACACTTGGATAATTTCTCCTTGTATCATTTATTTCTTTTTCTGACCCACACATGTGGTTTCACTTATCAACTTCTTCATGTAGTGCCTTTGTCAAGGAACCAAGTGGAAGTCATTGCCAAAACATTTGAAGTCCTGTCAAAAATTGTTTTATCATGGTCATTACCAAAAATGATTGCTGAAATTAGAGCACTACCCCCTCCTATTGCATGAAAAGCATCAATTATGATAATTCCATCATCCTCCATATCTTTAGGAATGGCAGCCAAGTCAAAATCATGAATTTTCTCCACATACAACCTGATGTTGCCTCTTCTCCTTACATCAAATTCATTTATGCAATCACTCCAAAAATCTTCAAGTGATGGGATATGCATGTATTCTAGAGAAACTATATTTTGTGCCACCCTTATATAATCAAAGTTAATCGTGGACTCAAAATGTGCTTGGGTGTAATGATGGTACATCTCTTTCTATAGATTTTTGGATTTATAAATGCTTGGACAATGGTAGTCACCAATGGCAATGAGAAAATTGATGGCTACACAGTGAGCTTTTGACTACAAGTCATGTACTTCAACAAGTTGTCTACATAATTTCATGAGAATCCACTTGTCACTTGGGTATTTGGGCAATTTGATAGGTATGATCCTAAGAAACCATCTAATATTATGTATGTAAAGTCAAGGAACTAAATGAAACTACATCCCATGCTTCATCTAATACTCTCCTATGTTTCATGGATATATTTAACTTTTAAATAAGTTCATATAAGAACCCATCATTTACTACAATGTAATGCTTATAGTATTGTGAAAGAACCATTTGAGGGTAATATTCATATATTGGCACAAATGGCAGTGTGCCTTTTATCCTCAACCTTGAGAGAAATCCACTTGAAGTAGTTGTGTATACAAGGTATGATGTCATTTTAAAATCAAAAGTCTACAATACATTCCTCAATTATTGATCCATATTGTCACTTATCATTCTTTCCCACTCAATCTTGGAAGAGCTTTGGGTCAAATCAATAGTTATAATATAAGCATACATCTAAGGTGAGAAACATTTGGCATTCTTATCTCCATTAATTTTGGATAATAACTGAATGATGTAGTCAATTTCTTGAATAAAATCTGATCTGACTATGTGCTTAGGAAACCTTGGGGTTACTTTACTTTCTTCAAGTAATATGTATTCATTATTTTAATAATTTCTATTGTTTTAATTCCCACTGATTATTAGATTTATCCATTTTCATATCAATTAATTTTAGTGATGTTGGGATATTCAAATAGTAATTGAGGTATTGAACATCCAACCTTATAAATACATTACTAGAAACATCACTTATAGCCCTAGTTAGAGAGTGAAGTTGAGCTTGGAAAATATATAACTTTAAGAATTCCACTACTAGTCATGTCATGCATGAGTGGAGTCTTAGATATGGCCTTTGATCTCTCTAATAATTTAGTTATTAACACATGCCCCATGTCTATGTCACTTATCTCTATTAGGTTAGAGTTGATGGATGATATAATTAGATATCCTTTGTATTTATACTTCATCTTGGGCTCCTATGACTTGACCTTCTTAAATTTTGATTTTATTTTCATGCTTGACTCTAGGATCTCCTCAAGTTCCAACTCTGGGACTTCTTCAATTTGAGTTCCTTGAACTTCCACTTTAGCTACTTCTTATGATCTTCCTGACCCTTATGAATCAGACATTGGATTTTGATAAGTTAAAACACATTAATAAGTGATTTTAAACACATACTAACTACTCCAACTAATTTATAAATATTTTAAAAAGAGTTAACTAATTACCCTTAAAGATTTTCTAAGCAAGCTTTAGGTTTTAAGTAACAAGAAGCCTTGAAAAACTTAATTACTTTGATTTTAAGTAATAGGGTCCCACAACCTTGAGTTGATTTGAAAAGGGCATAAGTATTAAGCATTTAGGAAACCAAGTAGGTCATTAGGAGTATACATATATCTTTAGGTTTTCATCAATTGATGACTTTAGTTTCTCCTTATCAAGTTACTTAGACTCAGATACCCAAAGTAAGTAAGCCTAGGAAAGAAGTTTGGGTTGGTCTCATGTGGTGTTCTATAGGTTTCTCTAGGCTCAAGACTTTGGATTATTATAGGTAAGCAGCTTTAAAACTTGAATTAAATAATAAGGGTAGGTAAACTTAGGTAAGTTGGTCAAGGTTTTCAAGGTGAGTTACTTGGGAGTGAAACCTTGAGTGTACAAGTCATTAGTAAATCATGTTTATTAAGAAAGGTAACTTGGGGTTAGAAACCCAAAAAAGTAAAGCAAATTAAAAAACTTGAGTAGGTAGAGTTGGTAAACTTGAAGGACATGGTTCTTAGGAATCAAGCTTCTTGAAGGAAGTTACTTGGCATTGAGAACCCATGGAAGTTGGTAAGTCTAATAAACTCAAGTGGGCAAGATAATACAACTACTAGGGTTTCTTGAGAAAATTGATTTCGAAGGCACCTTGTTCAAATTTTAACATGATAATTGATTACAAATGAAATTTGTATATTTCAAAATACCTAAACATGTTTAAGAAATCAAAAGGAAACATGAAATAAACCAAATCCTGATGGAAGAACATTTATGATGACATAAGGAATTTACAGAGATAAAAATGAATGAAAAGATTAAAATAAGTCCATGAGTATGACAAACCTACTTAAAGCACAAATGGGTTGAATAAAGAATGATCGTAGACGCTCTAGAGGATGAATTTGCATGGCTCAGGGTTTGTAGATATGATTACTTGGATGAATAACTTAGCTAGCAGGTGGAAATGAGGTGGAATTTTCCAAATATATATAAAAATATGATGTATTTATGATGTGCATGGGAAGCCATGTAAGCCATTTTAAGTCAAGTTTTTATAACTACTTAGCTTATGTTATCTTTTTGAGTAGAGCACCCTCACAAACCCAAATAGGCCTATGTTAATGAGTAGCTCAAGTTCATAAACTTGCATTACTTTTGATTATAACTTTATGCAAGCAAATTTGTGTCAAAAATGTGAGTATGTCTTGGCAATACTCGATGGGTTTGTTGGATTACTTAGCTTAATTTTGGTAATGTAGTTAAGTGACTTGGACACTCTGATTTGAACCATGGGGAGTAATCCAGGTTTATGGGATGACTTTAATTATTTTCAAATAAGTAAATCAATATGGAGGACCTAATTTACATTATGAATAAGCCAAATCACTTCAAATTCTTTGATCTACTAGAGGGGATGAGTAAATGAATCTTTAATGATGGATTTTAAGAAATTTTTCTCAATCCTCTAGAGTGACTCAGAGCAACCAAGGAAAATAAGTAGTTAGACACAATAACTACTAAAAACTAAAGGTTTTATTAAGTATACTATCTTAAGAAGTAAAACTAACTCACATAAGACAAGGATGAATTTTTTTTAAATAGGGTGACCTCACAATTTAAAGTTTGAAATTTTGGGGACACCATGCAGCAACAAAACTAGTATGGGAGATAATATGGACATGGATATAGTTTCATAATAGGCACCAAAAAAGAGGCAATAATGACCACTATGTCCACATAAAAAATTGAGGAACCATTGACATGAGGAGACATAAGTGAGGGATGCAGCATAGGGGGACCCAACAATCTCTCCATGACATATTTGGTCCATAGAGGCACCCCTAAGGAAAGGATCATGGTGTGCTCAAGTGGTGACTCATGGTTTTACACTAGTGCATAGGTAATCTATAGATGAGGTGTTCAATAGGCAAGTATATGGAGAGATGATGATTAGTGATACTAACACTAGTGAGAAATGATTTAATTTTGATTTAAGTATTTGATATAAGACACTAGTTACATTATGATTATAATAGATAGATTAGTTTTAGATATATATGTGATTTGATGCCTATCTAGTTTTAGTTTTACAAATATTGTGATATAATAGGTTTGATGGGGATCCCTAATTTTTCTTGTGCATCATCACATTTTGGATAGGGTGCTAGCACCATATGACCCCACCACTCTGGATGTTCCTATGGTTTCATCTACCCTAGCCTAAGCATGTTGGTTTAGACTTGTGGGAGAGGGTGTAAGGTAACTTCAAGAATATGGGATGGAAAATAACCACTGGTGGGGTTTAGAGAGGGAGAGGTATAGGCATGGAAAACACCAACATAGGAGAGAGTGGCATACATGGTGAGTACCATCCAAATCAGATAGGTGGAGGTCCAAGTGGCCAATCTACAGGGACATGTTACTAGATTGAGATCCTAGACTACCTCATGACAATGTACTATTTAAAGGGGATAGTCCTAGGCATCTACAGGTAGCATGGCTAGGCCACATGATATACATGATGGATCCCAACCTTAGAGATGGAGCTATTATATTATATATTTTGTGTAAAACACATGATTATACACACATACATATATAATATCATGTTTTTTACACAAAATACATAATATAATAGCTCCATCTCTAAGGTTTAAATCCATATATATATTTATCTCATGAGTTTTACTTGGATGTGGATTTTGATGCATGTATATATTTATTTCTAGCACATGTATTTATCTTTTGTTTTATATGCTATAGGAAATATATTTTGAGTGTTATATTTTCTATCATTATGTGATACACATGCATCATTAAAAAGAAAAAGGCAAAAAATGATTTGGAAAAGTATAAGTAACCAAAAACCAATGTACTAAAAACTATATCATGATTGGAAATGTGTAATAACAAAAGATGACTAAATATAATAAACCAAAGATGGTAAAAAATGGGTAATAAATGTTTTCAAAACATGTAAAATATTTGCACCTAGTTAAAATAGGATAAAATCACACTATATCACATTGAGAAGTATGAAAAAATTGTAATAAAAATGGAATTCACTATGGGAAACAACTGGCATAAAAAAATAATTAAGTCAATCAATCATACTAATCATGTTGGGAAGTATAACAAAAGACAAAATTTGAAATGAAATTAGATTAATCACACTAATTGAAGTTGGAAAGTATGAAAAAATTAATAAAATGGTTGTAAGCATACATGAAATCATAAAATAAGAAAGTAAAATTGAAATATTAATGAAGTAAGCATAAAACATCCTAAAATAAGCTAGGAAGTATGTCAATGACGTGTAACTCATAATAAATCACTACTTATCTCAAATTTGACATATGTAATTTCATTTTGACTTGGGTACTAGAATATTTTGTGAGGAAGGCCTAGTCCTATTCATGGTCTTACACTACAACTCATAAAAGGGACACCAATGAGGTGGAAAAAACTATGAAAATTATTTTAAAATGAAGTTTATAATATGGTAATTTGTGAGGAAGGCTTGATCTTATCCATGGTCTTACAATACAACTCACAAAGAGAAACCCTAGGGATAATGATCAACTAACAAACAATATTTCTCAAGGGGAGAATGTTATAAATGGAAGAGGGAATATAAAAATCATGATGTACACATCTATGAGAAGAGCTTAGAAAAAATGAGGCATACTAAATAAACAAAAAAGACACTAAGTGGCTAGTGGCAATCAAAATACAAAGAATACATGATCATAATAAGTGAAAAGTTGTATATGAAAATAAGCAAGATACTAAGATTGAATCATGTTGGTTATATGAACAAGAAAATCAAAATGGATCTACCTTCCTACAACATGTTCCCCATTCCTTAAGACCTCTTATAGATCCATCGATCTACAGTGAAGATTAGCTATTTGTGTGAGAAAGTAGGTAGCACTAAAACATTTTTTATTCTCCTTTCCCAATCTACTAGCCTACTGCGCCCCAATGGATGTCGACTCTATCATGAGACCAAATATGGAGTTTTATCTTCAATTATAAAAAAGATATGTGCTATGAATCATGTCTTTTAGTGTGATTTGAATTTTGAAATTTGTATGTTGCCTCTTGTATCATTGCCTTTTTTTAAATGATTTGGATTTTTATGGCTTTTAATATTCCTCCTCCATATGGATTTGGAATAGCCAACATTAGGGATAAATTTGATACACATGAATTAGATTTAAACTTTGGTTAAAAGGAGCTAAGTATCTAAAGACATGACTTATTAAACACTTAGGCTTAACGATGAACCAACATGTTATCTCAAGTTTCAACCATGTGTATGCTTAGCATGTGAAATGAGATAAGGGAATAAAAGGATATCCAAATTGGATCGGTAAGATGGGATTACAATTATATGTATTATTTTATAACTAATCACAGGGTAAATAAGGATTACTAAGGAGATTAAGGTTTATATAAATAATTAAAAATAATAAAAGGTAGAAAACAAACATGAAAAAAGATAAAGACATCCATGAAAAGAAATGAACTCATAAATATAAATGTGTAATCATGAAAAGCATGAAAATAAACCATAATAAGAGATTAAAGAAAATTAAACCATATACAATACATAATGCATAATTTAAATATCCATGTGAGATAGATAAGTGAATAAAAATTTGACATAGTCAAATGATATAAGATATATATAAAAGTGGATCATAAGTCCACTCCAAAATCATAATGAAGAAAAAAGTGAAATAACACCATGTTGTGTTCACAAATACTAATAAATATATCCATAAACATTATCCATGGAATATAAAATATCTATATGATGTTGGATCCCAATGGAAACAAAATTTCCATCTATCCTCATGGAAAGTTGTAAAAAAAACCTCTCATCAAATATCTTCAACAAAAAATGTAGGCATATATGAAGGATCATGCTCATAAGGGCTATCATACATATAATACATAAAGGATGGGAATAAATGCTATAATAGGAATGGTATTTATGGGACATGAAGGTGGTACCACTAGTGGAGAAGGAACCATAGGTGGGGGAGAAGATGCAGGTGGAGTGGGAGCCACAAGTGAATAAGGATGAGTGTTCTTACATGGTTGATTTGTGGGAGGAGGAATAATAGATGTAGGAATTATCATAAGGTGATTATGAAGATGTTGATGGAAAATGTGATAATAATATATATTATGGGTAATTCACTAGTGCCAAAGACAATATACCTTTCCATATTTTAGAATTTACTAAGGTAACATCTTGGGAGGAGGTATAGCCTTGTCGTTGGGCTGAGGAAGGGTAGGACATAATGTATCAATATATTATTGAATATTTTGACAATGGGTGGAAGAATGATTATCTATACCATGGAAGCAACATATATACTTGATAGTAGACTTTGGCGGTCTACTAATAGAAGAAGTAGAAGCAAAATTTTGGGAAGGATAGTATAATTGGTAGTCTTTAGTCCAATGATTGACAACTTTTTAAATATCGTAGTAAGGTTGATCAACCAATTGGGTGGGTAGGGGATCAAACTATGAAAAATAAGTACGTCCATTTCCAAGGGGATGTAGAGTTGGTGTAGATATTGGGCTAGGCTCATCTGAAGGATAAGTAGAATCATATATAAGATGAGGCTTAGCTAAAGGTAAGGCAAGAGTAAGAACAAAAGTAGGCTCAATTGAGGGTGAAAAAGGGTACACAAAATGTTTAAGAGGAGTAACCAACATCTTTTGGAGAATAAAATTATAAGGATCTTGGTATCTAAAAAAATGATAAGGACCAATCATAACATGATCCATGATCATGATCCTAAGAGGATCTATAGAAACTAGAGGTATACCATGTGATTTCTCCATCTCTACCATATGAAAAAGAAGAAAAATAATTGAATTAGGAACTATGCAAGAAGGAATACAATAAGATTAATGGAAAGACTAAAACAAATAAGTATGATAGTGAATAATCTTGGCATCTCTATCTTGGACAAGTCCTCCTAGAAATAGATCATCTAAAGTATAACCATCATCATAATCAGGTATATGAAGGTAAATGGTGAAGGTAGGTATGATATTTTAATTATAAGTGGAATGATGAATAGAATTTTAAGTCTTGGTTAAGACCATGGTTATATCATAGATAGGCGCTGATGGGAATGTAGCTTCAAGGACATTAGAAGTTGGGCGATGAGATGAAGGGAGAGATCCAAAGTTTTGATCTTGATGTTGATTTCATCTAGTTCATCATCAATAGAATCTAAGAGGTTAGATGGTGTATTCTCATTGAGTTTAAGGTGACCATGATAACCTCAGGTAGAGTTGATAGGATAATTGAAACATTAGATTTCTTGAAATGAGATACTATGTAAGGGTTCAAGGGTTGTAGTTTTAAAGACACCACATTCTTAGAATTGTTTGAAATTCTAAGGGTTTGTGTCTCTTTAAATCCTATAAATAGCACCATTATGGGTAAACTTGATGCATTGATAGGAAAAGGAGGTAATGGCCATCATGCAATGAGTCCAAAGTCTGCCAAGAAAGATTTATTAGAATGGATAAAGTTAAATATCATAACCTTCACTTGAGTAGTGATAGGAGGGATGGTAATAGGAAGTCACATGTAACCTAAAGGATGTATTTTCCTTTGATCATAACCTTGACATGTACTACATATGAACTTAATGTTACACTCAAAATATACAAGAGTTTTGATGAAATTGAGGGAAGTGACACAATTGACTAAACCTTCATCAGTGAAATCATGGTTGACTTGGATATCACTAATTTGAATGCTAATAAATAGTGTAAGATCATTTTCATGAAGAAAAATCTCATTTGGAATCATAGAAGCATGAAATTTTAGGAAAAGAGAAGTGTCTATTTTTTCATCAACATGTATAGACATATCTTCTCATTATTATAAGATATTATATTTAGACCTAGATAAGGTAGCTTCACATCCTACTAGGGGTGGATGATGGATATTCATTTCAAATAATAATTGCATAATATAGTTGTAATGATATGGGGAAGTTTTCATGAGTTCTAGAAAGGGTATTTGAGATGGGCGATTAGTAAGTTACATGATAGGTTCCCATTCATCATAACCCAAAGTGGGGATTAATATATAGAGGCATTTAATGTTTTAGGATCTCCTAGGAAGGAGGATTAGAAGTGAATTCAATATTATTCTGATAATATGTCATTGGTTTAATTTGAGGACAAATTGGTTGATTATCTTGAGATGATGGGATATCTAATTTAAGTATTTCTTGTGATGGATTTGAAGAAATATTATGGGAAGGTTGAGGAATGTTGTCGATGGGTGTAGATGTTGTGGGAGTGGTAGATATAGTGTGATAAGTGTTATCTAATTGAGGTGTTGGAAGTGGTTCTTGGAAAGATATAAGGTCCTCTTTCCCCAATCATGTTAGATGAGATGGGGAAGAATCTTTGATAACACAAAATGTTTTTGAGCTTTGGTGTGTGTGTGTGTGTGTGTGTGTGTGTGTGTGTGTGTGTGTGTGTGTGTGTGTGTGTGTGTGTGTGTGGGTGTGTGTGTGTGTGTGTGTGTGTGTTGGAGTAGAATCAATGGAAACAACTAAATTTCACATATTAGTCATATTTACTGCATTTTCTTTAGGAGTTTGGTCAATAATAATTTCAATGTTATTAGTGGGAGTAGGCTTGTCATTATTGTCTTGATGATTAGGAAGAGGGTCTTTATATATGGCAAGATGAGCATTAGATTGGTTTAAACATTGATTTGTGTTTTTATGTTTTGTGAGATTTAAAGGCTATGCCATATACTTGTTATCATTTTCAAATGAGTGAATCATGGTCAAAGTTTGGGCCAAAAATAAAATACATAGCTAGATTACGTAATTGTCTACAAGTCTTGTGAGAGTGGCCCCAGCTTACATAAAACTAATTTTTTTTTTGATCATACCATGATTTAATAGGATGAGTGAAGTCAATATCTCATGGTAGATACCTTGGTAGATGCTTTTGAAGCTTAGATAATAAATATGGTTTGTTAACATTGATGTTGTTTGTTTGTGAAAAAGCTAGATGAGGGGTATTGCTTGGAGGGGGAGCATGTTCCATATGTTATTGGGAGTGATGGCTTGAATATTGTGAATGGTGTCATAAGTATCAATGACACCATAATTAGTAGCATGAAAAATTTTAATTACCATGTGAGTTCCCATGGGAGGTTGGGATGGTTCATATTAGTGCATGAGAAAATATTGGTGTTTAGCTTGGTTGAGGGCTTCTTCCAAATTTCTAAGAGAGAGAGTCCTAACCCGATATTTTAACTTAGGGTAGATAGAATTAGTGAATAGATGAAATATATTATCATCTACCAGGTTATGCTCACACTTATTAGATAAAGTCTTCCATTATTTGATGAAATCTTGTGTTATTTTAGTTTCAATTTGCTTACAATTGATGAAGTGAGCTAAGGTTTTCTTAGGGAGATCCCTAGTTTGAAACTCTTGTACTAGGGATTTAACTAGATCTTCAAAAATAGTGATAGAAAGGGATTTGAGTTGATTGTACCAATCTAATACATCTTCAGAGAGTGTTTTAGCTAATAGATTGGTAGCAATAAAAATATTAATCTTGACGTAATCTTTGTAAAGATTACCAAATGTTTTTATATGTAAGGTAGTATTAGTGAAACCATTATAACTAATGGTAGGTGTGATACCTCCTATGCAAATATTGGAAATTTGAGACCTAAGACATTCATTTTGGAGATGTTTGATCAATTTGTTAACAAGGGGTGGTTGAGGAATGAGGTTGCCATGGGAATCCCTATGGGGGGATGGGAGTGCATTTAGAGTTTGTGATCTACATGAACCTATTGAGGTTGATTTTGAAGGTGGATGAGATGATTTTGCATTTACATCATTTGATTGACATTATTGGTTTGAAAATAATTAATTTTATTAAGAGTTTGCAATAAAAGTTGATGATTTTGAGTGGTATTTTGACTAGTCTACATGGCATGTGAATCATTGGCATTGGTATTAGTGTCTTTGGTTACATTATGAGTAGTTGCATGCATTGAAATAATGGAATGAGAAGCATTAGTAGAAAAATAATCACTAGTAGCATGTGTATTAAAAGATGCACTAGTGGAAGGATTAACATTGGAAGAAAAGGAAGCACTAGTAACATGATTGACATTAGTATCACATGATGCACAAGTGGCTTGATTGAGGAGGAGGAGCCTTGGAAAAGGCCCTCTAGATGTTAAACCTGACATGTTAGTGGAGATAATTGGCATGGAGCTTGAAGAGATCATAGAAGAAGAGGTCATAGTGTGGTAAGGATTCAAAATAGAAGGGAGAGGTTGAGAATCAAATAAGTTATCACCTAAAAATTCATGAGAATGTAGGGGAGGGTGAATGGGGTTGTTATATTTGACCACTTATCATGATATTGTAAATAGTTAAAGGGTCATTCCCTCTATGTTAATGGAAATTTTTAATGAGGAAAAGAATTTCAAGTGTATACTCTAATTTATACTCATCTTTTAAGGAGAAAAGAGGATTAAGAATTGATGATGATTGAGGAGGAGTCCCATAATTAGTAGTGCAAGTGGAAATATGCACATTGATTTCAACTAAAGTGGAAACCACAAGCTATTTTTGGAGAAACCTATTGGGATTGGTAAAGCTCATCATGTATATTAGATTAAGCTTTATATTAACCTCAAATAAGAAGACCATGATGAGAAAAAGAGGCTTAAAGGGTGATGCAAAGACAACATTAGAATATAGGATACAGAGTTGAACTAGTTGAATGTGTTTTGTAAACTAGGGAAAATAATAGAGAAAAAGTGAACACAAACATAAAGGTAAACTATGTACTACTAAAAAGGGAATAGGCTAAGAAAATAATAAGACATAGTCAGACAGCTCTACTATGTACTACAAGTAGAAAGGCTGAATATTTTTTAAGAGATTGTATCGATAGAAATGATAGTGTTCTAAAATAGAGGAAATTTTTTCAAGATAATTTTGAATAAAAATGAAATTAAGCATGCAAGTAATTAGATCAATATGTCTGGTCCAATTGGAACACACAAGACAAACCTTTGACCAACACTAGATAATACAAGTTTTTTAGTACAATATATAATGAATCAAATAACAAGTAACAACTAGAAAGTAAATGATAACTAATTGGTCATCCTAAGTGTTATTAATTTATAATAAAGTTAAATTTTAATTTGATGGGAAGTTGGCTAAAATAAGGAACTAGAAAGCAATATAAGGCTAGTTTTAAGATGTTTAGGCTAAAGGGATCTATAATGGCAATGGTGTTTAGTATTAGGTCCTACCCAATCACTTAAAAATATCACAATAATAAGGGTTTCAGGTGATTTTATAATATATACCATCAACCATGTGTTTATAATTGACTAGAAAACCAAGTCAATTTCCCCTTTGGTGATGAAATCTAAGTAGGTAGACCTTGGGAAGACAAATGTTGAATTATTTTTGAATGAAAAGTGATTTGGTAGTGTGTGCAAAAGATTAAAATAGTGTGACTAAAATGGGAATTTGAAAAACCACCTATATAATCTATGTTTATTACTCTAAGCATGCAAGCATCTGAAAACAAAATGTGAATTAGTTACTAATAAATATAAGTTAATTCCTTGATTGAGAAGAGTACGGAGTTGGTTTAGGTGACATTATATGCAAAGAGTGTAGAATAGAGTCTATTGGGTCACACTTATTCTATAGAATCAAGATCTGTAAGAACATAGTCAAATAAGTCGACTATGTTTTCTATATGGAAGACAAACTACAAAACTATGTCAAATAGGTCAACCCAATTTGTTGTAAGGTTGTAGATTTACACATTTAAAACTTATGAAAAATAGTACTAAAAATATAAACCTAAAAATATAGAGAGGAGAATAATGAACCTTAATCTTCTTGAAGATGTTTAGATTGAAAATTTTTATGTTGTGATGTTCAAATGTTGATACAAAATTATGTTAATAGGGTCGATAGATTTGATAGAGTTTGTAAAACCTATATGTTAAATAATAAGTAGCAAACAAAATTGACTAGATTGACTATGTTTATAGACCTATATGTTGATAAAAGAGAATTTTAGATAGATTTAATTGGTTTGATTATGTTTATAGACTTCTATTATGAAATAAGAGAGTTTTAGACAAGTCAACTAGTTTGACTATATATGCAAATCTAGAGTTGAAAAATAATACTATACCAAATGGATTGATCTAGTAACCTATAATTGGCAAAGACTTGCATATATAAAACATAGCCATTTTGGAGCACCTATGTGTTAAACCTACACACATAATGTTAGAACTATATTGGTTGGTTCGATACAATACTATAAATATAGAAAAGTATAAGATGATGACAAAGTGAGAGCATGAAATAAAACCTACAAAGGTTTGATTTACATCAGGTTTACCATAATGTATACAAAGGGAAGTTCAATTGATCTATTAATCAATCTTATCTCAAAGAAGATAAATCCTACTTACACTTTTTATTGTTGATACATTATATATTTGGGGTCATGACCAAGATGGATTTGCTAGACTTAACCAAGGGTTATTTTATCATAATAACATTGTTAGAGAGGGTTCCAAAGCCTCTAGTCAAGCAACATAATGTAATAACCATAGGTAGGTCTTATGTTTTCATGTTCACAAAGTATAATGACAACTATAGTAAAATCTAATCTAGTGCTAACCAAAGATTATGGCACAAAGTGGGGGTAATAAACATAATAAGTAAACATGCATAGAAAATCTATACTCATGTCAATGTATAAGGAATCCTAATGTATGGGAGAGAATTAAAAATGAAAATATATCTAATCTTCCAAAGGAGAAACAAAGTTAGGAATACTTAATTTTGAAGATGAACCCACTAAGCCTAAATCTTTCCCTTGGCCAAGGTGATTTGTAAGAGATTGTTGTGGTATGTAAGGATAACAAGGATAAGTTAGATTTAGGCTACACAACTTCTCTATGCATCCAAAAGACTTCTCTATAAGACAAGATCCATATCTCCAAATAAAGTATTAAAACCCTAAGCTATGTTCCTCAAGTATAATAGTGGATAAGAAGATGCACAATATATATTCTTCTTCTTCTCTTTATAAATAAATGATGAAATGAATGTGTATATATAGTTAAATTTAACCGTAAACCTTGCCAAAATTTTAAGATAGGGTCAACCTAATTGACTATGTATCGCTATTGATAAAAACAAATTAGGTCTTGGTTTAGGTCAACCAAGGTTCGACCTAAAATCTAAATATGTTTTATCAATTTGAGTACAAGGTCGATCATTGGTACTGAATAGGGAAGAAGCCAAGAAAATAAAAAGACATAGTTAGATAGATTGGTTGTGTACCACTTAGACAAGGCCTAAATAAGAAGATAAGGAGATATAGTTAGATAGACCAGCTATGTACTACTTAGATAAGGACCAAGTAGAAAGTTAAGGAGACAAAGTTAGATAAGTTAATTGTGTACTATAGGTAAAAAGGCTAAATAGTCTCTAAGAGACTGTATCATAGTAATGATAGTGTTTTTAAATAGAGAAAGGTTTTATAAGATAATTTTGAAGTAAAATGAAATTAAGCACATAAGCAATTGGATCAACATGGTTGATCCAATTGGAACATACATCATAAACGTTGCATCAATGGTTGTCAATGCATGTTTTTAAATACAGCATACAATGATCAAAGATAAATCAATAACTTGAAAGTAAATGCCAACTAGTTGGTCATTCTAAGTGTTATTAAGTTATAATGAAGTTTAATTTTAAAGTGATGGGGAAGTTGGCTGAAATATGGAACTAAAAATCAATCTACGGCTGGTTTCAAGAAATTTAGGTTGAAAGGGATCTATATTGGCAATGGTACTGGCTTGGTATTGGGGCCTACCCCCTAACTTCATAATATTATAATAATAAGGGAGTTGGGTTCTTTGCCAATATGTACCATCAACCACATGTTTATACTTGGCCAAAAAACCAAGTTGTTTTCCTCCTTGGTGATGAAATCTAAGTAGGTAGACTTTGGGAGGACAAATGTTTAATATTTTTTGAATGAAAAGTGATATAATAGTGTGTGAAAAAGAGAAAAATAGTGTGACTAAAATGGTAATTTTAAAAACCACCTATTTAATATATATTTATTACTCTAAGCATGCAAGCAACTAAAAATAAAATGTGAATTAATTACTAGAAAGTAGAGGTTAATTCCTTGATTGAGAAGAGTATAGAGTCAATTCAAGTGACACTATATGAAAATAGTGTAGAATAGAGTTGGTTGGGTCACTAATATTTTATAGAAGTAAGATCTATATGAACAAAGTTGAATAGGTCAACTATGTCTTCTATATGGAAGATAAACTATAGAACTATGTCTAACATGTCAACCTAGTTTGTTGTAGGGATATGGTTTTATAGACTACAAACTTATGAAAATAGTATTAAAAGAATAAAATTGAAATGACAGAGAGAGAAATAAATGAACCTTGATGGGCTTGAATATGTTTAGATTACAAAAATTTATGTTATGATGTTCAAATGATAATTCAAAATTATGCTAATAGGGTTGACTAGTTCAATGAATTTTATAGAACCTATAGGCTAAAGATAAAGGTGCAAACAAAGTTGAATGGGTTGACTATGTTTATAGACCTATTTTATGAAAGAAGAAAATTATAGATAGAGTTGACTAGCTAGACTATGTATACAAATATGGAATGTAAAAAGAATATTATATCAAACTAATTGATCTAGTAACTTATATTTGGTGGAGACCTATATAGATATAACAAAGTCATTTTAGAGTAACTGTGTGTTAAAATTGTATACAAAATTTTATAACTATACCAACTAGTTAGATACAGTACTAAAAATATATAAAAATATAAAATGATGACAAAATGAGAGTGTGAAATAAAACCTACAAGGGTTTGCTTCACATTGGGTTCATTAGAATATTTTCAAAGTGAAATGCATACAATAACTATGTAGTCATATGGGTTGATAGTATAATATTGAATAAGGAAAATGCCAAGAAACTGAGATGACACAAGTAGATAGATCAGTTGTGTACTACTTAGACAAGAGCTTTGTAGGAATATTAGGAGACACAGTCATATAGATCAGCTTTATACTACTTAGTCAAGGGCTAAACAAAAAGATAAAGAGACATAATCAGATAGTTTGATTGTGTTCTACAAGTAAAAAGGTTAAATAGTTTGTAAGAAACTATATCGATATAAAAGAAAATGTTCTAAAATAGAGAAAGGTTTTGAAAGATAATTTTAAAGAAACATGAAATAAAGAACTCAAGCAATTGGATCAATATGGTCAATCTAATTAGAACACAACACAAACCTTACACCAATATTGGCCAATAAACAATAATCAAAGAACAAGCAATAATTTGAAATTCAATGTTAATTATTTGGTCATCATAAGTGTTATTAAGTTATAATTAAGTTTAATTTTATTGTGATGGGGAATTTTGCTAACATAATGAATTGGAAAATAATCTAAGACTGATTTCAGGATGTTTAGGCTAAAAGGGATCTATATTAGTGATGGTACTAGTTTGGCATTGGGGCCTACCCCCTCGCTTCATAATATTTTAGTGATAAAGGTGTCAGGTGATTTACCAATATATAATATCAACCACATGTTTATACTTGGCCAAGAAACCAAGTCAGCTTCCCTTGTGGTGATGAAATCCAAGTGGGTAGACCTTGCGAAGACAAATGTTTAATGCTTTTTGAATGAAAAGTGATCTGGTAGTGTGTGAAAAAGAGAAAAATAGTGTAACTAAAATGGTAATTTGAAAAACCACATATTTAATCTATGTTTGTTACTCTAAGCATGTAAACAAATGAAAAGGAAATGTGAATTAATTACTAGAAAATAGAGGTTAATTTATTGATTGAGAAGAGTACAGAGTCAGTTTAGGTGACATTGTATGAAAATAATACAAAACAAAGTCTAATAGGTCACTACTATTCTACAGAAAAATATATATGTGAACATAGTCAAACAAGTTGACTATGTCTTTTATATAGAAGATAGACTAAAAAATTGTGTCAAAAAGGTTGACCCAGTTTGTTGTAGGGCTATAGTTTTACAGACTACAAACTTGTGAAAAATAGTACTGAAAGAAGAAAATTTAAATGATAAAGAGAAATAAGTGAACCTTAAAGGATTTGAATAATTTTAGATTGAAATTTTTTATGCTATGATGTTTAAATGTTGATTCAAAATTATATTAGCAGGGTTAATTGGTTTGATGGAGTTTAAAAAACCTATGTACTAAAGAAGAAGGTGCGAACAAAGTTGACTATTTTGACTATGTTTGTAGATCTATTCAATGAAAGAAGATATTTAAAGATAGAGTCAATTGGTTCAACTATGTACATAAATATGGAGCTAAAAAATAATATTGTGCTAAATTTATCAATCCAATAACATGTATTTGGTAGAGACCTACACAGATAAAATAAAGTCATTTTAGAGTGATTGTGTGCTAAACCTATGCATTGAATGTTAGAACTATGCTAACTGGTTAGATACAATACTGCAAATATAGATAAATATAATATGATGATAAAATGAGAACATGAAATAAAACCTACAAGGTTTTGATTCATATCACTTTCACCAAAATGTATGTAAATGGAAATGTAATTGATTTATTAATCAATCCTACTTCAGAGAAGATAAATCATCCTTACACTTTTGATTGTTGATACATTAGATATTTGGGGTCATGACCAAGATGGATCTTATAGACCAAACCAAGGGATATATTACCATAATAACATCACTAGAGACGGTTCCAAAGCCTCTAATAAAACAACATTATGTAAAAACCCTATTTAGGTCCTATGTTTTCATACTCAAAAAGTATATGACAAGTAATGTAAAGCCTAATCTAGTGTTCACCAAAGCTTGTGGAAAAAAATGGGGGTTAGTAAACATAAATGTCAACATGCATAAGAGAATCCTAATTAAGCTATGTATAAGTAAAACCCTAATTCATGAAGAGAGAAATATATTCAAAAATAATTACTTATGCTACTTTTATCTACTAAAATAGAGGAGTAATGTTAGAGATACTTACCTTGAATATGAACCCATCGAGATTCAATATCTCCCTTGGCCAAAGGTGATTTTCAAGAGGTTGTTTTAATTTTGAAGGATTACTAAGAAAGACCAAAGCATCTAAGACTTTTCCACAAGATAATATTCTTATCCAAGTGTAGACCCTAAGCTATAACTCTTCAAGTAGAATGGTAGAAAAGCAGATTGTAAAGAAGTATACATGAATAATTAACTCTTATTATCTCTAAGAAATGGTTAAATGAATGTGTATATATATCTAAATCTAACACTAAATCTTTCAAAAAATTTAACTGATAGGGTCAACCCAATCTAATATGTATCATTATTTATAAAAATAAATTAGCTTTTGGTCTAGGTCGGCTAGGGGTAGACCTATAGCCTAAATGTGTTTTATCAATTTGAGTACAAGGTCGATGGGATGATAGTGTAAAATAGACCATCAAAAAGGGTTTTAACATTAAAAAGGGGCTAATGAAGGTGAAAATGGTTAGAGGAGGGTGAAAGAGAGGAGATAATTCTTAGGGAAGTGTCTAGCATAAGGTTAGATTGGTAACAAGTGGTGGTATAGGGGACAACAATCCTATGAAGCACCAATGGTCTACCCACCCTTTTCTTGGTGCACCTTTTGAGGCATGCACTTAGAGAGATTGAGTTTGAAAAGGTTACTAAAAGATAAAAATCATCAATAATTGATAAAAATTTGAAAATCTTATGTGTATAAAACTAGTAGGATACTTAGTTTAAAACCTAAGAGGGTGGCTAAGTGGTGCATAATGGGTGAAAACTGATAAATGACACCTAGAGAGATTAATGCAACTATTGTTTAGGACTCATCCTCTCAAATTCAAATAATATTTTAGAATGTAACTTTGTCTTAGGAGGATACAACAAA
This sequence comes from Torreya grandis, assembly GCA_037957365.1. Taxonomy (NCBI): domain Eukaryota; kingdom Viridiplantae; phylum Streptophyta; class Pinopsida; order Cupressales; family Taxaceae; genus Torreya; species Torreya grandis. The sequence goes on from JARHVA010005320.1 coordinate 725,665, forward strand.
TTAAGTTTGGGAAAGTGTTGGGTATGGATCAAGGTCATTAAAACTACAAAGTATAATTGGCAAGACACATGTTCAAAATATATGATTTTGTCTTTTGTATAGTCTTTCGTATATATTTGACCTTGTAAGCTTAATAAACTATAGAATAATGTGAAGAGTATTTCATTTTTATTATATCTAAAGGATTAAATTTTAAGAGATAATTCTCTAGAATGATTTATATATAGTGTTATGAGGTAATGCAAGATGGTTATGATGTGATAGAGGTTAATAGAATAATCCTAATATGGTTTTTTAAATTACCTTTTATCATTGTATGATACACATTGATTAATCTATTTTGCTTTAACATATATTTATCATTTAGAATATGCTTTATCTATATTTGTTTTTTTTATGATTATTCTTTTAATAAGTACATCTATGTTTTCAAATAAAAATCTATAATTATAAAGTCTATGTAATGTTTCTATATTTGTGTAAACTATCCCTATAATTAACATGTTTTGGAGTCTTCTAGGAACCTATATTGACAAAAAATCCCAAATAACATTAATATATTAGTCTAAATAAATCATATAGTAAAGAAATTAGATAATGAGGGAATGCAAATTGTATTTATACATGATTAACACACAACAAAAATCATCCAAATGTTAAATAATATTTATTTTTAAAGTTTTTAACTTAGTTAGGTGTGCTTATGAATGTCAATAAAAAATATTTTCAAAACATACTTAGGATTTTCATACTATTTTGGGTCCCCATTCGAAAAAAAAATAGAATGGGGTGTGTTGATTACAATAGGGTTGTCTCAAGTAACACTCATTGTAATCAAGTGACGTTTGATATGACTACACTCCCATGTCGTCCCCCCCCTCCCCCCCCATATATTCAACAAATTGAAATGACTAGGATAAAGGAAAAATAAGTGTACTTGAACTTACCTATGAGGTGAAGCCCATGAATTTGGGTTTGAGTGTGTGATGCATGCTCCATTAAATATCCTAGAAATGAAACATGGATGAATAAATCCTTAAGATAAATTAAAAACAAATATAAAATAGAGTAGAGTAGGAGAGAGAGAGAGAGAGAGAGAGAGAGGAGAGAGAGAGAGAGAGAGAGAGAGAGAGAGAGAGAGAGAGAGAGAGAGAGAGGAAGAGAGAGAGAGAGAGAGAGAGAGAGAGAGGAAATGAATGAATACACCTTGCTGGGTACATGAACCAATGTAAAAACCTAGTGAGATCCTATGTGTGTGTATGTATATAGTGATCAAATCAATGAATATATTTGATTGAGATAATCAATTGCTCAATCCCCATGTGTTGGTATCTCAATAACTCAATCCATTTTTGATTCCATCATTGCCCACCCCTATTCAGTGGATCTTCCTATGTAGGTGGATTAAGAACTCAAGTGGGTTATGAATCTATAATTACCCACCCATGTGTAATATATGAATCTTTGATTGAAACTACATAATTTAATTGTAACTATGTGGGATGGACTTAGGGCCATTTAGAAACTTGTAAATGAAAAACACCCAAGGGGCCACTGAGGTGCTTGAGAATGTAACTAATGGAATACTTGGAAATTATAAGCACTACAAGCATAATAATACATAAATATAGTGTGATTCTTGGTGAAAATTGTTTCTAAAGTATATAATGTAGATAATAACATGGAGTCTACCATTCCATAAAAGATGAGTTAGTGCAAAACTAATCATGTAGAAACAATGTCCCATGCACGTACCCCAAATTATGATATCTATGAATATGGATTATGGATTGGGTTATAAAAATCTATGTCTATGAATTTTAAACTAAAATTGGAGTGATCATGCTATGCATGAAGCCCACAATCTAAGTAAACCACTAGTATTATTTTATTCAAAAATTGAGTAAAAATTGATCAAATATGATAACTTGTGACTAAAACTATGAAAATATGTGTCATAAATATTATGTCCTTATATTAAATATGGATTTACCTATATATAGGCCTTTGGATAGTATCATTGTACCTTGGATAGTAGGACTGGGGTGTTAGTGACCTATTTTTAGCACTAAATTCTTTTTGTGGTTTTTATGTGCAAACTGAAACTAATTAGTGTCTAACTATTTTTCTATGTTTTTTTAATTCTTAGCTCTGTTATTCTATGTCTACATGATAAAATTTGTACTCTAAGTGTAATCAAGTGGCATGATCTCTATGAAAAACCATTATGAATGCCCCTCTTTTGAGGGGAGTTGTTATACTTTTAAAATAATTGTCTTTGAAAGAAAAACTCTACATGATGTATGTTAGGTTGAAAACATATGATATATATGTAGTAAACCAATCTAAATTTGTATATATATGACATAATAATGTAATATTATTTGAGCATAAGTTGGTAATATACGATGTATGTTAGATATAACATTCACAAGGTTGTCAGTATAGATATAACAATGTAAAAATGTGTATAATATGCATAATCTAAGAATAATTTGAGTAAAATACATAGGGGGATGGGTCATGATGTACATTAAGGCACCCAAGGAGGAAGGGGAGATGTATGAGGACATTCATGACATCAAAAACTGGGTGTAAGTGTAACACATAAGAGACAATTGTCATAGCCATGACACATACATGAAAGCATAGAGACAACACTTATGGGGCATACAAATAGGCCTAAGAGCAAAAATACAAAGGAAATGGGCACATTTTACTAATTTTTATAAATAAAAATCATAAAAGGACATGTTCAAATGTCCACATATGCAAAAAACAAATAAGTTGGCTTAGAGCCATATGGAATGACATGTTCAAATATCCACATAAATAATCAAGAAGGCACACACAAGGACATGGGCACATGTCCAAAGCATACACATATTGAAAATAATTTGTGTCTATACATATAATAATTACATATTCAAATGGCCTCGAATAGATGTAGAAGTAAAGAGACACAATCAAGTCTAAACTAGGAAAGCTAGAAATGAAAGTATGCATGCACATGCGGTACAAATCTTGTATAAAGTAAAATATGTATATAATTGATTATATGGTAGTAGTAGTAGTTGGAAAAAATTATGAGTAGTATGTGATGATTAATATCAAGGTATAAAAAATACTAAATCTATGATATAAAATATAGAAAGATGTAACCTAGCAATCTAGAATCTATGTAGTATGATGCTCATTAGCCAAATTTTGGCTACCATTACCTAGGTTCACAAAAAACTTTGTTTTCATGCCTTATAACCTTTTTTTTAGCCCATTACATGATATATGAGTTCTTAAAAATGTCCTTTTAAAGTCTTATTAGCATATGTTAAAGTTAGTTTGACAAAATTAAGGTAATGCCTTATTTTTGTTTTGTGTTAGTATATTCTTCACCATGGTGTGAAGAAGCTTGGAAAAAAGGTGTCATAGGTCCTTATGTTTCTCTTCAATTCATATTAACCCTTAATCAACTTGTATAAACATTTCACACATGTTGGGAAAGATTAAGGTTAATTTACAAACTTTAAAAGGTAAGTGAAGTTGAAGGAAAAGTGTATATAACTAATTTCAATGCATGAGAAATCCAATAAGATAAAATATCCATAAAATAAACTTGTTAAATATTTTGAGGAATTTATCTAACTTTCATACATGTTAGGGATGTCAAATCAGGTTAATTTTGCAAGTCCAACATCTAAATGAAAGCAAATCACTCCAAAAAGGCTACTTATAGGCACTTATACAGACTTAGAGGGTTAAATTTCAATTGAAAACATCTTATAAATATATATTAACATTATTAAATCCATATAAAGCTTGTAAAGGTCTTACAATTCCAAAATTTGCTTCAGAACCTCCATTGACCTCTTGGTAGACTAGTAAAGGGCAATTTCATATGCTCAATACAGACAAAAGAGAGAGATTCGTGGTGTGAGATTGTGGGGAAAGGAATGAGGTCTAATGGAATTTATTTTTGTTTTATTTTTAAATCATATTTGTGCTTCTATCTTTATGAATAATTTTAAAGACTAGTAGGTGGTATTAAACCTCACTTAAACCCCATAGGCTCAATTTTATGTAAGTTTCAGGCAATATGGATCTTGTTGGAACATGTTATGCCTTTATTAAGGTATATATGTATATTTAAAACCATTTAAAACACTCATATATCAATTTTACATGTGTGAAAAATTAATTTTCAAGAAGAGATTTCATGTGAGACAAGTTGTAGGGTTGCATTTGAAGTTTTAAAAGTTTCTATAGGTTTCATTCATATAAGTGGTTATAAAATGTTATCCACAAAACCTAATAATCCATACATAATATCACATGATCATCCATGAACATATTGTTACCTTACATGTATCATACCCTTCACAAACTCATTAACTTCTATGGTTGCAAGCTTCAAAGATTAGGGTTACGACCTCATGCAGAGTCTCTGAAGATAAGGGGCTTGCAATCAAGTTTTAAAACCATAATAAAATCATATTAATGTATCATCCCATACCAAATCCCATTTAAGGATTCAATATTTTATATAGACAAACATATTCATCATATATAAGGCCCAATTCAAGAAAATGCAGACCTATAGGTTTGTAGACCTATAGCTCTCATTTTCAAATAAAATGTAATGATATTGCATTGTAAAATGAGATGAAAATGGTAACACAGGGTCAAATAATCAAATTTATCATGCCAAAATCACTCTATGATGTCAATGTGCAAATGAATAAGTTACCTAGATTGTATAATTATAAGCCAACTTATTCACCTACAGGAAAAGTAATCAAAGATGAACAAAAAGAAGCCTTAAGGAATATGGGGTACAAGACTGAGATGAAAAGTATAAATAGAGATTTGAGTTTCCTTACACTTTATACTTATTGAGATAATTATAAAAGACTCATTATAGGATAATATAATGGAGGTGGAAAGTGAACAAAGGTTTAATTAGGCTTAGAAGGTCTAAAGAGACACACATGCGTGTGTATAAATCGAAGAATATTTGAAAATCTGGGATGAATATAAGTGTACAATGAATATTTAAAGGTTTTTATACGTAATGGTGAAAAAAAATTTAGGGTCTATTCCCATATAGAAACTCAAAACTCAACCAAGACTCTATACAATCCTAGAATGCTATCTATAGGCATGCTTGAGAATTTAGTTGGTTTTTCAGAATTAAAAGAAAAGATGTAGTTTGTATAGTGGAGTTGGGGTTTAGATAGATAGGCAAGGTGAAAAGAATCACTATAATTCAAATACAAACCTAATTTGAGATCAAAATAGAGTGATAAAAACAAAATTACCTTGAACCCTGCACTCACACAGTCAAAACCACATAGTTAGGCCTGCCTAACTAAATGAAGAATGCCTAATTGTTTTAAAAAAAATATGTTTGTGAGATGAATCAAGCCATATTAAAATGAATATTTAATTTTAGAATGACATTTCCACATGATACTCAAGGATAAGAAAGACAATGTCAAAACTTTGGTAAGTCTGATTAGACCAAGTAAGTCTAAACTTGCAAACTATAAAGGCATGTGTATGTAAAGTTGTGAAGAGAAGTGGTTTACTTGAGGGTAAAATGAGAACATAAAAAATATACAAGGCTTTTAGGATTTTAATGAACATTTTATGAGGTTTCAAACTCTTCCATTAGTGAAAAAAGGGGTTAACATAGTCAGTTAGGTTTAACTACACTAGTATGCTCATGAACCCTAAGTATGAACTAATGGGTGTTACAGGAGCCTGTGGAAATAAATGGAAAAGATGATCATTGGAACAAGTCAATATTGATGTCACAAACCTCTATGAGTTGTTTATAACCAAAACAAAGCTCTAAAATGACATTTTCAAGACTCATCTCTCTTTTAACATCACAGTTACAAAGTTTCTAGATTGAAAAACACTTTCCTAAACTTGAAATAGTACGAGCAAGCTGCTTGGGAGCCTAAGATCCTAGGAGATGTTAGGGGGACTTATCCACTTATGGTTATTAGAATTTTTTATTAATCAAGTCCCCATGCTTTATGAATCATTATTAATATGATAAGCATTTTTTTGGTTGCCAAGAAGACTAGTAATGACCATTTGAGATAGATTTAATTCCCAATGTTAGAACACCATTGGGTTTAACTTGAAAAATGGTTTTTTTTTTAAAACATTAATTTAATAATAAAACTAGATTATTATCAATTAAGATAAATTAATTGATATTTAACTAAATGTATATTGCTTAATAAAATAAATATGATTCATTTAGAAAATGATCAACTTATCACATTCAACACAATTACAAATTCAATCAATTACATAAGTACATCTATTGAATAATAACTCAACCAACTATTGAAATTTATACAATAACATTATCGAATAAGATCATCCATTATTCTATTTATTAAGTACAATAATACAATGTTTTTTCATTAAATTAAATATAAATAAATACAATGTTCTACATAACTAATGAATATCCATACCTCGTTATATGTATATAAATTAAAATCATGAGTAAAAGTCTCTATCAACTGACTGCTAAAAGAGAGGAATAACATCATTATAGAGTAATTTTCCACACCAACAATGGAATATAGATCCCACACAATATTCCCAACTAGGGATTGGACCTCCCTTCATGGATGAATAAATGATAACAGTGTAGGTATCAAGAATTCAACTAGAATCCATGTGTTTTAATATTCTAACTACATACAACATACCATAAATAATTTTGTTATAACATGGCATAATGCATACATGCATATAATAAAAATAGGTGAATTGATAATGTTTAACTATAAACATTACTTTGGCCAAAGTTTTCATATAATTTAATGATCTAGTAGATCAATCTAAATCACACACACATTCAATCAGATTTTATTTAGTCTAAGTATTAATGAATCTAAATATATTCATGAGAACCTTCTCTTGATAATAATAATTAGTGTCATTAATATCAGATCTAATAATAATCCATATACAAGATTTCCATAGAATTCTCATACAGATCTAGTATTAATGCCACATAAATTGAATACAAAGAAATGACTTGAATTTATTACACACAATAGAATAACAACTTAATATCTTCTATCATACTTTTTGAATTCCAACACAACCCAAAGTCCATTATCCAAATAGAAAATATTACAAATATTATTGTTTTCTAACAATCTTCATAATATTTAAGAATTTACCAATTCCATAATAAACATCTTTGTTCATAAGTATTATATTTAAAATAATACAATTCACAAATTCCATAATAAATCCAAAGATAATCAACAAATAATAAACACAATATTTATTTGTTATAATCATAAATCAATCATTTTCCTCATAATTTATAATTAAAATAACATATTATAAATTTAAGGATTAAATCTCAGTTTGCATCTGAATAATTCTATTCACTATAAACAAACATCTACTTTCATACCAAATTATCTGTATACATACATATATCTCAGTATGTGTGTGTGTGTGTGTGTGTGTGTGTGTGTGTATATATATATATATGTATATATATATATATATATATGTATATATATATATATATATACATATATATATGTAATATATATATATATATATATATATATATATATATATATATATATATATATATATATATATATATATTACATACATACATACATATATATAGATATAGATATATATATATATATATATATATATATATATATATATATATATATATATATATATATATATATATATATATATATATATATATATGTATGTATGTATGTATGTATGTATATAACATACATACATACATGTGTGTGTGTGTGTGTGTGTTTTTATGAACTATTCATAAAGAATATATATTCATCTTTATGTATAATACATAATTACATATATATGTATTTATATGTGTTCATATTCCAAGTAGTTTCAAATTTAAACAAATATAATTCACATTAACAGCTCACAACATTCAAAACCTGAATTGAATGCATTAAAATACAAATTTAAAATCTTAAATACTATTACGTACCATATGGCACATTGACTTATTGAAATCATCCAACAAGGTTTAACCCCCAATCAAACATCCATGACCCAATATAGTTCAATTTCCATCCATTTAATAAACATACAAGACCCTAATAGATAGTCTTAATATAAAATCTATTCAAAAAACCTAAAATAAAGAATAATGGTCCAATCATCATATACAATTACCAACAATATAATACTTGTAACTAATATAAAGTAATCATAACTTTGTGATAGGATAAATAATAAACTAAACTAGTTTTTAGTCTAACAAGAAGATCATTTACACACAAATGGTTCATAGTAGTTTATACATAGTCAACTCATAAAAACATATGCACAAAAAACTAAAACCTATATACTCAATCAATACATTAATAAGTTAAGTCGACACACATTCATATATATATATATATATATATATATATATATATATATATATATATATATATATATATATATATATATATATATATATATATAAAACCTACACCAAATAATCATAAACCTATTGGTATGGTAAATGACTAATAAAATTTAAATTCAACAAATAGTGGATTAAAAAAAGTCCCAACATAATTCTATATACACAGTAGACATTCAGTAATTTATACATAAATGAAATTCAATATATTATAAACACAGTTGACATATAATCCTATATGTACATTTGACTCTTATTTATTCACAGTCAACTTGTAACTATTTTACATAGTCAACTCGCTAGGTTAAATCAAATAACAATCATCTACCATTTATAAACAAACATTCATCAACAGTTGAAGAAATTAATTTCACACATCCAAATCTAAATCAAAATTAGATGATTACCCTATGAAATGGGTAACATCTAAACAAAACACAATTTATATTTAGTAACCCAAAACTAAAATAATAACTTTAAGCCATTTTATAAACACATAACCATTAAATAATACATAATCATTTCACTATATTCTAGTTATTCAAAGAAATAATTAGTTGAGTAATGATAATATGAAACCCTGATTTGAACCCAAATTAAAAACAACATTTTAAAGCCATTTTGTTAATACTCATCCATTTAGGCATAAATAAAATAACACACAAGACCGTGTAAATAACTAGATAAAATAACACTCAATCATGCATATAAAATAAATAAATGCATACCTTATCCATGTGACTAAACACATAATCATTTTATTTTCACAGTTACCCTAACCCTTTGTATTCATGATATACTAAATCAAGTTATGGATTCAATTCTATGTGGCAATTAATTCTTCCACAGGGTTGAATACCTAACCCTCTCAAGGGTTTTAAACTCTAAACCACCATTCAAAGAGCCATAAAATAGTTTTATCATTTAACTATATAACAGGAATACAAATTTTTAGAGTGAACCAAGAACAAACTCTACCTTTGTATTGCCTTGAATTTGTCTCTTTTCTTTGGCTTGCCAATTTTTTCTTTCCTCTCATTCTCCTCTGTCTGCCATGACTACCATCTAAAATCCAAAAACCTCATCCTCTTTTATTATTTTCACCATCAAATACATGAATTTATAAAACCCCTAATATCATGGTGACCAATTATCTATCACTCCAATAATGACTCGCCATCAGACCATAAATTATCGACATGCTTCCCACATCTCATAGTTTGATCACAAAACTTGCAGTATCCCATTACTTCCTTCCAACTCATAGTCAAACCCTAGCCATCTTAGGTTTACATGGTTTGAATGACCAAGACAAAGACAACCAAACCAAATGATATCTTCTCAAATTATGGTTGACATCTTACCATTTCAATAAACATAATTATTATGTTTTAATAAAAAGCAAATGCCTATCCATTAAACATTAAACAATCTAGCTAACATTTAAATAATCAAACGTAGTTAACCATTAGGCAATTAAAACCTAAGTCACCCTATATACCCCTTAGGTATAGGTTAGATAAGGAATATAAAATCATTATTTTATATGATCAAAGTAAAATTTAATTCTTTTACATATATATATTCTAACGATGTTTTTTGTTGAATGATTGTAGGTACTTACCTGTATGGGATTATTAGACAATAGAAAATAAATTTATCTAAAGAACTTATATAACTAAACATTCCATAATGGAAACCACATTAAAATCATAAAAAATAATCATAACTACAAATAATAATGAATAACATCTAAACATGAATCTAAACCATATCAACACATCTAACCATGAATTAATCAAACACAATGAAACTGAAGAAAGCATTCATTAATTTATTATGTGGTGTGCATTTGGTTCATTTTTGAATCTCTACACCTCCAACATGTCCATCTATAGCACCTTCCCTAATGATACTATCCCTTCATATATGTCTAAAGAGTAGTAGACTTTATCCTACATCCAACTCACAAATGAAAATGGTAGTTAGCCCATAATCATGATAATCAATAAAAATGCTATTAAAATATAATAATACTAAAAAATCATAAGCCACATGCATATGAAACTCATGTGCAACTGACCAATCAAGTAATGAGTCACACAAAATAATCACTATATGTTTGTCCATACATTAACATAAATGAAAATAATTTGCTACAATATTAATTAAACAACTTTAAACCCATTAATATCTATTTAATAATTAAATCAAGTTTAGTGATGAAATCGAGATGTAACATCTTTCTCCTTAAAACTGGTCATCATCCTAATGACACTTATTTCAAACCAAAATTATACAATCAAATAACACATAGTGTCAAATCAAATAACAATAGTAAATGATCTAAATAAATAAATGTGGAAATAACCTATAGAACTCATCATAGTCCTCCTAAGTGGAAATATCTTTATAATATTGGTTCCACTAGACCTTACAATGTGACACTTCCCTATTATGTAAACTAAGTTTATGAGTGTCAATTATTCTGGCTGGTTTTACTGTGACCACCTCGGGATCTAGAACCTGTAAAGCATTCTAGTCCAATACATGATAAGAATTAGCTATATACTTTTTAACATAGGACACATGAAAAATATTATGTAAGAGAGATAGAGATGGTGTCAAGGCAAGCCTATCTACACAATGATTGATCACTTCCAAGACCTTGAAGGGTCACATATATCTTGGTGAAAGCTTCACTGATTTACCAAACTTAATCAAGCTCTTTTGAGGCTTAACCCTTAGAAATATTTTATCACCAATAGAAAATTGTTTTGCTATCATTTTTAAATTAACATAGATTTTGTGCCTATTGTTGGCTATAGCCAATCTTTTCCTGATTATCGTGACTTGCTCCTCCACTTCTATAAGCATTTCAAGACCAAAGATCACCTTGTCTTCAAGCTTGTCCCAATTGATTGGTAGTTGACACCTATTTATGTAAAATAATTCAAATGGAGTCATATTTAAAGATGATTGGTAAGAATTATCATAAGTAAATTCTACCAATTAAAGATAATCTTCCCACTTGTATTGATGATCCATGTAATACATTTGAAGAAGATCATCTAGAACTTGGTTTACTCTCTCTATTTGTCTATCCATTTTTGGATGATATGCAGTACTAAAATTCAATTGTGTGCCCCAAGATTAATTTAGAGTCAACCAAAACCTAGATTTCATCCTCAAATATTTATTATAAAGGATCTTCTCTAGAAACCCACGTAATTGGTACACCTCTTTCACAAATCTTTATTCAAGCATTGGTGCATCATCAGTCAAATTACCTAGTATGAGGTGTGCTACCTTGGTTATATTATCAACTACCACCAAGATCATTTCATTTTAGTTCCATGATAATGACAAACCTTTGACAAAGTCCATAATAATTACCTACCACTTTCATTCCATTATATCATGAGGATATAATAATCCTATTGGATGCACATGTTCAGCTTTCACTCATTGATAGTCTAAAAAATGAGACAAAATCCACTACATCCCTTTTAATTCCTTTCCATAAATATAGAGGATTTAGCTCAACCATGAGCTTAGTCAATCTAGGGTGACCTAAATAAGGGATATTGTGCAATTTATTTAACATTATGCTCCTCAAATTCTCCCTATCATGTATATACATTTTGCCATTGTACCTCAAAAGACCATCAATATCCAACTTTAATCCTTTGAACTTAGGCTTTTGAGCAACCTTTGACAAATATTTATTAACTTGTTCATATAATTGACTTCCAATGGATAATTTAACAACTTGATCATGAAAGGTATTCTTGCTAGTAGCCAGAGCTGCTATATACCTTCTACAACTTAGGGTGTTAGAAACTCTATTTTCCTTGCCCTTGATGTAGCTAATATCAAACTCATATTCAATTAATAAATCTAACCAACATCTCTAATGAGCATTCAAGTTCGATTGGTTAAAGATATGTTTGGGTCCCAAGTTATCAATCTTGAGCTTAAATAGTTTCCATAATAGATAATTCCTTTAAACTTGTAAATAATCCATAATTACTACAAGTTACAGATTATGTGGGGAATAATTTTCCTTATATGGTTTAAGCTTCCTAGACTTATATGCTACAACTAAACCATCCTACATAAAAATAATTATAAGACCATCCTTAGATGCATCAGTGATTACTGAGAACTAACCATTAAGATCAGGAACCCATAGCATAGGTGGTAATGTAAGCCTCCTTTTTAACTCTTAAAAGGATTTCTTGCACTTTTCTAACAAAAACAATTATGATTCTGCCACTAAAGGTAGGTAATTGGGTTAGCTATTTTTTATAATTTTAGAACAAATTTATTGTAATACCCTACTAGTCCCATAAAACTTCTCACCATGTGCACATTTTTGGGTGTTGGCCACTCCATAATGGATCTTATATTCACCAGATCAACTAAAATTCCATCTACAGAGATAATATGTCCAAAATGTTACACTTTATGATTGAAAAATGCACATTTGGACAACTTAACATAAAGTTTGGGCTTCCACAAATGCTACAACACCAACTATAGATGTTGTAGATGTTTTTCCTCATTCTTATAATAAATAATGATATAATCCATAAAAATTGACACAAAGTGATCCAGATAATCCCTAAACACACTATTTATGAGATTCATGAACACTAATAAAGCATTTGTTAACCCAAAAGTAAACACTATAAATTCATAGTGCCCATATCAAGTTCTGAACATTGTTTTGGGAATATCTTCTTCTTGAATCCTCAATTGACGATATCTCACTAGGAGATCTATCTTAGATAAAATTATCTCCCCATGCATTTGATCAAAGAGATCATCAATACAAGGTAAATAATACGTATTCTTGATTTTCACTTTATTCATCATCATGTACTTAATACACAAGTGAAGAATACCATCTTTATTCTTGATGAACATGATTGGTGAACCCCATGGTGACACACTTATCGAATCAACCCTTTAGATAAAAAATCTTGTATTTAAGCCTTTAACTCAACCAACTCTATAGTTTTCATCCTATAAGGTGCCTTGGATTGTGGTTCTAAACTAGATATTATGTCAACTAAGAAATCAAACTCCCACTTGGGTGGTAATTCTAATAATTTATTTAGAAACACATCATAAAAAATTCTTAAAGAAAGGGTAATCCTCAATGGATGATTCCTTTGTTTCCTCCATGTCATTTATTTTAACAATAAATGTTTGGCATCCCTTCCTATGAGACTTGTTTAGCCAAATTATAAAAATTTGTGTAAGTTTCAATTCCTTTTTCTCACCCTAAACCTGAGTCTGATTCCCAAAATCATCCTAACATTCTATCTTCTTAAGCTATCAATCTACCTTAGATTTATGCTTAGAAAGCTAATCAACCCTAGGATTACATCATATGACCCTTGTGGAGTTTCATATATATATCTACTATAGTGGTGAATTTAGGTAACTCAATCTTTGCTTCTACTAATCACCTATTAACTTTGATCCTGGCTTCATTCCCATATTGCATTGACCATGCATTTACCATTTAACCAGCTTTCCTAGACAAATTATAAAGTATATATGGAGAAATAAAACACTCTATTGCTCCAATATCAATCAAAATGGAAATAGATTAACTAAAAAGATTCCTTGAAACCTCAATAGGTGAAACTTGAAAATCATCTTGATGATTGTTAACTATTGCATGGATTATCTACTGAAAGTTTCCTTGCTATGTGGTACCCTTAACTTTACCTTCATATTTTACCTGATCACATTCCCTATCATAGTGATCACCTCCATAGATGAAACATCAGCTAGGTGGTCCTTTCCTTTCTGATTTTTGTTTCTCATTGAAACCATGTTTGAATCCACCATCACTTTATTTCTACCCAATAAGTTACTGAACTTAGCATTTTGATTCCTAAACTTATTCTTGGAATTTACATTCCTTTTACAATTCTTCTTATTTATAGTGGATTTAAAACCTCTAAACTTCTTGAACTTCTCTCTGACCTGAGAAAGAGACTTCAATTTTGACTCCTACTTAACTGCCTTCTCAAAGACTGGATCCATCATAGATGGCTCATGCACATCTACCTCACATCCAATGGTGTTTTAATCCCACAATGAACTTTTTGATGCAAAACCTTTCATCTGCTTGATATTAAGGAACATATTTTAGGAGCTTAGTGAACTATTCCTAGTACCCATTCACTGAAATATCTCCTTGCCTTAGATTCTAAAAATCTATCAGCTTTTGGTAAAAATAAAACTAGTGCAACCATCATAGCCTAAATAAAACCATGAATTGATTTCATGTGGTGGTAGTGTATTTGAGGTTCATCTCAAGCTTCTTAGTTTCCCACCACATTATTGCTTCTCTAGTAAGTTGATACACTCCCCAAGCTATCTTAGTGACTTCTGAATAGTTTCAGATCTTAAATTACTTTTCCATTTCTATCAACCAAGCTTCAACACCATCCCCTAACATAGTTCCATCGAACTTAGGAGGATTAAATTTCTTCATGTCTTGTGCAAGTTTTGTAGCTACTTAAGCCCTAACATACTATGGTACCTCATAATGTATATGCTCTTACTGAACTTATTATTGAATAAGGTGTTTTTTAGGCTCTTTCTGATTGAATTTTCAACATTCCCATGAAATTCCTACTCTAAGGCTATGATTTAATCCTTAGTTTCATGCATGGTAGTGAGAATATGATCCAACTTTGGATTTATCTCCACAACAAATCAGTTTCAGTATATTAGAGGGTTGGTGTTTAAAGTACCCTCATCTCCAAGTCTACCACACATCATTATATTTTTTTATTAACACAAGTACATGAATATGTTAGTGTACTCATTAAGTCCTAGAGTTTCAATGTCAACTCTGATACCATAATGTTAGAACCCCATTGGGTTTAACTCAAAAATGGTATTTTTTAAAAACTTTGATTTAATATTCAAACTAGACTATTCTCAATTGAGATAAATTATTTGATATTTAACTAAATGTATCTTGTATAATAAAATAATTATGATTCATTTAGATAATGTAGCTTATCACATTCAATATAATTACACATTCAATTCATCACATAAGTACATATGTTGAATAAAAACTTAGTCAACTAGTGAAATTTATACAATAATATTATATAATAAGAGTAACCAATCTATAGTTTATTAAGTATAATATTACAACATTTTTATATTAGAGTGAATATAAATAAAAATAATGTTCCATGGAACTAAAAAGTATCTATAACTCATAATATGTATATAAACTAAAATCATGAGTAAAAACCTCTATTGACTGATTGCTAAAGGAGAGGGATAAAATCATTAGAGTAATTTTTCACAATAACCACATACCATAGATCCCACACAAAACACCCAACTAGGGAATGGTCCTCCCTACATTGATGAGTAGATGATAATGGTGCAAGTATCAAGAAGTTAACTAAACCCCATGTATTGTAAGATTCTAACTACATGCAACATATGATAAATACTTTCATTCTAACATGACATCATGCATATAATCAAACAAGTGAATTGATAAGGTTTAACTATAAACATTACTTTGGACAAAGTTTTCATATAGTTTAATGATACATTAGATCAATCAAAATCACACACACACTCAATCAAATTTCATTTAGTATAAGTATTAATGACTCTAAATATATTCATGAGAACATTCGCATAATAGTAATCTTTAGTGTCATTAATATCATATTTACTAATAATCCATATATAAGATTTCCATGGAATTCTCATATAGATCTAGCATTAATGTCATAACAATTGAATACAAATAAACAACTTGAATTTATTACATGCAATAGAATAACAACTTAATATCTTCTATCACACTTTCTAAATTTTAGAATATCCCAAAATCCATTATCCAAATAAGAAATAATACAAATATAATTGTTTTCTAACAATCTTCATAATATTTAAGAATTTACAAATTCTTTAATAAGCATCCTTGTTCACAAGTATTATAAATAAAATAATACAATTTAGGAATTTCATAATAAATTCTAAGCTAATAAAATAATAATAAACACAACATTTATTTTTTATAATCAATAATCAATCATTTTTCTCATAATTTAGAACTAAAACAACATATTATAAATTTATTGATTAAATCCCAATTTGCATATGAATAATTCTATTCACTAGAAAAAAACATATAATTTCATATCAAATTATATATATATATATGTGTGTGTGTGTGTGTGTGTGTGTGTGTGTGTGTGTGTGTGTGTGTGTGTGTGTGTGTGTGTGTGTGTGTATGTATGTATGCATGCATGCATGTATGTATGTATGTGCATATATACATACATACATGTATATATATATATATATATATATATATATATATATGTATGTATGTATGTATATGTATGTACATATACATACATACATATATATATATATATATATATATATATATATATATATATATATATATATATATATATATATATGTATGTATGTATGTGTGTGTGTGTATATATATATATATATATATATATATATATATATATATATATATATATATATATATATATATATATACATACATACATACATACATACATATATATGTATGTATGTATGTATGTATATGTATGTACATATGTATATATATATATATATATATATATATATATGTATATATATATATATGTATATATATATATATATATGTATGTATGTATTTATGTATGTATGTATGTATGTATATGTGTATATATATATATATATATATATATATATATATTAAAAACCCTTAACCATTGATTTCCTAATGGCATGTTATATACATATAAATGGTCACACACACACACACACAAAATTTATGAATGTTAAGTTAACATTCATAAATTGTGTGTGTGTGTGTGTGTGTGTGTGTGTGTGTGTGTGTGTGTGTGTGTGTGTGTGTGTGTGTGTGTGTGTGTGTGTGTGTGTGTGTGTGTGTGTGTGTTTTTATGGACTATTCATAAAGAATATATATTAATCTTTATGTATAATCTATAATTATATATATACGTATTTATATATGTTTATATTCCAAGTACCCTACTTAAGAAATATAAATTCATATTTAAACAAAATATAAATCACATTCACACAACACAACATTCAAAACTCGAGTTAAATGCATTGAAATAAAAACATAAACTATTAAATATTGTGTACCATGTGGTACATTGAGTTTTTGAAATCATACAACAAGGTTTAACCCCAAATCAAACATCTATGACCCAATATAGTTTAATTTCCATCCATTTTACAAATTATTAGAACTCAGTTTGAACCAAATGTTTAATAAACATCCAAGACCCCAACATATAATATTAATATCAAATATGTTTAAAGAACCTAAAATAATGAACAATAATCTAGTCATCATATACAATTACCAACAATATAAATATTGACCCATTATTATTATGTTTACTAAACCCATGGATTTAATACTTGTAACTAATACAAAGTAATCATAACTCTATGATAGGATAAATAATGTACTAAACTAATTTCTAGTCCAAAAAAAAGATCATTTACAAATAGACAGTTCATAGTAGTTTATACATAGTCAACACCAATCTAATATACATAGTCGACTCATAAAAACATATGCACAAATAACTAAAACTTATATATTTAATCGATACATAACTAAGTTGAGTCAACACAATCATCTTTTCATAGTCGACACATAGTCATTTATATATTATATAACCTACACAAATCAAACATATACATATGAAACTCATTTATAACTAACCAATAAATTAATGATTCACATAAAATAATCATTATATGTTTGTCCATACATCATCATAGATGAAAATAGTTTTCTACAATAGTAATTAAACAACATTAACCCAATTAATATTTATTTCATAATCAAATCAAGTTTAGTGAGGAAATAAATATTTAACACCCAAGTGATTGAGATGAACTAGATTTACCTTGAAACCACTTGGACATCATTCCTCACTCCAAGAATAGTATCACCATGACACTTGCCTATACTTACACATGTATGGACTCATTAAATGCCATGTTTTTTAGTTTTTGGGCTCAAAATAGGGTATTTGACCTCATTAACAGATGTAAACCATTGGGAAGGATGTATTTAGGTGTCTTATATCTCCTAAATCCAAAACATGTGTACATTTCATCCTGTAAGTACACGTACATTTCTGTTTGTTGAAGGCAGTGTAAAGAAGGCTTATGAAAGATTAGGTTTTTTTGCCATTTCATTGTTTAACTATCTAAACAAGGTTTTAAAAGCCTAATTTTGACATGTATCATGGTCATTGGTTATTAAAATTTATTCAAACATTTAATAGAAGTTTGACATGTGTGGGAGAAGTCTGGAGCAAAATCTTAGTTTCTAGGCCTAAAGACCTAATTAGAGAAAGAGATCAGATGAATAAGTGAACTTATAATAATATTTTGATCATTAAATTTGACATGGATCTGTAAGGGAATACTGGGTACTTAAAAATATGAATATTTTCCCAATATCATCCAAAAATTCTTCTACACAAGGAGTGTTGTGTGTTTCTAGGGCTATAAGCAATTGAGTGTAAGTGAGAGCTTACGGTGCAAGATGAAGAATTGGTGAGTGTTTGATGTATAAAAATGAGTTATTTTAGGTTTGATATGATATATATACATTTAATTAAGATAATTTTTACTCATAAATTTGGAATCAATATTTGACATTTGCAAATAAGGAGAGGCATAGTAAGGCCAAGTGGGTTTTGAGACACTGAAAGAATTGTTTGATGATCATCACTGAGATGTTAGTTTGGAGAGATTATAAAATGATTAAAGGTGTCAAAGAGAAATTAAATATATAAATAAATATTATTTTATGAACAAAAAGTGCCACTTATCACTCTCCAAGCTAAGACAAGGGTATTTTTGAAGAAGAAGACAAGGTGTCAAGCTACTAGAAAAACTCCTACACCATTTAGAAGATGATGCATATTAAAGAGAGAAATAATTGTCCTTTAAGACCTTATAAAAATATTCTCCAACTCATTTATTGATTTTAAATCTCACTTAGCACATGTCATGGCTCACTTCCACACCCCTCTCTCTCTCTTCTACGCTCATTTCTCTATTTAAGTATAATTGTTTAGCTTTGTATTTATCCTCCACCTGGGTATGATGAAGACCTAACCACTTGTATTAATTTTATCAATGAGAAAATAATATTTTTACATATTTATATGACTATAATTAGTTTTTATATATTTTATTTTATTTTATCAAGTGATTTAACTTGTCTTCTTTGGCATGTTGTCCATTTCTAACACCTAGATGTAGTTTGAAAGCTTCTTATATAGGTCATATGAAGTGTTCAAGTGAAGTGTGAGTGTTGAGTGAGTCTATATACTCTTTAGTATCATTATATGAAATATTTTTTATTCCTCCTATCCCAATCATCTATCACAACCTCCACATTGAAGTGCTTATATGAGAGATTCAAATTAGGAGTAGTCTATGTTAAGGTTAGTCTCTTAGTCTAAATGTGAAAATGCAACTGGTTAGTTGTGATAAAATTATTTGGTGTATCACCCCCTTTTTATTTCATATTATCCTTATCAAGTTTCCTTACAAGTTCTTAGTGTAGAAGAGATAAATCGATACATCAAGGGGAGTTGGCCCTATAACCAAGAGGTTTGATCCACCGAAAGGTCACCCACAACCTATGATCAATCCAATTATGTAGAAAAAGTTGAAAGGGATTGAATCACCTTCTCAAGGGTGAAAATTTAAGATATAATGGATTTTTCATACCTGATAAAAATATATTGAAATAAATTGAAGAGTTTTTGGTGTTGCTCTTCAATGCACTAGCCTTTGGAAGTAGTTCAATAAACATCAATGGTGACTCTAAATGCATTCAACTAGTTATATAAACCCAAGTACCATTTCAAGAAAGTGTTATTTCATTTGTGCCTTTGTAATGATTTTTCATGGTTGGGTTTGATGTTTATTTTTGTTTTACACAATTTTAAGAGCTATATCAAACTCATATTCATCCTTGTTATCAGTTTGTTGACCCTTATCCATAGTATGTTGAACATTATCATCCTTGTTATCAAAAGTATTACCCTCATTATTTCCCTTAGCAGTCATACCAAGACATTCCAGTTCTTTAGAAACCCTCATTCCTCTAATCATCCTTCTCAAGACCATGTTACCCCTAATCAATATAGTGATATTTCAAATCAGACCATCTTAAGTTTCAATCAAACCCGATTGGCTACGAGAGGTATATGATAGACATTAAAACATAAAGGAAGTATGGTCAAAATGTTCCTAGTCATATTATTCATAATGTGAGAGACTCATTTTAGCTAATAAAGAGAGAGTGGGAACCTATTGAAAGACCAAATTGGAAAAGACTCACAAGTGACATGATGGACATAAGTGGCCTAATTCAAGGCATACAAGATAAGCTAAGAGTTTATTAAGGATAGTAAGTCCAATGTTATTATCCCCATGTGAATTTATATATACCACCTAATCCCTCTTATGTACCACCTATTCTTCCTCAAAGACCCATCTCATGTGAGCTTTAAAGTCTCCCAATCCCTTCACATGCCCCTTAGGCTTTTCCATCATGGAAATCAATTCAAGAGAACATCCAAAAGAAGAAAGAAGTTTTTTTTAGTAGATTATTATTGAGAATAAAAACAAATCATAATTGGAGATCTTGAATGCTACTTGAAAGGAAGCTAATGAATACATATTGGCACAAAATTCCACTTCTCCCTCAAGAACACCTTAAGAAGTCTCTTAAGATTCCAAGTTTGAATTAAGTGATGAAATCATGGGATAAGTAAACTAGAACAATAATTTATTAGGGAGTTGATATCAAGGAAGAATATGAACCTATTTAAGCCACTCCTATCCCTCCTCAAGATCCTAAATCCTTCCCATCTTGAAGATCAATTCAAGAAGGAATCCAAAGTAAACAAGATATCCTTATAGAAAAGCTTAAAAAACCCAAGAAGTTCCCATCTTATAAATACACTCAAGAGAGTATTCAAATTAATAATGAATCCATTTTAGAGAAATTTTAAATCCAAAACATTCCAAATATGGAGGGATTCATTGATGAATGGAGGGAAGAGAAGGACAAAAATATTGAGCATGAGAACTCTAGACTAGTTTTTGAAGATGAGTAGCCCATTATTGAGAAAAATAGTCAATTTGTAACTGAATATCACTCCAAATAATTCTATGAATATGACACTAAAAGTATATGTGAGAAGGAGCTCATAATTGGAACACCTCTTGGTCAAGAGAGATGCCAATCGGCCTTTGAAATTGAATAGGAAGGAGGCATTCATGGAGTACAAGTTGATCATATTGTTACAACATAAGAATAATCTTCTAAGGATTAATTATAGGTGGAATTTTTTCTTGATCCCCAAGAGCATGATTAATTAGGTACATATTCTAACTCCTCAAATTGTGTTGTGACTACTTCTATACCAGCTCCTATCAAGCTTGATGAAGGTTTAAGTAAACTAAAACCAAGTGAAGATCAATTGAAAGACTTGTTTGAGGTCATAATATTAGGATATACTCTTATAGATACATTTCATGGTCTAATTCATATTGAAGAAGATATTTTTTAATCAAGGCACCAAGAAAGAGGAAGGCAACTCTCTAATCTTGCCACTCCAAGAGGCTACTTCATTTGAAGATGATTTATTTTGATGTTATTAATAAAGGTTATCAAATCCTCATTAATTTGTAGGTTATTTTTAATTATTAGAAAAGGATGTTGAGCTTCATTGACCTCAATCTCTAAAACACCAATATACACTTCTTGAATCCAATAATACAAGCATGTCACAAGAACCATTTAAAATTATTCAGCATGATCAAGAGAAACCTATGGATGAGATAGAAATGGGACTATTTTTTCCATTAAAATAAGTTTGAAATGAATATGATTTGGTACTTGACTCACATAGTGAACCTATTTACCTGAGAATGAAGCAAGAAGGTCTAACTGCTAGTCAAAGAGGCTATGAGCATGCTATCATCTCCAAATGCAAGAGGAAGCCTCCACCCCATAAGCCATACCTAATTAGACTCCACTAAAAATGTATTAATATAATTCCATTGTGTCATGATGATCTGAAGAGCTTCCCATTATATCTTATAGGATAAATAAATATTGAGGTTAGTTGTGTATAGTGCTTGCTTATGTCTTATTTTTTCCCTAAGTGCTTGAGAGAACAAGTGTGTGTGTGTTTTGTCTTATTTTGTGTGTTGTGTGTTTGGAGGTCAAGTTATCTATATTGTATTGTGTAAAAGTTATTTTAGGTCTAATTTTGAGTAGTAGATGACTCCACGCCCAATAGATGGACTAGGCAACCAATCTATATGCTTAGCATGCAAGAATTCCCAAGAGACTACCAAAGAAGTTATCCAAAATTTGTCTACCATTAGTTATATTAAAAAAAAACTTTAGTTTCATGCCTTATGACTTTTTTCATAGCCCATTCCATGCTTTATGAATTCTTAAAAAGGTCTTTCTAAAGCCTTATTAGTATATATTAAGGTTATTTTGTTAAAATTAAGGCAATGTCTTATTTTTGTCTTGTGTTAGTATAGTCTTCACCATGGTGTGAATAATATTAGTCAAAAGGTATCATAGGTTGATTTGAGAAACAATTCAAGTGACAATTCAGGTGATGGTTCTACCCCAATTAATGACAAAACTTCTGGGAGCCATATCTTTTGCACCATAGCTCTAATTGAATCACCGTTTGAACCGTTGGAAAGATAAGAATGAGGAAAACATGGTGAGATGACATGGAGATATAATAAATATATTTTACCCCATAAAACCCAATGGAAATTCCCCAAATTTAAATTTTAGTAGTATAGTCTAAAAATAGTATGTTTTTAAAAATAGTAATTCCTTGAATGCTGTATTGTTTTAAATCATGGAATTTGAACCACTTAATCTCCCTCAAGATTGGTGACCTTCCAAATCCTCCTTATTTCAAAATGTGTATAAATAAAGATGTAACCCAAAATGGAAATCAGACATCTCTTCCTAGAGATAAGCATATAGTGGTATTGTAATTTTGAGTAATAAAACTTCTCTTCTTAGAGAATTCATTGCTACCATGTTATTGAAATATCTATCAAAATAAAAACTTTTGAGTTTTGGATCAGTGGTATAAGATTAGTTTGTCTTGAGAGTGTATGATCCCAAGGATGAGGTCATGCTACAAGAAGCTTGGGTTGAAAATAACAAAGCTTCCAAACTATCCACCTGTTCACTCTGAATGACTTCAAATGATGGATGACACTGAGACATCCAATACTTTTATGGAAATGGTGAATGAAGTCCTCCAATAGTAATAAGCACATATGCTACAAAAATTTGCCCAAGTTCTCCAACAACTCCCAATAGGAAATTATAGCTCCTCATTTGCACTTCCTAGCTCCTCATTTATGGAACATCCTTTCAATGCCCCAACACCCTTCAAGGTTTAGGTGAATTTTTATATTCCTACATTTGAAGGCAAAATAAATGTTGATGCAATAGAAAATTGGTTGGATCAATTGTTTTCTTACTTCTCTATAAATAAATTCACCAATGGAGAAAAGATCACTTTTACTCTTTTGAAAGCATCATTACCTGTGAAAAATAGGTGGGAAGTGTACAAAAAGAGGTTCAATATAGATGAAATTGGCCTTGAGGTGGAACCTACCTAGGATGATTTCATGGAAGAAGTAAAGGAAGAATACTATCCCATTGGAGCATATGATGATTTGTACATACAGTGGCAATAATTTCACCAAGGTAAGGACCAATTTGTTCAAGATTACATAAACATTTCTCATTCTCTATTTACAAGATTGGGCATCCAAGAAATTGAGAAACATAAGACTCTCAAATATCATATTGGACTACAATGGTATGTATGGGGGAAATGGAACTCTTCAATTTGGAAACCCTTGGTGAGGCATACAAGTTCACAGTGAAGATTGAGCAGAAGCATGGAAGAAAGAATACAAAGAGTTAGCCTTCAAAATGGAAAAGTGATAAGGAAGGTCAAACACGAGGGAAAAATTGGAACAAAAGGGAGTTTCACGATAAGAAACCCTAGAAGGGAAAGGTTGGAAAATGGTGTGATTACCAAAAAATTGGAACCCACTCTAAAGAAGAATGTCGAGCCATCAAGTCACTACTTTTTGAGTCACAATACTCAACATCTACTAATCTATCTCATACATAACCTACAGTTGAAGAGGATGAAGAAGAGATTGTAGATGTTAAGCTCAAAACCATTTTCACTTCATCACAAACCGATGAAGAAAGGCTAGATGACAAGAAAAGATTGTTTCACGCCAAATTATGGATAAAAGGTAAGTATCTACATTTCATTCTTGATATTGGGATTCAAAAGAATTTAATCTCTGCTAAAGTTGTGAAAAGTCTAAATATATCCATAAAGCCACATCCAAGGCCACACAGTATTAGATGGTTGAGCCCAGGGAAAGACCTTCGTGTCACCCATCAATGTCTTCTTTTATATGCAATAAAACCTTTCTAAGATGAAGTCTTGTGTGATGTGGTCAATATAGATGTTTGTGATGTACTCCTTGATCAGTCATTCATGTATGATCGACATGGCATCTATGAATCATGAACCTAAAGAATCACCCTCACTTTTGGAATGTGGTGTTATAGGGCACTAGAGGTACCACCTCCTACATTTGTCTCCTTAATCAATGCCAAGAAATGTACGAGATTGGTGGAGAAGACAAAGCAATTCATTCTCATGGTGGTCAAACCACAAAAATACAAGAAGGCTGATGTTGCAGTCCTAACTACAAAATCAACACAACAATAGAAGTAGATGGGACAAATCATAAGAGATTTTGATGAATTATTCAAGTCACCCGTAGGAGTTCTACTACATTGTCAGGTAAAGAATTTTATTGATTTGATCTTAGTATCACCTTTGCCTAATAGTCATGTGTATCACATATCAGTTTTGGAGAATGATGAGATAAAAAGATAGATTCAAGAATTGATCCAAAACGGTCACATCAGGCCAAGATCTTCACCCTATGGTAGCCCAATTATCCTAGCACCAAAAAAAGATGAAACATGGAGGCTTTGCATTGACTATCAAGCCCTAAATAAAATCACTGTGAAGAATCAATACCCCCTCCCTAGGATTGATGACTTGCTAGACCAACTCCATGGTGCAAAGTTATTCACCAAAATTGATCTCAAATTTGGCTATCACCAAATTCCCATCGATCCCACTGATGTTTGGAACACTACATTCAAATCTAAGGAGGGGCTCTTCAAATGGTTGGTTATGCCTTTTAGCTTAACTAATGCACATATAACCTTCATGAGGATGATGGATGGCATCTTATGACCCTTCACCAACTCATTCATGGTTGTATACTTAGATGACATACTCATCTATAGAAAAACATGGGAGGAACATCTGCAACATGTTTTTAAGGTGCTTCAAACTCTTTGGGAGCACAAGTTATATGCAAATATTGATAAATGCACATTTGAGATGAAAAAAATTAGTACCTTAGGTACGTTGTGAATGAGGAAGAAGTCCATATTGATCCATAAAAGATTTGGGTTATTCAAGAATGGCCTACACCAAGGACCCTCATATAACTTCATATCTTCTTGGGTCTTGCAAATTTATATCAAGGTTTGTTCTTATATTTTCACATGTTTCTTGATCACTAACCCAAGTGATTAAAGGAGGAGCTAAAGCTACATTTTAGTGGGGTGAAATATAACAAAGGGCATTTGAGAATTTGAAGAATAGACTTTGCTTAGCCCCTATTCTTACCTTTCTATATTTGCATAAACCTTTTGAGTTGATGATAGATGCATCTAAATATGCCATGGGAGTTATCATCATGCAACATGCCTATCTTGTTGCATATCATAGTGAAACCTTCACTCATATAGTTAGGAAATATCCTATGTATGATAAGGAGCTCTATGCCATTATGCAAGCCTACAAATAATGGAAACACTGCATCTTAGGGAAAGAGATAGTCATTCACACTGACCATAGACCATTGGAATTCATCCAGACACAAAGCAAACTATTAAATAAGAGGCACCAAAAGTGGGCCACATATCTATAGTAATTACATATGATAATCAAAAACAAAAAGGGAAGCTCAAATATGACCATATATTATCTGAGTCACCCACTAATTATTGCACTCAGAATAGTTCTTAACTTGTGTGGACATGAGACTACCACTTGGGGTACTCTGTATGAAGCATATCCTACCTTTGCTGATATATATCAGGTGATTTAAAAAGGTAAACATGTTTATAATTTCTATTTTCAAGATAATGTCCTCTATCATATGGGGCACATCTATGTTCCAGTTGTAAAGCAACAAAAAATGATATGGGAAGCACATTTCATTAGGATAGCTAGACACTTTGGTGTAGAAAATACATTGGTAGTTCTATAAAAACACTTCTAATAGCCCCATATGTGAAAGGATGTGGAAAGGTATCTCAAATATTGTACTCCATATGAAATATCCAAGTCAACAAATAAGAATCAAGGATTGCACATGCCATTGCCAGAACCAACTAGGCCTTGTGAATTTGTCTCAATGGATTTTTTTAGGTTTTCCCACTTCAAAACATGGAAAGGACTATATTTTTGTTGTAGTTGATAATGTTCAAAAATGGATATCATGATTTCTTATAAGAAAAATATATCTATTGAATAAACCAATCAACTATATTTTAGTCATGTATGGCTCCATTTTAGTCTCCCCAAGTCCATTGTCTTAGATCAAGATAGTAGGTTCCTGAGCATCTTCTGGTCCACTCTATGGAAGATGTTGGATACCAAGTTGATGAAGTCCACAACCTTCCATCCATAGACTGATGGTCAGATAGAGGTGGTGAACTAATTTATTGTTTACATGATTCAGATGTATCACTCCAAACATCCATGCACATGGAATGAGGGGCTTATTTTCATATAATATGGATATAATCAGGCCCTACATAGCTCAACCAAGCATATTCCATTCCAAGTATGCTTCAGGTTCTAACCCATGACACCAATTAATATAGACATTTAATTCTCCACCACAAAATACACACCTCATGGAATATCTAAGGTAGCAAAAACAAAAAAGTTAATTGAACAAATGCAACACATCTAGTAGTAAGTTCATGACATCTTGGAGAAGATGAATTAAAAGTATAAGCAATGCCATGACAAACATAAGATTACACACCATTTTGATGTGGGTGACAAGGTTTGGTTGCACCTTCAGAAAGAATGACTTGTAGGTCCACATAGAAAAATTTGGCCTCTGTGATATGGTCCCTATACCTTCACTAAAAAAGTTGGAGAAAATGCTTTTGAGTTGAACGTACCAGCCTACCTTAGTCTGCATCTAATATTCAATGTGGAGCTCTTTAAACCATATCATCCACATATATTGGACACTTAAATCATAGTAGAAAAATATACATTGATGAGATTAATCCATAGAGTTTTTCTCTAGTGGAGGAGGATCATATTGTGGACACCTAGATGAAGACAACAAGAGGATGCTCTATTCTACTTTATAAGGTGGTCAAAAGGGGCTAGCTTAGCCACCAAGGTGAGTGGATCATAGATAATCAAATTAAGACACAAATACCTCACCTAATGAGTAATATTGATGCAATGGGGAATATTTATTCTCAAGGAGGGAGGAATGATCTGGGCAACAATTCAGGGGATGGTACTACCCCAATTGATGACAAAACTTTTAGGAGCCATAACTTTTGCATCATAGCTCTAATTAAATCACCATTTGAACCATTGGAAAGATAAGAATGAGGATAACATGGTGAGATGGCATGGATATTTTCTCAATGGATTTTTACCCCATAAAACCCAATGGAAGTGCCCCAAATTTTAATTTTAGAAGTGTAGTCTAAAAATAATAAGTTTCTGAAAATAGTAATTCCTTGAATTCTGTATTGTTTTAAATCATGGAAGTTAAACCACTTAATATCACTCATGATTGGTGACCTTACACATCATCCTCATTATTTAAAAATTTTTATAAATGAATATGTAACCTAGAAGGAAAATCAAGCATCTCTTCCCAGAGATAAGCATATAATGGTATTATAATTTTGAGTAATAAACCATCTCTTCCTAGAGAATTCATTGTTAATATGTTATTTTCATGTTCTTGAAATATCTATCAATCACAAATTATAAATTTTGGATCTTATGTCCTTAATTTTATCGTCAATTCATATTACCCTATAATCACCTTGCATAAAAATTTCATACAAGTTTGGAAAGATTAAGGTTGATTTACAAACTTTAAGGTAAGTGAAGTTAAAGGAAAAGTGCATATAACTAATTTGAATGCATGAAAAATCCAATAAGATAATATATATATATATATATATATATATATATATATATATATATATATATATATATATATATATATATATATATATATATATATATATATATATATATATATATATAATACACTTGTCAAATATTTTTATGTAGTTAACTAATTTGCATAAATGTTAGGGATGTTAGATCAGGTCAATTTTATATGTCCAAAATCTAAATGAAAGTAAATCACTCAAAAAAGGGTAGTTATAGGAAATTACATGGACTTGGGGGATATAATTTCAATTTAAAACATATTAAAAGTGTCTAATCACATTCTTAATTCCATATCCATTCATATCAAGCTTTTACAAATTTTAAAAGTCTAAAATTTGCTTCAAAACCTCCATCGACATCTTGTAGACTACTAACAAAGGGTAATTTCATATGCTAAGTATGGACAAAGAAGAGAGATTCATGGTTTGAGATTGTGGGAAAAGGAAGGGGGTCTAATGGCCTTTAGGTTTTTCAATTATTTCTTAGATTTGTGCCTCCATATTTATGAACAATTATTAAGACCAGTAGGTGGTCTTAAACCTCACTTAAACCCCATAAACTTAGTTTTGAGCCATTTTCATGTAATTTGGATCTTGTTGGAAAATATAATGCATTTTTAAGTTATATATTTATATTTAAATTAATTTCACACACTCCTCTATTAGGTTCACATGTGTGAATAATCATTGTTCAAGAAGAGCTTCAATGCAAGATAGGTTGCGGGGTTACATTTGAATTTTTAAAAGTTTCTACAAGTTTCATGCATATATGTGGTTGTAAATTTTTTTACACAAAACCTAATAGTAATTACATCATCTAAAATTTTCATACATTAACATATTGATACTTTATAGGTCTCATACCCTTCACAATATCATTAACTTCTATGGTGGCAGACTTCAAATATCATGGTTATGACCTCATGAGGAGTCTCTGAAGATGAGGTGTTTGAAATAAAGTTTTATAATTATAATAAAGTCCTATAAATATATAATTCCATACCAAATCCAATTTAAGGAGTCAATATTTGAGATGGACAAACATAGTCATCATATAGAAGGCCCAAAGTAAGAAAAAATAGACCTACAGGTCTATAGACATGTAGGTTTCATTTTCACATAAAATGTAATGATATTACACTATAAAATGATATTAAAATGGTCACATAGGGTTAGAGAATAAAATTTATCATTAAAAAATCACTCTTTTATGTTGAGGTTCCAATAAAGAAGTGATTTAGACTACATATTTGTAGGATAACTTATTCAACTACTAGTAGAGTGATCAAAGATGAACAAAAGGAAGCCTTAAGGCATATGGGGTACAAGACTGAGATGAAAATTATAAATAGAGTTTTTTTGTTTCATTCAACTTGATACTTATTAGTATAAGTATAAAATACTCATTGGAGGTGGAAAGTGAACAAAGGTTCAATTAGGGTTAGAAGGGCTAAATAGACATAAATAGACCTATGTATAAATCCAAGAAGATTTGAAAGTTTAGGATGAATAGAAGGGTAGAGTTAATATTAAAAGGTTTTCAAAAGTAATTTTTAAAAAAATATATGGTATATTCCCCTAGAGAAACTCAAAACTCAATCAAGGCTCTGTACAAGTCTACATTGCAATCTACATGCATGCTTGAGAATTTAGTTAGTTTTTCAGGCTCAAAAGAGAAGATTTAGTTTGTATAGTGGACTTGGGGTTTAGGTAAATAAGAAAGGTGAAAATAATAACTATAATTAAAATATAAACCTAAATGAATATTAGAAGAGAGTGATAAAAATAAACATACCTTGAACCTAACAGTCACACAATCAAAACCACACAGTGTGGCCTACCTAACTAAATGAAGGATGCCTACTTGGTTTGAATAAAATAAGTTTGTGAGAGGAATAAATCCATATGAAAATGCATATTTAATTTTAAAATTATATTTACTTATGATACTCAGGGCCAAGAAAGACAATGTCAAAACTTTGGTAAGTTTAATTAGACCAAGTAGGCCTAAGCCTACAGACTATAGAGGCAAGTGTATGTAAAGTTATAAAGAGAAGTGATTTAATTGAGGGTTAAATGAGAAAATAAAAACTATATAAGGTTATTATTATTTAACTGAAAATTTTATGAGGTTTCATATTATTTCAATAGTGATAAAATGGGTTAACAAAATCAGCTAGGGTCAATTACACTAGTATGCTATGAACCCTAAGTATGAACCAATGGGTGTTGCAAGAGGCATGTGGAGATAAATGGAAAATAAGATAATTGTAATAAGTAAATATTGGTGTCACATACCTATATGACATATTTATAACCAAAACCAAGCTCCCAAATGGCAATTTTAAACTCATCTCTCTCTTGACATCATAATTACAAAGTTTTTAGCCCGAGAAGCTCTTTCCTAAACTTCAAAAATTTAAAAAAAGTTTCATGGGAGCCCAATATACTAGGATATTTTAGGGGGAATTTTCCACTTTTTGGTTGTGTAATTTCTTTTATTAAGGCCCCAAGCTTTATGAATCATCGTTAAGATGATAAACACATTTTTGGTTGCCAAGAAGACTAATAATGAATAGTTGAGATAGACTGGCTTAAAAAGTGATTAAGATGAATTGGATTTAATTGAAAAAAATTTAAAATCATTCCTAACTCCAATTATAGTATAACCATGACACTTGCATGTACTTGCTCTTGTGCAAACTCATTAAATGTTGTGTTTTTGTGAGTTTTTGGGCTCAAAATAGGATATTTGACCTCATGAATGGATGAAAATAATTAGGGAGGATAAATTGATGTGTATAATATCTCATAAATCCAAAAAATATGTACATTTAATCATATAAATACACCTATAGGTCTGTTTATTGAAGGTAGTGTGAAGAAGGCTTGTGAAAGACTAGATTTTAGGGGTATTTCATTATTTACCTATCTACACAAGGTTTAATAAGAAAAAATTTCACATGAATCATGGTCATGGGTCAGGAAAATTTAATCAAATAATTAATATAAGTTTCAAATTTGTGGGAGAAGTCTATAGAAAAGTATCAGTTTCTAGTCGTAAATACTTAATTGAGGCCTAATTAGAGAAATAGATTAGGTGAAGAAGTGTAATTCCACTTAGAGTTGGGTCATGAAAATTTTCATGGATATATAAGGTAATATTAGGTAATCAAAAATATTATTATTTTTCCAATATCATTTGTATATTCATACACACAAGGATCTTTATGCATTTTTAGGGCCATAAGGAATTGAGTGCAAGTGAGAGCTTAAGGTGCAAGATGAAGCATTGGTGAGTGTTTTATGGATCCAAATGAGTTTTTTTAGGTCTAATATGATATATAAATTAATTTCATGAATATAGGTTTCACTAATAAGGGTGGAATCAATATTTGACACTTGTAAGCAAGGAGTGGTATAATAAGGCCAAGTGGGTTTCAAGACACCTAAAGATTTGTTTGATGATCACCACTGAGATGTTAGTTTAGATAAATTTTAAAATGATTAAAGGTGTAAAATTTTAGATAAAGAGATAAATCAATATGATTTTATGACCAAAGAGTTCCACTTGTCACTCTCTAAGCTAAGAGAAGTGTAATTTTGAAGAATACAAGGTGTCAAGCTACTAGACAAACTCATTTCTTTATTATAATTATCAATTGACACATGTCATGGCTCAATTATATGCCCCTCTCTATATCTTCTACTCTCATTTCTCTATTTAAGTAGCCTTGTTTGGATTTATATTGATCCTCTACCTGGGTATGGAAAATACTTGCCTATTTGTATATCTATGATAAATTAGAAACAATTAGTTTTATCTCCTTCTATGATTTTACTTAGTGTGTATTCATTAATAATTTATTTTGTCAAGTGATTTGACTTGTCTTATTTGGTATGTTGTCCTTTTATAACACATAGATGTAGTTTGAAAGATATTTTTTAGGTCATGTGAAGTGTTCAAGTGAAGTGTGAGGGTTGAGTGAGTTTTCCTACTCCTTAGTGAATCTATGACCTATTGATTAGTCCTCCTATCCCAAGAATATATCACAACCTCCACATTGAAGTGCTTATGTGAGAGAATTAGATTATGAATAGTATATGTTAAGGTTATCTATTGGTCTACATGTGCAAATACATCTAGTTGGTAGTGATCAAATTATTTGATGTATCACCCAATTTTTATTTCATATTATCCTTCTCCCCTTTCCTTGAAAGTTATTAGTGTAGAAGAGCCTAATTGATACATCAATGGGAGATAGCCCTATAACCTATAGGTTTGATCCACTTAAGGTCACACAACCTAGGATCAATCCCATTGCATAACTCAAGTTGAGAGGGCATGAATCACCCTCTTAAGGGTGAAAATTTGATCTATAATAATTCCCCCACTAGGTGAATGTATCAATTATGAGTCTACGTATGTGCCCCCAGTGGGTAGATAGTAAGAAATCTAGATCTGTGTGTTGTAATTGAGTCTTGTAAAAATATATGAACACTCAAAAAGAACAAGTGAATCATGTATGTATGATAAAAACTAACTATACTAAGATAGCTAGCATATGGATTATCTAACAAGTATAAATAATGTAAATAGGGATATGCAAACAATATAATTTTTTATGATTTGAGTAATATGTGATTTTTTTCTATTTTTTGAATACATAAGGTATGTAGAATCAATCATGAAAATGAAAATATATATAATGATCAAGGTAAGAGGAGAGATACTACTAATCGATGAGTCTCACAAAAGACTCATAATCAACATGTACTTTATCAAATAGAGGGATAATGATTGTGTTGTTGTGTGATGATTTATCTAAGAATTGGGAATTAGATGCACTAAGTGATCTATGATTGAAACTACATGTGAAGTATGGCTATGAATATGAGAAGAGGACTAAAATAACCTATAAAATATGGTGCTCTAACTATGTGAATATGATTGAACTGTAAGGTTATTAAGGACCCATCTGGTAGAATAAGATATAACTACAATGGGTGATTTATGTTGTAACACTAATATATGTGGTGGTGGAGAGAGAGGCCCTCTAGAATCCATATTATGTATCTAATATAGGGCTCTTTTTAATAAAGGTATCCATGGGAGACTATGCATATATGCTACTACTGTAGGAGTAGACCTCTCTAACACTAGTGACTCAATTGATATTAGATGTGTGCTAATATAATTTGTGTGTTGAATGAAAATTGGTGTCTATTGTATGGCTAGCTATAGAATAGGTAAGGGATACTCATATGGAAGCCCCTCATTTATAACTACTTAATTATATATATATATATATATATATATATATATATATATTGTATATGATCTATGGGATAGTTCAAAGTTGACGTATCTAAGACCTATCGAATAACATGTTAAATGTGCCTACACTAGATACTAATATGAATATAATGGTCACATGTGTGGGTGCAACTTGTAATGATAGTATTATCTCCCTAATGGCACTCTAAACATGGCCACTAAATCCACAAATAACTATATCTATTTGAGAATGTCCTACTCTAAATAACCCAAGTGATATATAAGTGTGATAGTACATATGTTGACACTTGACCTATTTTCAACCATGACACTCTGAATAGGATGATGATCAATGTAGGCTCATACAAAGAGTGCATAGAAATATGTCATTTTGAACTATCTCCTACTATGAAAAAGTGATAAAAGGTCTAGTTGGCACTATAGTATGATATACCCTAATGATATTATTTATAGGGTGCATGTCCATCATTTTAGTATGATAGAATGCTGGTAGTGGATGTGCTTGATAATTATAGTGAACACTTGAAGTGTTTACTATCTCATTAGTTGTATAATTTGGAAATAGATCTAAAAATAATTTTAATGTTTTTGAATCCATTTATTGTGCTCTAGGTGCTTTTTTAGGAGTGCTAAGATCAATGACATTAGATTATATCAAATCTTGTATCTTATGTCATAAGCTAAGGAATCTATTTGTAGCATGGTCTGGTTCTATATGATAGTCATTTGATGCATTAGAATCATAATTCTTTTTAAGAGGCCTAGTCATATCAACCTCTTTGATGGGAGGGAGAGATATGACATTGCATTCTAAGAGATTCTATAGAACCTATGATGGAGACTAAGGAAGAGTCATGAAGGATCTCCTTGGAGGAGATTATAGGACCAAATGAGGAGGTGGCTATTAAACTACATTAACTATCATTTTTAAATCATTATTGTTATCATTGGGATTTACCTTGTATGGGGGAATTTTGAAAATCTTAGTAGTTGAATCTGATACAATCATGTACTCTAGTTTTCCCATGGACAAAATCTTGACTTCCCATTCCTTTAATGTATGACAAATATCTTTGAATGATGGAAACATCTTGACTGGGATAGCTTCATGTAATGCTAATAACAAACACTTATTGAATATGTCTTGGATATTTCTATTTTCCATGGGGATAGTAATCTTTGACAATATAGTTTTATATCACAAGACATATTTATATATTGTCTCACTAGAATTTTGTCTAATTTGTGCCAAGGATTTTCCTTGATGGAAGATAGATGGAAAGAAAAAGAATACACCCACCTCTTATTCATAACAAAAAAAAATTCAACAATGTATTCACATAGTGGTGGATAATTGATAAGTAGAATTCCAAGCCTCTCCCACCAAAATATCAGGTACTTTGTTTAGGCATCTAATTAATTTTTTGATTAATATAATAGCTATTGAATGCTTTATATCTCCTAAAATACTAAGTAAATTATCTAGGAAAGTTGGGGAAAATGCATGGTTAGTACAATATGGAAATGAGTCTAAGATCAAATTTGGTAGATGTCTTGTAGAGGTTGAAATCAAGATTTAAAAATACACCATGGTGGCTAATATTTATGCAACACCACTAGGGTTGTATGATGTGATCGTAGGAGTGAATTGGCTATCTAAGCATCAAGCCAAATTTGATCACTTCCTTAAATTTTTTGAATTTTTGGATGATTTGGGGAATGAAACCCAAATCCAAGGAAATAAGAGAGAGTTAAATCTTAGGAAAATCTTATCCATTTAGTTGAATAAGGCTTAAGTAAGGGATGTTGAGCATTCCTAGTTAAAATGGATGAAATTAGTGAAGCTAAGGAACCCACTTTGGAAGACTATACCTTTCTATAAGAATTTTGAGATGTATTTCCAAAAAGAATTCTAGGATTACCTCCAAAAAGGTAATTTTATTTCACCATTGATATCATTATTAGATCATAAATGTAGTCTAAATCACCCTATATAATGACAACCATTGAATTCATGATTGATATTTGTTTGTATCATATAATGTTATATAAATGAGTGTATGTTGAGTTTATAATAATTTAATTTTGAATATTTATATGTAGACTATATTTGGATAATAGGTTGTAATTATATGAGTATGCTAGTGGGTAACTCATATATCTATCCCCTGATATTGTGTAATAGTCATGATTCAGTAGTAGAGAGTTACATGTGAGTGAAAATGACTCAAATTATCAATTTTGAATTCTATAATGAAAACTTTGGCCAAAGTAATGTTATAACTGAGACATTGTCATTTCATTGTAATTATTGTTTACATGAGTTTGTTGATATCATTTAGATATAGGATTGCATTCCATGGTCTATTTGATTGTTTCATGTAATAGTGATAATACACACAGGTTCTGGTTGATTTATCAATATCTACACTGCTCTTATCTATCCCTCCATGAAGGGTAGGGATATTATCAATACATAAGTGTGTGAGAGACTATTAGTTTATGATTGGAGGTAAAGAAATCATATAATACTCTCCCTCTATCATGTGATTCAACCTTTGGGATTATACTTAGACTACATTTATGGATCAATGAGTTGTTTATAAACTCCTTTTGTAATGTTATATTCATTGTATTATATATTTGGATTTGTACTACATTATAATTTATTATTTGATGGATAATTAAAATCAATAGTGGATATGTAAATTACATAATATTATAAAATTATAAACAATTATGGCTGTAAGATTGTTCATGACTGCAATATAGATTATATCAGTATATGTTATACATGATTTTATCTACTGTACTTTGATTAAAAGGTATTCAAATTATATTATGATTTGATTGTTTGAACACTAAATGGATCAATCTTTAACCATTAGATTAATAAATTATAGTATTTATTAATTTAGATACATTTAGTAATCAAGCAATGATAAATAAGATAGTTGTAAATGATTTTATAATTAATTTTTGTGAAGAAAAAAAGTGTAATAGTTGGTTAATCTAGTGGGGTATAACATTGTGGTATGATAGCTTAAGGTTTAGATTTCAGACCTAATGAGTCCACTAACATAATTATATTATAATAACTTAAATGAGGATAATGGCATGAGGTATATTGATTGGTAAGGGACATTCTAATGTAAAGCCTCCAGTTGATCCTAATCATTTAACAATAGAACAAGATATAAAACTTGATTATATTCTTGTTATCATGAATGAGACTATATATATATATATATATATATAGAAAATAATATACATGAAGAGTAAGATGAACATGAATTTTAATTGGAAAAACTTGAAGAACATGAAGTGCCTCAAGAGCAGGGGTATGAGGAGGGGAGTTTGACTATTTTACTAATAGTTGAGACTCAAGTTGGAGATATTTCAACTTATATTCCCACTAACATAATTTTGATTACCGATGGACAAATTTTTTTGTCAACCAATCTATTCAATACAAGAATTCAACCTACCATTAATTTAGGTATTTTTGTATCTAGAGTAGGATCCATGGGTTAGATGAAATCTATGAAATAAGTAGATAGAAAATTAAATTAGAGATAGACCTTAAGTGACTAGAACTCAAGTAGATATAGAAATTGCACATGATATGAAGAAAATTAATCCACCTAGGTTTGATGGTATGATTTTGGGTGTTGAAGTTGAATCTTGGATCACATAAAAAGAAAAGTAATTCAAAATTCAAAATTAATTTATGGTATTTAAGGCTATGTGGGGATCTTACCAACTAGTTAGTGAAGTAACAACTTGGTGGGATAATAAGAAGCTTGATATGAACCTTGATTCTACAACCACCACATGGGAATAGTTTTTGACTCTTTTTAGAATAAAGTGGTTAATTCAACTTTATTTTGACTAGAAATTGACACATTTATAGAACCTAAGGCAAGGGGATTTATTAGTGAATGAATTCTAAGATTAATTCAAAAAGATTTTGAAGTATGTTCCATAGTACTATGAGGATGAACATTTCTATATTAGTAAGTACATTATGGGATTAAAACCCCAAATTGAGTGTGAAGTGGATATGCATGGACCATCCACCATGGATTAGGATTTTGAAAAAATAGTAAAGTAGGAGAAAAAGTTGAAATAACTAATAGAGGTTAGATAAAAGTGTAAAACTAAGTTTGGTATTTCCAAGAAACCCTTAAATAAGAATATTTGGATGAAAAATGGTAATTATAAGAACCACTTCCACATTCAGAATGCAATATTTTGTAATGATTCTAGGAACATGAAACCAAGAAGTAATTTTAGAGAAGAACTCAAGGGTGCTAATCAGGTTGAGAGAAAGGGACCACATGGTAGGTGTTTTACTTGTAGATGAGAACATTATGCCAAGGATTGAACTTAGTGGAAGACAGATGATAATGACAAGAATACACCCACCTCTTATTCAAAATAAGGAACCTTTCAATAATATATTCACTAAGTAGTGGATAATTGACAAGTAGAATTAAAAGCCTCTCCCATCAAAGTATCAAGTACTATATTTGTGTATCCAATTAATGTTTTGATTGATATATGAGCTATTTAATTATTTATATCTCCTATAGTGCTAAGTAAATTATTTAGGAAAGTTGGTTTTATGGAAAATACATAGTCAGTATAGTATGGGTATATGTCCAACGTTAAATTTGATATATGTATTGTAGAGGATAAAATCAAGCTTCTATAATTCACCATGGTGGTTGATCTTTATTCCAAACCAATAGGGTCATATGATGTGACCCTAGGAGTGAATTGACTATTTAGAAAAAAAACAAAGTTGACCATTTCCTTAATTTTTTTGAATGTTTAGATGATTTGGGAAACCAAACCCAAATACAAAGAAATTAGAGGGAGTTAAAGCTCAAGAAAGTCTTATCCATTCAGGTGAAAAAGTCTCAAATTAAGGGATGTCAAGAATTTATAGTTAAAATGGATGAAATTGATGAAGCTAAGTAATCCACTTTGTAAGACTAACCTTTTTTGCAAAAATTTCAAGATGTCTTTCTAGAAGAGTTGTTGGGATTTCTTCTTAAAACATAATTTGATTTCACAATTGATATCATTCATGGATCATAAATATAGTCTAAATCACCCTATAAAATGACAACAACTGAGTTAGTTAAGTTGAAGGCATAACTTTGGGAGATGTTGGTCAAAGGATTGATTTAGCTGAGTGTTTCACCATGCGGTGAACCTGTAGTCATTTATAATAAGGACATAACTATTAAAATATGTATTAAGTATCACATGCTTAATAAAAAACAATCAAGAACAGGTATCATTTGCCTCACATTGATGATCTTTTTGATCAAATACATGGTAATGTAGTCTTTTCAAAGATTGATCTTCATGCAGGGTACCATCAATTGATAATTTGAGAGGAAGATATTCTAAAAAAAACTTTTAGGACTTATTATGAATATTAAAATCTTATAGTACTTCCTTTTAGATTAACAAATGCACCATAAGCATTCATGAATCTCATGAGTAGTGTGTTTAAAGACTATTTTGATTAGTTTATGCTAGTCTTTTTGGATGATATTTTCATCTATTCTAAGAGTAAGGAAGATCATGATAAGCATTTGTAGTTAGTTTTATAATGGTTGCATAAGAATAAGCTTTATGGAAAATTATCCATGTGTACTATATTTTTTAAAAATATAGTATTTGGGACCCATCATCTTCATAAAGCTAATTTTAGTGGATATATCTAAGATTAAGACCATTATAGATTGGCCAAAAACCAAAAAACGTGCATGAGGTACATATTTTCATGGGTTTAGTAGGTTACTACATGAAGTTTGTACCAAATTTATCCAAAATAGCTAACCCAGTTACCTCTCTTCAATGGAAAGAACATTTTATGTGGTTAAATAAGTGTGAAGAAGCCTTTCAAGTTCTGAAATAGACTTACTTCTACACCAATGTTATGGACTCTAGATCTCAATATCAATTTTTTAGTTATAAAATATGCTATAGGAGATGGATTATGGAGAGTTATCATGTAGGATGGTTTAGTTGTGGTATGAATCTAGGAAATTGAATCCTTGTGAGGAAAATTATGATCCTCATGACCTCAAAATTGCATCCATAGTTCATGCTTTGTAATTTTGGAGGCATTATTTGTTGGGTAATCATTTTGACCTTAAGACAAACAACTTGGGGCTTAAGTATATATTCACCCAGCCTAACCTCAATACTCATTAGAGCTGGGCATTATAATTTTTGTAAGATTATGATTTTGACATCAACTACTTGAAGGGTAAAGGGAACAAAGTTGTAGATTCCCTTAGTCATATAAGTTACATTTTGGATTTGGATACATTAAGGAGTAAATTTTGAGATCAGGTAGCAAAGTTATCACCTACAGATTAATTCTATAAATAGGTTAATAAATATTTAGCTAAAAACTCTCAAGATCATATATACCAAGGTTTTTTATTTAAGAGTGATGGGTTTCTAAGGTACAATGGTGGAATATATGTACCTAAATTTTTTTGTTTTAGAAATATTGTGCGAAAGAAATTTCATAATGATCCTTATTTAGGACTTCTTAGAGTGAATAATATTCTATCAGAGTTAAAACCATTATATTTTTAGAAGGGAATTAAGAAGGATGTAGCAAATTTTATGTCTATATGCTTTGAGTGTTAGCGAGTCAAGGCTAAAAACGTGCATCCTGATGGTTTTTTGTACCCATATTTTATACTTGAATGGAAGTGGTAAGTTATTAGCATGGATTTTATCTAAAGTTTGCCTATGTCTAGGAACTGTCATGATAAGATCTTGGTAGTTATCGACAAACTTACCAATGTAGTTCATTTAATTTTAGGTAATTTGATAAATGATGCACCAATACTTTCCAAGAGGTTTTTGAAATAAATTTATAGGTTTCATGGGTTTACAAGAAATATTATCTTAGATAGGGACCCTAAGATAGCTTCTAGGTCTTGGCAAACTTTAAATTCAACTTTGGGAACTCAATTGAATTTCAATACATATTACCATTGAAAAATGGATAGACAAATAAAAAGA
Source organism: Torreya grandis (assembly GCA_037957365.1). Taxonomy (NCBI): domain Eukaryota; kingdom Viridiplantae; phylum Streptophyta; class Pinopsida; order Cupressales; family Taxaceae; genus Torreya; species Torreya grandis. The sequence continues at coordinate 767,017 of JARHVA010005320.1, forward strand.
ATAAATTAGATCTCAAAGGATATTTTAATGATGTATTTCATGGACCAGTAATTCAAGTGGTAAAAGTACATAACATTAGTTGAGTTTTATTACAAAAAGTCATACCAATTAGCTATTAAAATTGGTCATTTCAAAACTTTATATGGTAGGAGGTGTAAAACACCAATCAATAAGAATAAATTGGAAGATAGAGTAGTCTTTAGACCTAATATACTTATATAAATGGAAGATAAAGTAAAATTAATAAGGTAGATAATGGATAAATCTATTGATAGGTAAAAAAATTATGCCAATCTGAATATAAGAACAAGGTAATTCTTAATTAGAGACAGTTTTTCTGTGGGTTGAACCCCAAAAGAGTGAAATAAAGTCTAGAAAATCAATAAAGTTATCACCTAGATGTGTGGGACCCTTTGAGTTTCTATAATAAATTAATCACGTAGCATAAAGGCTTGCATTTCCACCAACTTTATCTCAAATGCATAATTTTTTTCATGTTTCATATCTTAAGAAGTATATTGTTGATCCTACACATTTTTTAGAATGGAATGCATTACAAGTTTAGGATCCAGGGGTGGTCATAATAGAACCAATTAGAATAATTGATACTCATAATATTATCTTGCATAATACATAAGTATCATAGTGTAAGGTCCAATGGGACCAATATTCTAAGGATAGTGCTACATGGGAAGACTATGAGGAATTCTTGAGGTTGTTTCCTCATTTATTCAAATAATATTTTTGGTAAAAATTATTTGTATTTTGCTAAGCATTATTTTTACTTTTATAAATATTGTTGAAATAAGTGTCATTAAGATAATGAACTATTGTAGGCGAAAGGATGTCACATCTATTTTCCTCTACAAACTATTTAAGCATTAATGATGGATTATGAGACTAATTATTGGTAGTGTTTATATTTATTTATGAGTTGGATTTGTATATGATGTTTGATTAATAGTTATATTACTTGTTTCATGATCAGTATCTAGATATATAGTTGTTGCATATTTATTATTATGTTTTATGATCATGATTTTGTAGATTACTTGCGTTTAATAGTTTATTATGGTTATATGTTAATGATTAATTTAATTTTGGAATAACTACTAGTTTATTTGATGAGGTGGATACAGGACTATCCTACCCTCATATGTAGTTTAGAGGGAGAGTATCATCAGATAAGGGGTGCATATACTAACAAAGGGGTTTGAGAGAGATCCATAAACAAATGCACATACTACATTTAGTTATTTGAGTGAAATAAATATTACTTTATTTTGTTTTTTGGTAACATCCATGTCATGTTACTTTGATTTCATTAGGATACGTGATTTACACATGTATGATAAACCTCTATTGTGATTTGATGATTCTCATTACATTATATATCTGGTAAGCATCGATGTATTGATCTGACTGAATTACGTATTCATTCATTTAGTTGTTTATATCATGTTTTTGTGATATAAATTGGATTATGTTAGGTTAATTGATTTATTTCATTCAACTATGCCTTTATAATCTCAATTATAATTCTGATTGTTGGTAGTTTGAGTGTTACTTGTCTTGTTTAAATTACTTAATTACCTTGATTTTGATATCATTGCTATATTGGAAACAATGCATAAAGGTCTAATAGAATAAAAAATAACCCCTCCTAAATCAAGTTGATTTAGTTATTACTTCAAAGCTTTATACACTATGAGATTTTCCATAATTAGGTATATATGTACATCATGAACTTGTAATGGAAATACAAATTAAGTTTTGTTTAGAAGTTTCTATTATTATTATTATTATTATTATTATTATTATTATTATTATTATTATTATTATTATTGTTATTATTATTATTATTATCAAAGGATAAAAGGTAATAGAATTAGGGTTTTTGTTTTGGGTTATTGTTATTATTGTGAGGTTTGACCTTACCAAGGGAAGTGATGTCAAGTTTTTTACTACCATGCCCATTTATGGAGTTTAGACTATGAGTGCAATAGAGGAAAATGAAGGTTGTGGTGCATTGATTAAGGAAGTGTCAAGATCATTAGTTTGGCAAATAATAGGAGATTATGGAGGTCATAAAATACATGCATGATGGGGAATTAAGGGATAATAATACAGGTGAAAGAGAAAAAAAAGGAAGATCATCACAATAGATGATAAGTAGAAAAAAAGAGTTTGACATTTTGGAGAGAAAGAGGTCTAACATCTCACCTATTCAACGACTAAATCTTGGTATCTAGGTTGGTTTTTAATTCTTTTTTTATAGATAGGAATGGTAAAAGGAAAACATATTATCTTGTTCATTGAATGAGTGAAATTTTAGATAATGGAAAATTATTTTTATTCTAAAAACCCAAGGTCAATATGTTTATAGACCTAGGATGGAATTCAGTTTTATCCTTAGGCTTTTAAAGTTGAGGGCTGAGCTATATCTAATAAGGAACTAGTCTATGTGGACTTTAGGGTTTTATTATTTTGTTGTATGGCATTACCTAAATGATATCAATATTTCTTCCCTCTTCAATACCCTCAAGCCTTTATTAGTAGAGAGACTTAATTTGGATAGTTATAACCCCTATATACTTATTCTAATTATTTATATTAGGTTTTTTTATAAATAAATAATAGAGGATTTAAGTTGGAGTATGATTTTGCCTAGGCCTTAGAAAGTTTTATTTAGTTATATGAATTAGAAGAAATTTGTGTTCTGGTAACTATATTTAGATTTACTCAGAGTTAATTAAATTGATAATAATTTGAGTATTTAATAGAAGTTGTATATGAAAGATGGAAATAGAGTGAATAAAACTATTTAAATGTATACATATATATGTACGAATATATTCATGTGTGTGTGTGTGTGTGTGTGTACACAAATATAGAGATATAAATACCATATGAGTTTTTATATGTAGGATTGAATATGGAATTTTAGTGAAAATTGTACATGTGAAATTAGCTTATAACCACATAATTAATATTTTGTGGGAGAATACTAAGTGTATATATATTATTTTTTGATTCACATATGCTTATGAAGTTAGTTATATCTAGTGGTGTGTATGATAATATAGATAATCTTAAAATGGAAAGTCATGCTTGGACTCAACAATATATTATTATATACAATTTTAGGTTTAATGGAAGTTTACATAGACCTACAGGACACACACACACACACACACACACACACACACACACACACACACACAGAGAGAGAGAGAGAGAGAGAGAGAGAGAGAGAGAGAGAGAGAGAGAGAGAGAGAGAGAGAGAGAGAGAGAGAGAGAGAGAGAGAGAGAGAGAGAGAGAGAGAGAGAGAGAGAGAGAGAGAGAGAGGTATGCTTAGTTAGTATCCTAAAGAGAGTATATTTATTTTTGTAGGTATTATGGAGGTAAGTTGAGCTTAATATGTTGTCTTAATATTTTTATGACACAAGTTTGAGGTCAACTCATATATGAGAGATGAAGCTTTCAATACTTGATGTATAAACACCTATATATGTATGAATGTGTATAGTAGATTTTTATATAAAATAAAAGATGTGATAATAAGAAGTTAGTATACATAGAGTTTCATAAATAAACTTATAATTATTGTATGAGGAATTTTTACACAACTATATGTGAAAATATGGATTTTGAGTAAAATTTATAAACAAGGAAATATTTCCATATCAATTTTTTTTGTTAAGGATAAGATGATTGTTCTTAATTTGTTAGTTAGTATTAATCATGAAGATTATATATATATATATATATATATATATATATATTAAATATCCTTTCTCAAAGTTTATAATGTTTTAAAGGCTCTAATTTAAGAAGACATAAGGCAAATATTGTATGTAGAGTATAAAAAGAATACAACCTTATTTTAGAAAGGTCTTCTTTCACATTAGAGAATAATGAAATAAATAAGGGATAGGTTGTAAAATGATATCATATAGTCTTAAATTTTGATAAAAAATTGAAGATTCATGGATCATTTTGTTGATTGTGTCTTGACATTAGTTCTTTACTTATATGCATGAATAGTGTTGAAGGATGGGTTAGGAGAGACATATAATGACTTGATTCCTATTCTATTTTATTGAACCTATATGATTTAGAATGTAGTTTATTTAATAAATTTATGTTGATAAATTGATTATTTAATGATTTAAAATAATATACTTTTGTATAAATGAGAGTTTTTTGAGTTTATATTAATCTAATTTTAAATCTTTATATATAGAATGTATTTGGATACTATATGGTATTTATATGAATACACCAATGGTAACTCATATAAAAATCCCATGATATCATGTGATAGTCATGATTCAGTAGTATAGAGTTATATGTGAGTGAAAATGACTCAAATTCTTAAGTCTAAATTCTATATTGAAAAATTTGGACAAGGTAATTTTATACCTCAGACATTGTCATTTCAATATACTTATTTTTTACATGGGTTTATTGATATCATAAAGATACAAGATTAGATTTCATGATCTATTTAATTGATTAATGTAAGAGTGATAGTACATAAATGGATTCTAATTGATTTATCGATACACAAAATATTCTTATTTAGTCCTCCATGAAGGGTAGAGCCACTCCTAGTAGAGAGGTGTGTGGGACACTATTGGTCTGTGGTTGGAGGTAAAGTACTTGGATGATGTTCTCCCTTTGTTAGTTTATTCAACCTTTGGGATTATACTTAGGTTAAATTCATGGATCAGTGAGCTATTTATAAAATCATTTTATATAGTTCTATTTATTGTATTGTATATTTGGCTTTGTGCTACATTATACTTTATTCTTTGATGGATAATTAAACTCAATAGTGACTATATAAATTGTATAGTATTTTGAAATTATAAATAGTAGTGAATATAATATTATTCATGGATAAAATATAGAATATATAAGTATATGTTATACATGGTTTCATCTATTTTAATTTGATTAAAATTTGTTCATCTGTTAATCTAATTTGATTTTTTGAACACTAGATGGATCAAATTTTAGCCACTAGGTTAATACATTATAACATTTATTGATTTAGATACATTTAGTAATCAAGAAATGATAAATCAAATAGGTATACATGATTTTATAAGTAATTTATATGAATAAAAAAATAGTTTAATTATTGTTTAACCCAATGGGGTGTAACATATATGAGGAACATATTCCATGCAAAGGGAACCTTAAATTGAAAAATCAAAATTAGTTTCATATCTCAAATACTTTTATGGATTTTAGCATACACCAAGATGGATTTTTATGGATTATTGTTAAATCAATATATTGTAGTAGTTGGTTCACTTTCAATAAGCTTGAGGTGATTAAATCATTCACCCTCACTAGATTTATAGTGTGAGTTGACTTGGATCACTCATACTCACCAAGTTATAAGTATGATTGTGTTGTACTATGGAGTTAACCTCAATTGATGGGTGGTAACTCACCTTTTTTCCAACTTTAGGGGAATGTTTTACATAAAAACACACACATATATGCACTTGTAGGTTAAATTTGTCCTAATATTAGTTTTAATGATTTATAATGAAGCATCTATTCAAATAAAATTTCCAAAAGACAAGACCATTGTAATGATACACACGAGTACTCCTAACCTTGCTCTTTTTACTTTAAAATATTTCCAATGATTTTGATTTCAGATCATATTCACTAATTATATACTATAATATGATCTTGGTTACAGTTTAGTCACCAATAAATCACTTAAGTTGGACTCATGAAAAGACAAGGTGTGTTATACACTCTTAGGTACACATTTCCTTTCCCTTAAACTAGTAATTTGATTACTAAATTAAGGGGAGGGGGATGTAGATACTAAATATGAGTTACATATCACCTTATTATTGTATACTTGACAATTAATTCTCATGGTTATATACTTTAGTTGCTACACCTTTTGGCTACCAAAAGGATCACATCCACTATGTCTTGTGCATATTAATTATCTCTTAGTCTAACCATGTATTGTTATAATGTGCAAACATTATATACTATGAAAAATGCTATAAAATTAATTATTATAATCCTCCACAAGTTTTTTACTGATACCTAATTTATAGCTTCTCAATTACTTGTGTTCCATCTAGACGCCTATGTTGATGCAAGTGTCCTATGCTAAAGTAAGTGTGCAATGTCATAAAGTCATCAAATTACTTTGAAATTATAACCTGTCCTTATGGTCATCCTAAGTTTTATAATGTGATATATTTATTGAAATTATTGGTAGGTATGAATGATCAATACTCATTCATATCTAAACTATCAAATTCATACCTAATAGCTCATAAGACAACTTACCATAAACAATCAATCAAGCATTCAAGTGAACAAATCTACTGTATTCATAACTATTTACATATCAAGAATAAGATGAATATCCCCACTAGTCTAAATTATTTAAGGATCATCCAATGTGTTAGGGTGTGGAGCTAAAAGCTTTAACTATTTACAGACACAAAGAAGAGGATGCTGAAGAACCAGAAGTGCCGGCATCAGCAGTATAACTGACGTTGGTCAGATACAGTGCAGAAGGAAACCGGCGACGACAGCTAGTCGGCTGACGTCGGCAGAACCAAGCAAGCAGGGACCAACGTCGGTCACTTGTGCATTCTAGAACTACTGTTGATGAACAGTCAGTTAAGTGAAGTGAGTGTTTGCATGTCAAATGACTAATTATAGTCACGAGCTGTGTGTCTAATTATTGTATTTAGATTTCTATTTTTGTAACCATGGGATTCTATTTAAAGACCCATGAGGCATGTATTGTAATTATCAAGAAGGCAAGTAAAAGAATTGAAGCAAGCAAGGTCAAGGAGATCTACAGGTGTAAGGTCAAGGAGATCAGCTGAAGCATTCAAGGAGGGATAATAACTCAGGCTATAGAGTTGTTGTGTTGAGCAAGAGAGAGAGGGAAGAAGGTCTTGAGGTGTGGCAAGCCTTTGAGGTGGAGGAAGAAGTGGCATCTTCCTTATTGTATTTTCTTCTAGTAATATCTAATACAAGAGTGTGTATTGTCTCTCAAATTATTTGCTGTCTCAAGTTTCTAGTTACTTTATCATTCTGGTATAATTCTGTGTTTAATTGCTTATAAGAAAGTAATCAATTATGCTTCTGTTGGATAAGGGGTCACCTACCAGTTGGTATCAGAGCTACGGTTTGCATGAAGTAGGTTATTTTTTGATTACAGGTCATTCACAGGGTTTTTTGATTGAGTGGGAGTTTAGCAATGGTAGAAGAAAGTAAGCTACGAATGGAGAAGTTTAACGGCAAGAATTATCATCACTAGAGGATGCAGATTGAGGATTATCTGTATCAGAAGGATCTGTACTTACCGTTGGGTGGGGTTTCATGCAAGCCCACAGATATGAAGGATGAATAATGGAACGTTCTTGATCGGAAGGCTCTCGATTCCATAAGGTTGAGCCTTGCATTGTCTGTGATTTCTAGCTTATCACAGTGCAAGACAACGGAAGAGTTGATAAAGTCCTTGGTGAATTTATACAAAAAGCCCTTGGCTTCTAATAAGGTATATATTATGAAGCAACTATTTACTTTGCAAATGCAGGAAGGTGGATCGGTACATACTCATCTCAGTGATTTCCATGGTTTGGTAAACTAATTAGCTTCAGTCAATAGTGTTTTTGATGATGAGGTAAAGGCTCTCTTGATTTTATGTTCTTTGCCTGAAAGTTGGGATAGTTTGGTTATGGCAGTAAGTAATTCTGCATCTGCTTCTAAAATCTTAAAAGTTGATGATGTTGTGAGTGTGATCTTGAATGAGGAAATATGCAGGAGAAGCACAGGTGAATCATCAGGGAATGCTCTAAGTGCAGAAAGCAGGGGAAGGCAAAGGGAGAAGATTGAGCAAGGGAAATCAAGGTCAGGAAGGAGATCCGAATCCAAAGGTATTACCTATTAGTTTTGTGGAAAGAAAGGACACACAAAGAAGGAGTGTTGGTTGTGAGATAAAGAGAATCAACCTGAAGGTAAAGAAGAAGCAAAAGATGTAAATATCATGGTACATGATGCTCTCATACTTTCTTTGGATAGTCAGGTAGTATCATGGATTTTAGATTCTGGTTCATCTTTTCATGCATCCCCAAATAGAGATTTGTTCCATGAGTATGAACAGGGAGACTTTGGAGTGCTTTATTTAGGAAATGGTACGCCTTGTCAGATAGTTGGCAAAGGGAAAGTGCAGCTGAAATTGCAGATTGACAACACATGGGTGTTGAAGGAGGTCATGCATGTTCCAATTCTGAAGCAGAGTTTGATTTTTGTGGGAAGGTTGGGTGATGAGGGATGCACAATAACCCTCACAGCGGATTCTTGGAAGGTTACCAAGGGAGCACTTGTTTTAGCAAGAGGTAAGAAAGTAAGTACTCTTTATCTATCTACTTGTATTACTGATTCTACTTCTGGTTTATCTACTTCAGCTGTAGATTCGAAGATGTGGCCTAATAGGCTGGGTCACATGAATAAGAAGGGAATAGATGTTCGTGATTCAAAAGTTATGTGTTTAGATTCGAAAAGCATAGATAGAGTTCATTGCAAAAAAAGGAAATTTGATGCTTTTGACAGGAACAAAGAAGCCTTGGTGTTTATGGAGGAGATGAGGAACAGAGATCAGTCACAGGGGCTGAATAAATTTGAGCAGGGCAGCATGGATAGAGGTTTGATCCAAGATGAGCTCACGGATGAAGGATTCATCACTTACAAAAAAACATAGGTACCGATGCCGGTGCTCCCATGGCACCGACGTCGACCAGACAGAAATCGACATCGGTCATGTGTAAACTAGTAGGGTTGGTAGGTCAGGTAGGAGAAGTCTGACATTGGTCATCAGGACCAACGTCGGCAGGGGGGACACTAGCGTCAGCCACGGGTAACGACGTCGGTAGTCAGGGTCAGTGCAGAGAACCGACATCGGTCAGGAGCAGACTGGGAGATGGCTGAGATCAGTCACTGCAACGGATGATGGGTGGATAGTTAGCTGTCAAGGAGTCTCAAACACCCATATAGAGGTTAGAAAAGGTATGTGAACCTCATATTCATTGTTCACCTTCTTTATATTGCTTACTGATAGTCAAGAACTAGGAAGATAAAAGAAACAATGCAGGTAGAATCCAGAAATAGTGGGAGCTTGACATGGATGAGGAGTGTGAGTCCTTAGAGAAGAACCAAACATGTATTTTTTGGTAGAGTTGTCAGCTGGAAGGAAGCACTGGATAGAGAGATGGATTCCCATTTTAGAGAAGAGAGTGGATGGACACGTGAGACAGAAGGCTAGGGTGTATGGTCTTGAGTTAGCTGCAGGACAATGGAGGTTTGACCATTGTTTTTTATCTTTACCAGGTTGGATAATATTAGCTAAATTATCTTGTTACTATATTGTGTTACTTGTTGCAGGGTTTCATATACAGGGAGTTTTCTGAGCTAAGGGTAAAGTTGGTTTAGAAGTATGTCATGAAGAATTTGGGAGTAGCAAAATTATTTTGGCATAAGTGACAGGTATAGCATCACAGGTTTACGTGGTGGTTGGTATTCAAGAGTGAATTTGAAGAGGGATACAGAGCCAAAGGAAAAAAATAGATGGTGTATAGGTACAGGTTTAGTAGTAGCTGTTTATCTCCAAGTGGGAGATTGCTAGGGTGTGGAGCTAAAAGCTTCAACTATTTGCAAACACAAAGAAGAGGATGCTGAAGAACCAGAAGTGCCAGCATCAGCAGTATAACCGACGTCAGTCAGATACAGTGCAGAAGGAAACTGGCGACGGTAGCTAGTCGGCCGACGTTGGCATAACCAGGCAAGCAGGGATCGGCGTCAGTCGCCTGTGCATTCTAGAATTATTGTTGACGAATAGTCAGTTAAGTGAAGTGAGTGTTTACATGTCAAATGACTAATTATAGTCATGAGCTGCGTGTCTAATTATTTTATTTAGATTTCTATTTTTATAACCATGGGATTCTATTTAAAGACCCATGAGGCATGTATTGTAATTATCAAGAAGGCAAGTAAAAGCATTGAAGCAAGCAAGGTCAAGGAGATCTATAGGTGTAAGGTCAAGGAGATCAGCTGAAGCATTCAAGGAGGGATAATAACTCAGGCTATAGAGTTGTTGTGTTGAGCAAGAGAGAGAGGGAAGAAGGTATTGAGGTGTGGCAAGCCTTTGAGGTGGAGGAAGAAGTGACATCTTCCTTATTGTATTTTCTTCTAGTAACATCTAATACAAGAGTGTGTATTGTCTCTCAAATTCTTTGTTGTCTCAAGTTTCTAGTTACTTTATCATTCTGGTATAATTTCATGTTTAATTGCTTATAAGAAAGTAATCAATTATGCTTCCGTTGGATAAGGGGTCACCTAACACAATGAGCCACATTTTATAGGGTACAAGCTAGGCCACTCTTTGTACTTGCTTATCACACATTTCATCCTTATACACACACGAGCCAACACATAAGGGAAGAACTAAATTATTATAAGTCCCTATTTAGATTATTTTACATGTATAAAATTACTTTTGATAGAGGGGTCCTTTGGTTAGCTTGACATCATAAGCCCACTAACCCTTTTTTCCCATAATCATTATGAAGATGAATAACGAGGGTTTGATCATTTGACAAGGAGTAACAACCTATGAGTGAGATATGAGTACACCAAATAAAAGGCAAAAAAAAAAAACCAAAAGGATCCAAGTGGTCACATCCATATTGAATAAATATTTTTAATAGACACCTACTTCTAATTTAGATAGGTGCATCGATATAACTGTCCAGATTTGATACAAGCATCTGAGGTGACACAATGCAAATTTACAAAATCTAGTGATTTCTCCATAATCCATATCCAATCTACTTCCATCTTGTTCCATATTAGACCTTTGTGAACATAGTAAACTATCCAAGTACTCTTATTTCAATACCAATTGATATTTATACTTTCTATTTTTAGCATATATCATCATTTAAATTTATATTATTATTTATCTGAGTTTAAAATTAATTAGCATCTTATAGATATGTTTATCAACCTTATTATTATTATTATTAACCCTGTTCTATATTGATCCATATCAATCTATTGTCAAGCATGAGGTTTTACCATGTAACTCAATGTTATGGTTGTGTGATTGTCTTTGCCTTTGTTCTTCCTATCTAGATCCTATTTGTGTGTATTTAAAACATTTTAACATGGTTTCAAAGCTAGTTTGATATGGATTTATTAGGAAGACCCATTAGTTTTTTTATTATCTTTTGGATTCCCATGTGAAATAAAAATTAAATTAAAAACAACATTGTACAACATGTGGTAAGGCATAAGAGGAACACAAATTGAATGTTGATCACTATGGAGCTTGTGGATGTGTATCTCACATTTTTAATTTATCAAACACTCAACCAAGCATCAAATGACATTAATAAAAATAAAATATACTTTTTATTATGGTGGTACATACTTTTACGACCTAATAAGGATGAAAACCTTATGAAAATTTAGTTTCAATTCATATCTAGGTTATTTCTCTTCTCTAACTAATAAATATTCATTATTTTTTACTAAAAACACCTCATGCAATGCCTATGAGGCATCAAGATCATCTCTATTTTTTTCATCCTCTAATTAAATTCATGTACATCTTGGTACAACAATAATCAACATAAAAAATAGTTTTTTGACATCAAAATTTATTTTTGATTGTTAGATTCACATTTCTAGACCTTTGAAGGGTTATGTTAAAAAATTTAGGTCTTATGTTGGCTTATACACACTAGATGTTATTCCTATGGTTCCTCCCTATTCTATGCATATGTAGTACTACATTCCAATATTAGTTTATACCTTTTTAAAGTTTTTTTTTTTTTTTTTTTTCTAACAAATAAAAATTTCATGAAAACAACTATGGGTCCCTTTATTTTCAATTTTTTTAATAAAAAATAAAAATTTGAAATATTATTTTACATGCATGTCAAAATTTATATTTTTATTAACAAAATCATCTAAACACAATTTAATAATCATATATTACATGTAAAGACTTATAAATTATCAAAGGGAAGTTAGTTAGTGTAATTTTATAAGGCACTTGTAAAAGTGAGGTCAATAGTTCAAAAACCCACCAAACATAATTTTTGGTCAAACTATTTTATAAAAAAATAATTAATTAAGAAGTTTACTTTTTTCTCTTTATACATTGTAAAAGACTTTTTGCGACTCTCAAGACCTTTTATGACACTTATACTTCTTGTGACTTTTCTTATTTTGTCAGTCTTTTATGAAGGTAGTCATGTGATTAGTCTATCTATAAGTTTTTACACATTTTAGATACATAAAAATGGTCAATTTTATGATTTAAATCTAGTTTATATGTTTTTTTACAATAATTATATGAAAACAGTTTTTACATTATTTGTTTTTCTATAGTTGTGACTCTTACTATAGTGTAATGTTTTGTATTTTCTCAATTGTTTTACATATAATTAAATAATTATTGTTTTTGTATGCTAAAATATTTGTTTTATTACAAAAATAAGCTATAAAGATGCATTAAAAAAATTATTTTTAAACCCTTTTTAGTGTCATTTTAGTATGAAACACAAACTAGCAAGTGTCAAATTTTGAAGAGAAGTTATGGCTTCTCCTAAGTTTTTGCCAGATAATTCATAAATATTAAAAGGGAAAAAATATAACATTTGTAAAATATGAATTATGGATTTAAAATTATGAAACATTTTTTTCAAGATTGAAAAACCCCCGTTAGGGAGATATGTCATGACTAAACTTACTAATGCATTTCAACATAAATCACAAGAAGCCAAACTGATCATTTTTATGAGTGTAAAGGATGAATTCCTTCTCCTTATAGGTGATTAATAGTTGCTCAACGATGCCTATAAAATCCTTGAATATATTCAATATGGTACTCATCTCTTAAAAATAATAGAACTTATACTTGAATTAGTTAATAATCCCATGAAAGGTGACAAAAAAGTAGCTAATTTTATTGATAAATAAAAAATAATTATTAATTAGATGGATGTAATTTAAATTTAATTCAATTTCAACTTATTTATTTCATTATTCAATTAAATATTCATAATTTTTTTTGTAATTTCATTTACATTCTTAATTCTAAATACAAAACAAAACAAGACATCCTTTACCTCACTACTCTTTTGGATCTTCTTATTCAAAAAGAAAAAGTGATGTAAAATTTTGATTCTATAGAGGATGTCACTAAAACAATTATCATTCTTAATAGCATTTCTGAACAAAAAATCCAATTCTAAACCAAAAATCTAATTCTAAACCTGCCAATGGTAAAAATGAGAACAAGAAATCTGGTAATAAGAATCACAAAGTTAAATTTAATGAAAATTATAATATGTGTGGTAAATTTGGAAATAAAAGGGAAGATTAAAAAAAAACAAATATAAAAATAACAAAGGGAAAAAAGGTTCTAATAAGAATCAATAAAAAAATCAAAACCATAATCAGAACAACAATCATGAATAAAATTCTAACACTATTTCACTGTATGCTTCCTTATTTACTTATTAAAAAAAATGAATGGATTTTATATAGTGGTGCATCACATCACATGAAATTCTTATAATTTTTTTTATCTAACACTAATGACATACCTAAAAGGATTTATTTAGGTGATAATTCATTTATAGAAGCTACTAAACAAGGAAATGCTAAATTTGTAAATGTAGTCATAAATGATATTTTCTATGTTCCCAAAATTAAGAAAAATATCTTATCATATTATTAGCATACAAATAATAATTTCATAGTAACTATGCTTAAGGATAAAATGGTACATTAAGAATCAATTTTTTTCTCTGATTTTCGAAGGAGTTCAATAGAATGTTTATACCTTTTTACTTCTTCTACATGTTGTCTTTCATCACAAAGTAGAAATAAGTATCCATTATGGAATAAAATATTAGGTCATGTTAATTTTATAGGTTTATATGTTATGTATCATCATGATATATATATTTTTATTATGGGTATTTCTTCTCAGCATGAAATTTGTGAGGATTACTTACATGGTAAGAAACACACTAAACCCTTTCTTAAAAATCATGATGCTAACTCCTCTCATACCTTTAAGCTTATTCATAGTGATGTTAGAGGACCTATAGAATTTTATTATATTAACAATTATTTATATGTTTTTAATTTCATTTATGATTATATTAGGATGATCTAGTCTTATTATATTAAAAATAAATCTCAAGTGATATCTAAATTTGAATAATTTAAAGATTTAGTTAAAAATTATTCTAAATTTTCTATTAAAAGATTAAGAACTGATAATGGTGGTGATTACATTAATAAATAATTTGATTAATTTTAAATTATTTTTGGTATAAAAAGATATTTAACAACTCCCTATTCCCCACAAAAAATGTAATTGCTGAAAGAAAAAACTGAACCATCCTTGAAATGTATAAAATAATGTTACATTATGTAGATGTTCCTAAATTATTATGGACCGAATCCATGAATAATGTTATGCAAATTATAAATAGATTCCATATTAAAAAAATCATATTTATACACCTTTATAAACGTGGTCTAATAGGAACCTAATTGTTTCTCACTTTAGGATATTTGGTAATCTTGTTTGCATCTTTAATCCTAAAACAAAAAAAACAAAGAAATTTAACCCTACCTTCTATTCCTATTATTTTTAGGTTACAAAGGAAAAACTAAAGGATTAAGAGTATATGATCCATATAAATGACAAATCATTGAGAATAGGAATGTTCATATCTTTGAGAAATATTTTTGTGAGCCTTTCGTGGAACCTCTTTAAAGTACTTCTTTTGATGAATTTGGCTTTTTTGTTAGTCCTTATGAAGAAACAAATGACTTAGAGGAATTTTATTTAATTGTGTTAGGTAGTGCTCATCGACATATGGGTATTTGAGGTCATATAAATTTTACTTAAGCCCACTAACCCATGTTTTTAAAGTAACATGCCCTAATTGAAGGACCTAGGGTTTTAAGTTACACATTGATATTTAGAACCTATGCAGACAATCTGAATAGACAATCTACAAGGTGATGGTGAACCCTAATAGGTGTAGGTTAAATTTCCAAAAAATGACTGTATTTCATACAAGATAGAAGCATCAATTTTCAAATGTAAGCATTAACACTAGTTTCTCTATTTTGATGGTAGTGTCTAGGCTAATAGAGAG
Source organism: Torreya grandis (assembly GCA_037957365.1). Classification (NCBI taxonomy): domain Eukaryota; kingdom Viridiplantae; phylum Streptophyta; class Pinopsida; order Cupressales; family Taxaceae; genus Torreya; species Torreya grandis. The sequence continues at coordinate 782,275 of JARHVA010005320.1, forward strand.
CTAATTTATAGAATCTAATGAATTATAATTGAGCATCATCATGAATTTTTTGCACCTACACTTCCTTAATTTTTTTATGCATCATTTAATTAGCTAAGTATTATTCCTTCTTGTTTAAGAAATTAAATTGCTATTAGGAATGATATTTTATATATTAAACATATTTGTATAATTCATCACAATATCAAAATATATTATGAATATTAATTATTTAATTTGTCTACTTTTAAATTCTTCTTATTTTTAGTTTTTTAGGATATTATTTTTTAACTCTTTCCAAAGAGGGTTAAACACATCCCTTGTACAAAAAATCAAGTGTTTATTTGAAATGGAAACTCGATTATGGAAAATCAAAATGAAAATCAAATTATGTTATCCCAATTAGGTTTAGGGGGCTTAAGCTTCCTTAGTTACATACCCATTATACCAATTGAGTGATTATTTCAATGGGGAACTAAATTAGGAAAAATAAATCCATAAATCACATTAGTTTATTAAAATTGGGTCTAGGGGGATTGATTTACACTAACTTAGTCCCTCATTCTAATTATAATGTGAATGGTTAAATGGGGAACCCCATTATAACAAATCAAGCCCTAAGCCTCATTATATTTTCATAAATAGGTCTAGGGGGCTTGATTTTCCATAATGACATACCCCATAAAAAAAATCAAGTAATCGATTCAATGAGAAACTAAATTAGGGAAAATTGAGCCTCAATAATATTGGTTTTTTACAAATTAGTTTAGGAGAATTGATTCATGATAATTTAGTATAAATCTAATTAATCAATTTATTGGTTGAATTAGGGTAAATGGAGCTCAAAATAATATTAGCTTGTCACAATTAGATTTTAGGGGCTGAATTTTCACTAATTTTGACCTCCATCAAACCAATATATAAATTAGTTAAATAAAGAACTAAATTATGTCAAATCAATCTATAAATCATGTTACATTATCATAATTAGGTTTATTGGGATTTATTTCCCCTAATTATGACCAACATTCAACCAATTGAGTGATTAGTTAAATTAGGTAGTCAATTAGGGAAACTCAAGTACCAAATCAAAATAGGTTTTCAAATTTAGGTATAATGGGATTTATTTTCCCTAATTATGACCTACACATAAAAATATAGAGGTTGGATGAATGGGGCACACATTCAAATTAAATTGAGTCAAAAATCACATTATTTTTTTCATAATTATATCTATGGGGCCTTATTTTACCTAATTTAGTCCCTTATGTGCCTAATTAATTAGAGGTATATGTTATGGAAAATTGGTCCATTAATCACATTAGGTTATCGTAATTAGGTTTAAAGGAATAAGTTTTTTTCTAATTACATCCCCCATGTACTTAATTGAGTGATTATTTGAATGAGATAATTGACTATGGAAAATTGAATGTCAAATCACACTAGGCTATCAAAATTAGGTTTATAGGGATTAATTTTCAATTATGTAGTTACCATCCATAAAATAAAAAAATTATTTAAATGAGATACATAATCAGGGAAAATTGATCCCCAAATCACACTAAGTTATTACAATTAGGTTTATGGGGCTTGTCAGGCATTAAAAAAACTAATTTGGATGTTGTTTTATGATTTTATAGTAACTTGATTCAAGTGGTCCAAAATAGGGAGGAAGCTCATTGGGTGGTAGAGGCCTTAGTATGGAAGGAATTTTAAGGTGGCCTCATTGGCTAGCTGACTAGCTTTTAAGTAGTAACTAGTTGACATTGTCTTGGTTTAGTTCCTATAAGTGTCTTTCTAGAGTTGGAGGCTTGTTATGTTTAGTTACATGATCATTACATGGCTATGGCTGAAGGAACATAAGTGGCTACCCCTTCTATGCATTATTAATTAGAATAATTACTATCTCTACTCCCCTTCATCAATAAATTCAAATTAGATGCCCTTGTATCAATAACTCATTATTTGGTCAACTTCTATTCAAACCAGGGTGTGGTGGATGCTTTAGATATGATAAATGCTAAGACACAAGGTTGTGATCACTGTATGGCTATAGTGTATATCAACGTAGTAAATGCAATGGCTTAGTGACTAACAATCATGGACCTACATGTACAGTAACACGATCTAAATTCATCCCTGATATGTAAGGTTTTTCTAGCTTTCTCTTTGTGAAGTATGTTGCTTGTTTCTATTTTGTCTCTGAGATTATCCATCATTTTTTATTTCTCTCCCTTTTGGAACTTTTGTTTTGGATGTCAATGTCATAATGATAATAATTAGCATCATTATTAATATCATATATTTATAGTCCAATTTATTCAAACTAATTTGTGCTCTAATGGTTTGAAATAGTCTAATTTATTTGGAATATTATAGTAAAAATATTTTTGGAGAAAAAGTTCACCCCTCCACTTTAGTGGGTGTAAGTCCAAATTATTTAGAATAATAAAAATTATTTAAAATGGTTGAAAATTATTTGAAATAATCTCTGTCCAAATGGTTTGGAATAGTCTAATTTATTTGAAATTATCTTTGCCCAAATGGTTTGAAATAATCTAATTTTTTTAGAATATAGAAAATAGTAAAAATATTTTTGGAGAAAAAGTTCACCCCTCCACTTTAGTGGGTATAAGTCCAAATTATTTAGAATAATAAAAATTATTTAGAATGGTTGAAAATTATTTGAAATAATCTCTGTCCAAATGGTTTGGAATAGTCTAATTTATTTGAAATTAGCTTTGCCCAAACGGTTTGAAATAATCTAATTTTTTTAGAATATAGAAAAAAAATTATTGGAGAAATTTTTCTCCACTCCACTATCGTGGGTATAGGTTCAAATTATTCAAATTGTCCCAATTTATTTGAAATGATCTATGCCCAAATGGTTTGAAATAGTCCAATTTTTTTGAATATAGAAAAATTATTCTTGGATAATTTTTTCCACTCCACTTTAGTGGGTAAAAATCCAAAATATTCAAAATAATTTAATTTATTTGAAATGATATGTGCCCAAATGGTTTAAAATAGTCCAATTTATTTGGAATATAAAAAATTATTTTTGAATAAAATTTTATCCACTTTGCTTTAGTGGGTATAAATCTAAATTATTTAAAATAGACTAATTTATTTGAAATGATTTGTGCCCAAATGGTTTGAAATAGTCCAATTTATTTGGAATATAGAAAATTTATTTTTTAGAAAAAAACATTCTCCACCCTACCTTAGTGGGTATAAGTCCAAATTATTTGAAATAGTCTAATTTATTTGAAATGATATATGACTAAATGGTTTAAAATAGTCTAATTTATTTGGAATATAGAAAAATTATATTTGGAAAAAAAATTCTCAAATCCACTTTAGTGGGTGTAAGTATAAATTATTCAAAATAGTCCTTTATGTTGGGCATGTTGGTAGCATGATTGACCCTCCCATGAATGTCATGGTGGTAGATTGTTAAACCCTCACGTGATGAGACATGGAAGTAGACTACTTAACCCTAACATGACTATTGGATGGAAGTAATAGAGTGAGTTATCAGCTTGATATACCAATCAATAAGTAGGCCTTATTATGCTGTGAAAGTTTGCTATTTGGTTTTATTTTATGAATGCTTAGTTTCACTTGAATGATCATTCAAATGCTTGTTTGTTTGAATTTAGGACTGGGAGTCTCTTGGGGTAAGAATGGTAACAAGGTTGTAGGTGTTGAATGGTCATTCCATTGTGTTAAAATACCATTACTTAAATATCCTCCCTTGTCTTTACCAACTGATATAAACATGCTCAAAGTTAGGAGTCTCAAGCTAGAGGGTGTCAAGAGTGGCAACTTAATGATGACAAAAGGTTGGGTGGTGAGCCTTCATTTTTATGGCCAGAAGATGATTGAGAGAGGATGAAGATAAATATTGAAGATTGATTGGATCTCCATTATTTAATCAAGCCTTTAGATGTTCTCTTATTTATGTAAATAATTAGGTGAAATCTAATTTATTATTAATGCTTTAGCATTCAAATTACTTGTAATATACTTACAAAAGAAAGAGTTTGGATAATATTCCAAATATGGAATAAGATATTCATTTTCTATGTGTTGAATTGTATTTTCTATGATTGCTTGGTTTATAAGACCTTACGAAAAATGCTAGATGTGTAAAATATTATTTAGCCCTTTTAGGATGTTTTAATTAAATCAATAGATTGATTTTATCGATTTTATTGCTTAAATATTTTGCATGAGTTGCTTATCAAATATCATTGTGTCTTCATTTATAATCAGAAGGTATTGTGATTCAATGGTCTAATATTAAACTTATATAAAACTGAGTATAACTCATATATATAAATTTGTGATTGTTATTGGGAATAAAAATATATCATATTAAATGAACTTCACTTTAATGTTTGTTGGTTAAGATATTGCCTGATGAAAGGTATTCTTGGAAATGACAACAATCGAGTAGGTTCTTATTAGAACCCTCCTCAAACTAGACCTTTAGTAATAAAATAATTATAATAAGAAAATTAGCTCAACTATTATAATTATATCAATGAATGAAGCCTTTACATTCAACTAAGTCACCATTACTAAGGTTTAATGATTCAAGAAGGTTTGACAAACCAACCCTTTGATGTTGAGGTTTTACTTGTTAGTAAATCTCTTGTTTGTTTGTTTTGCCTTAATGAAATGGATAAGATTGAGGGCTATTAATTGATCGAAGGAATAGTTTGAATTAGTCATTCAACACTAGGTCTATGTAGTACCCTTCTATCTTAGATAACATTTACTTGAAGTAAATCATACTTGAGTTTTCAGTTATTGACTAAACTAATGAGAATATTGGTTTAGTGTTGAGCCTATCATTTTTACGATGCAAATTTAGCTTAATAAAATATATTATAAGGAAGAAAAACTCTTTATAAATTAATTAGTTGGTAGTAACCTATGTAGGATTTTATTTTACCTTATCTGAGTCCTAACTCTATGAGTCATCTCTAATTTTTATTTCAACTCAAGCCTTAATTGATTTATAATTTCAACTACACCTAGTTTTTTCCTTAATCATGGCCATAGCCATTTGGCAAGTTTATTTGTGTAACATTTTGACTCAACCTAGTGGTATTCATTTAGAGAATTAAAGGCCCCATATAGACCCTATAATTGATAGTAATTAATGTAGGATTTTAGTTAATTATTTTAGCCTTTAGCCTTTAGTTGAGCTACTTTGCATAATGTTTTGACTTAGCCAAATTTTACTTGGGATTTTATTCATAGCTTTTTTCCTTAGATATTTTATTGTTTTGGTTTTATTTTGTAATTTTTACTTAGTTGATTTAATGATTTTTGATGAGTGGTTTAGAGGAAGTCACATGTCACCATACTACTAACCTAGGAGTGATGTTAATGTGGTCTGATGTATAGTCAATGTCAGATGAGTGTGATGTTGCCATGTGACATCATCCCAATGACCCAAGACCACAAAGAGGAGTGTACAGAGTGTGAATCATCTACGATATTAAGTGATTAGGATTTTTATATGTGGAATCATCCCAATGACTTGAAATCCTATAGATGATTGTAAAATAGTCAAGCCTCCAAGCTAACGAGCTAATAGGATGTTGCCACATGGCATCATCCTAGTGATTTGTGATCCAAGAGATAACCATAAAAATAGATTGCATCTAGGCCAATATGATAGTGGGATGTTTCCACATGGAATAATATTAATAGTATGTACTCCAATAAAAATTTGTATATAGGGCAAATCTTTTGGGCTAATAGGCTAGCAAGATGTTTCTATGTGTCATCATATTTATAGTCTGCAGTCTTGGGGCTACAAGTGCCACAAGAAAGTATCTCATATCAATAGATAAGAGGAAACCACATGGAAAGAGAGGTACCCTTAATATTAAAGATAATTTATCATGGCCTTAAAACCCATTGAAGTATCCACATGGATGTCAACTACATCAACTATGACCTAGGTTGATTTTGACAATCATTTTAATGTTATAAGTATAGGAATCTTCAGTTCAGGTTAGTGAATGGGATCGATAGTGTTGGATGAAAAAATAGTTATTTGACCTCTTATTTGGTGGCATGTGCCTAACAATGGAATGATGTCAATTTCAAGATTTGTATTTTATTATGTGTGATTGAATGAATTTTAGTATCTATCCATGTTTGTTAGTGTATTATTTGTTGTAGTTATGTGTCATGCCTATATTTAAGGGAGAAAAATGGTAAGGAAATTTTGTTATCAAAACCCATGTTACTACATCAAGAGATTTGGCAAGTTTGAATTGATTTTAGTTTTTAGTTTCTATATCTTTTGGATTGGATAGCCTTGCAGGTCAATACTAATGGAGCTATGACTTTAAATCCCATCAATATTTTAGCATGTAGAATGCTGAAAATTTGAGGTAAAGGCCTATATCAAGTCAAGGTCCAGTGAGAAAAATTTAATGAATTAGAAACTACTTGGGAAGATGTTACACCTTTGAGGGTTTGGTAGCCTCACTTCTTTTAGTGACTTGTAGGCAAAATAATGTATAAAAGGAGGGGGATGTAAGCCCCTATTTTGCATAGGGCTTATATTTGACAAAAATGACTATGAAATTATGACTTATATGTTTTGATTATCTAATTATGTTGTTAGGTCACATCTAACTGAGGTATACATAGAATTGTGAAGGATTTTCATGTTTTTGGAATGATGAGAAAGACCTATTATCAATCATGTTTTGGATTGCTCACTTATGAAAGCATGATGCTTACATTTCTTTATGAAATGTCTCTTTATGAAATTTGATTATGTATGAGATATATTAACTTAAATCATGTTGAATCATTGCTTTAAAGCTTATGAAATGGTAATTACTTATGTATTGAATCATATAAAATTATCTTCATGTATGTTGGTATTCCATGAATGATTGGCTATGGTTAATTGATTAAAATTATCTTGTTTGATTAAATTTTATATCTTTGGCTATTAATTTATGTTGTGGCACACACCTCCCCTTTTATTCAAAATGGGGAACCCCTCTAAAAATCTCATGAACTAGAGATTGAGGGTCCTTACTTTTGTTAAATCCTTGGAATATACATTATTTTGATTTCCCCAAGTAGTAACAAGATTTTTTTAGAACTAAGGAGTGTTTATTGTTTTTATGAAATCATGGTACTAACATTATAGGTTGGATTTTTCCAAAATCTCCCAAAGTCTTATTCCCTTCTCAGAGTAATAAACCCATTCCTTCCATGGCAAATTGAGATCTTTGTAACTAAAAAGTAATTCTTAATGCATCACATTCCTTTTATTTTCTTAATCATTTTGTGAATTTCATAGAGCCTTGATAAATGGGAAGGTACCACATCACCATGTGTTATAATGGATATACCCCTAAATCTATCAAAGTTTTTAGATCTTGAGAGAGTCTAACCAAATGGGAAGGCACCATGTTACCATATGTTAGCATGGCTAGTCCATTTACATGTTAGACCTTGAGAGAGTCTAATCAAATGGGAAGGCACCATGTTACCATATGTTAGCATGGCTAGTCCCTTGAACCTATCAAATATGTCACAACCTAAGAGAGCCTAACCAAATGAGAAGTCACTCTTTCTCCATGAGTCAGAATGGTTAATCCCCCAGACTTGTTAGATATGTTAAAACTTGGGAGAGCCTAGATAAATGGGAAGGTGACATGTCACCATGTATCAAGTATCCAATCCCCAAAACATATTATATATGTCATATATTAGGAGAGCCTAATCAAATAAGAAGGTACTACATCACCATGAGTCAAAATGGCCAATCCTCCAAACCTATTAGAGATGTCAAAGCATGGGAGAGCCCAATTGAATAGGAAAGTAACACATCACCATGAGTCATAATGGATAGTACCATAGACCTATCATATCTTTTAGATCCCAAAATATCTTGGCTACATGGAAAGGTTCCACATTACCATGAGTTAAAATGACCAATTCCCTTGACCTCTCAGAGCTATTAGAGCCTAGGAGAGCCCTGATGAATGGGAAGGCACCAAATCACCATGAGTTATAATGGACAATCCCATATACCTATGAGAGATGTGAGAGCCTAAGAGAATTTATAAAAATTAGAAGGTACCACATTACCATGTGTCAGAGCTTGAAAGAACTCAACTAAATGGGAAGGCACCATGTTACCTAGTATGCAAATTAATTATCATCCACTTAAATACCTAGAAAGGTTAGAATAAGGTATGATAAATACTAGATATCTAATCAAGATGTGCCATATGTCCCTAGGTGACACATCACTTGGCCTAAAGGAATGACATGGAGTATAGAGCCATGTCTAGGTTTTGACCATTATTAAAAATACCAATGAATAGATGACACATGTTAGAAAGTAGGATTTAATGGTGAATCCTTGAAGAGATGTAATCATCTACCTACCGCATGTTGGGTATTAATAAAATATGAAGTTGGTCGGAATTAGATAGTTGTAAAACATCCCATTACCATTGATATATCTTGTGTATAGGGGATCATGGGATCCAAATTCAATTATAGATTTAAAAATAAAGAGATAAAATATATCCAATAACTCATTCAAATTCACAATAAGTGAACCACCAAACACCATTAATATAGGGGGATGTATGCATGCATCTATAAAAAACCTATGAGAAACTCACTAATGGTAACCATTTATACCTTTGAAGAAATATCTTACTCTATTTTGAAATTCCATAAAACCCTTGTATCTTGTGCCTTATGAACCCAAAGATTCATAATTGTCTCTCCATCCTAATCTAATGGCTATATCATCCTTGAACCCAAAGGATGAACCTAAATACAAGGACACTAAACTCCCAGCTAGCTTGACCAAGTTCAAGCACTACAATGATATATTCAAAGAATTCAAGAAATTCCCTAAGGATTTAGGCTTAGATGATGACCAATAGGTAGATTATGAGGATGCCCTTAGGTCCTATAAGAAGTGTGGAATCCATAGAGATATAGCCAAACTAGAAGCAATCCCTTACACCAATCTATTAAGCAACATAATTCACAATGCCATCTATGTGCATGATAAGTTCGATGACTAGGTATGATCACCCAGCTCTCAACACCACATTGTCAATATATCTTGGAAAGCCCTCAAGGTGTACTACTCCCTCCCAAAATTCACTTTCTCCTATGATGTAGTAGTAGTAATAGTCTAGATGGGGACCTACTAGATATATGATGTTCTCCATGACTGGGATGAGAACCCAAATTTTATGTGGGTTAACAAGTAGGATATCAATGCTTACATAGTTTGCACCTTTTGGATGGGTATATGGGTAGGTATGATCCTAATAAACTAGTTATTTAGGGGCTAAGACTGATAACACATCAATGATTTATGGGTTCCTTTCCTACACATAATTAGACATTCCAAACATGGGGTGATTTATAAACTTCAAATTGGTCCATGCATCACAAATTATTGAATTAAGAGCAATTTCTACATGATGAGCTACCTACTAGATGTGGTCTACAAGCAACTCCTTTTCAAGCCTTTATCCTTTCCTATGTGGGTTTTTGAGGGCTCAATAATCCATGACCACTAGTTACACCATCAAATTTTTTATGTGTTGTCAATTATGTATCCAAGGTGTCCAAGATTTTCCATGAGATGATATGTATGCATGGTCCTCAATGACAAAGTGTACCTTAATGATCACATAGTTTGCATGAGACCCTATAGGTTTTGGTCTTATTATGGATGTTGTTGATGACATGTTATTGATGTAGAGGACCTATGGGGTGTAATAAGTTCCTGGTATACTTATGTAATTGAAAATAAACCATTTGATTAGTCTTATGAAGGTCTAGGTTTATTCTAGTCATCTTGGTAGAATTTCCTAAGTGAGCATATTGATGACATTAGAATTAGCACATGTGAAGGTGTCAGAATAAAGTGGTCACATGGTCTATTCTATTTTTTTCTTAGAGAATGTGTTTCAAATTTCATTCCTTGAAATGATGTCTATCAAAAGTTATGATAGTGAAAATTTGATCTCCTAGGTAGATTTCTTGTTTTTATACTTAGTCAAATTTACATTGTTTTAGTGACCGTTGGAATTAAAATATTTGAATTTTACAAAGGAAAGTAGTTGTGATTGTTTGATCTATATCTTGATAAAATGGATGAATTTGATGGTGGATAAAAAATAAAAGTGGTAAATAAATTCAAGGAAATCAATGGAAATTGATTAAGTGGTTTGATTGGTTGTATAATTGCATTAATTATAGCTTAAAGTTGACCAAGGGTTTGACTTTCATTTGTTAAGGGCTCTAAAGGGTGATTTCATTTGTATTGATGATATTTGGATGTTTCATGATGATTTGTATATTAGAGAGTTTTTAAACTCCCCAAGGATCATTTGGATAGATTTTGGAGGTTTGACCAATCCATATTCAATATGAATCATTGCTTGGAAGTTAACTATTTTTTCATTCATGGTGTTTTCTTATACAAGGAAAATGATTGAATGGTTTTACATATGAAGAGGTGTGTAGTGATCAGTGTAATAAGTTGAGGGTATCTTAAGGGTCATGTGTCATGTATCCATGTGCTTATAAGTGGTCTTGTGTTTCTATTTTGCTTAGTGAGGTGTTAAAGGGATGAATAGATCTCCATGGACCTAAAAGGGATACTTAGGCCTAATTAAAAGGTGTTGTTTCTTAAAGGTGATCTATAAATGCTATGGTTAACCTATGTAGGTGGTGTTGATCTTTTTATAAGTTGGATGGAATACTTAAGGGTTAAGGAATGTCTTGTGGCTGACCAAGAAGGTGGTGATCATGAAGACTTTATAAAGAGAAAAAATAAAGATGAAGGTTTCTAACAAGAATGTGTGAAGAAAAGAGAAGTGTGAGTAATCTTGGTGAATTAATTTAAGAGAAGATAAGTGTGATGGATATGTGTGTTCCCTAGTGGTCATGTTTCTAATGTGTTAATAGTGTTTTTCAAGGTTGATGGTTGAGGATGAGAAAGGAGGTGTAGAGTAATCCAAAAGGTTGTTTTGGATGCATTGCTAGTGTGTAAAGGCTTGAGAAAGGGTGAAGGGCTGAAGATATTTGTTATTAATTATTTCTTCATCATATTGGAAATTAATTAGAGTTTTAAAGGTGTTGATATCAAAGGTGTTGTGTGGGTGCTCAACATCTAGGTCAAGTGGGTGCTTGTCCATGTTTAGGGGTTAGTTATCCTTATGAAGTGGGTGCTTCACTAATGTCTCTTGTTTGTGATCTATTACAGGACTATAGTCCATTGGTTTATAGGCTTGAGAGTGGGTTTTATCCCCCATGAGGATTTCCCACATAATTCATGTGTTATTTTCTTTGATCTTACATCACTTTCTTTGTTCATAACAATGAATGGTTTATTTACTTCATGAATGCTTATGTTGAATGCTTAAGAGTTTGAATAATTGAAATTAAAGTTGATTTTCTTACATCACTGATTCACCCCCTCTTAATGATTGTACCTATAATAATTGGTATCAGAGCCACACCTTATTTGCAAGTTTAACCATTTGAAGGTGATCTAAGTTACAATGGATCATATGGATAACAAAGAGGCTGAGAAATATATTTAAGGTGAATTATTATGTGCTTTATCAAAGATAAAACATCTATAGGAAGAGAATGAAAGATTGAATAACAAAAAATGAAGTAAAAATTCATATCTGACTTCCTCAATATGTTATGAGATTAATGCAAGCATTGATGGTGTGAAGACACAAATAGATAAACTAGAAACAAGAGTCAATAATTTATAGTACCTGATGGATAAATGCTTGAATCAAAGAATGGTTCATTTATAAGGTAAAGCTATGACGTGTGTGTGTGTGTGTGTGTGTGTGTGTGTGTGTGTGTGTGTGTGTGTTTGTGTGATTTTATCTAAGGACAAGTAGAGTCTTGGCTCTACCAAATAATTTAAAGATGAAAATTCTTAGGTCATTGATGATCTAGTAAAAGGAATGTGTAACATGAACAACTATAATTATGTCTTCAATGGGTACTGTTACACTTGTAATCAATATGGTCATAGATATAAGGATTGCAATTTCTCTTCAAAGAAAAAAAATGAGGTTATATGCTAAAACTAAAACCAACAGGGTTAGATAGCCAAGTTATACAAGAGGGCCTATTATAAAAAAGAAATAAAAGTCATTGACACCATCAAATAGTTCAAGGAAGACAAATCCAAGATTGAATAAAAGAAGTAGAATTCAGGTAGTGAACCAAAGGAAGAGTCAGTGTTTGTTCAAATTACCTTGCATACTCAAGAGGATGAAAATAATAAATGATACATAGATAGTGGATGCTCAAGTCATATGGCAGAAGACAAGAGCAAGTTTTTATCTCTCAAAAAGAACAATTTAGTTTCAGTAAGATTTGGTGATAACAATTATGCTAACATAGTTGACAAAGCTTTTATAAATTTTGATAATGGTCATACTAAAACTAATTTTTTTTTATATGTATAAGGTTTAAAACAAAATCTTATAAGTGTTAGACAAATGTGTAAGCAAGTAAATGTTATGACTTTTCATGATAAAGGGTGTGAAGTGATAAGATCTAAGTCTGGAAAATTTGTTGTAAATATTCACAAGGTAGACAATAAATTATATGTGTTCCATGAATACAAAATGGAGGATTATTTCATGAATAAATTAGAGGAAAGATATATTTATCATAGAGGACTTGGAAATTTGAATTTTGATAACTTGGTGAGGATCAGTTCAAAAGGGTTAGTGAGGTATATACCTAAAATCACTAAGATTATTCATACTCTTTGTAAGGTATGTGTTCATGGGAATCAAACCAAAATAAGATATAAATATGAGGAGTATTCCAACATAATACCATTATATTTGATCCAAATTGACCTATATAGACCTAAAAAAACTAAAGGTATCCAAAGTAATATCTACTTCATGCTATTAATGGATGATTTTACTAGGATGACTTGGATATATTTCCTCAAAGAAAAATTAGAAGCCTTTGCAAGGTTTAAAGCATTTAAAGCTCTTTTGGAAAATGAAAAGGGATAAAAAATAAAGTGTGTGAGACAAGTCATAGGAGGTGAATATTGTTCTTATGAGTTTGATAAGTTTTGTGAAGATCAAGGGATTAGAAGATAGTATTCTGCTGCTAGGACACCCCAAACAAATGGGGTAGTTAAAATAAAAAATGGAGTTGTCCAAGAGATGAGTAGAACCATGCTTCAAGGTTCCAAACTATTAGATGGATTTTTGGAAGAGGATGATAATACATTAATATACATGTTAAATAGATGCCAAGTTAGATTAAATGGTGATAAGACTCCGTATGAGATATGGAAGAATAGACTAGCTAATGTCAAACATTTTAGAGTGTCTAGGAGCAAGTGTTTTATCAAGAGGGATGAATAAAATATTTGAAAATTTTATTCAAGATCTTATGAGGGCATATTCGTGGGTTATTCCTCTATTAGTTATACTTATAGATACTTTAATAAGAGACTTCACAAGGTTGTTAAAAGTTCAAATGTAAGAGTTGAAGAAGTAGGTAAAATCAAGAGGCCTAACTTGTAGATAAATGGAACTATAGAGAACCTTAACTCAAATAATGGAGGCATATTTGTTCAATCATATGATGAAGAGGAAGAGGTAAGATAGGAAACTAAAGCTCCATCTAGGAGAATGTAGAAGGATCATCCAACATCCTAGGTAATTGGAGATATGAATGCAAGTTTGCAAACTAGAAGGAGAATGTTGATCAATCAAAAGCAACAAGATACAACTCTATTATCCAAGGTTGAACTGAAAACATTCTTGGAAGAAAGAAAAGATGAAATTTGGACATGTGCAATAGATGAAGAACTTGATCAAATAGTAAAGAATGAAACATGGGATTTGGTATCTAGTCTTAAAGACAAAAATGTTATAGGTACTAAGTGGGTATTCATAAATAAGATGAATTAGAAAGGAGAGGTCACAAAAAATAAGGCTATCTACTATGCAAAGGATATGCTCAATTTGAAGGAATAGAATTTTATGAGACCTTTGTTCCTATGGAAAGAATGGAAGTAATTAGACTCTTCTTCTCATCTGCAAGCTTCAAAGGTTTCAAATTTTACCAAATGGATGTGAAATTTGCATTATTGAATGGCATCTTAGATGAGGAAGTCTAAATTGAGCTACCTAAAGGTTTTTTCATGACAAGTAATCAAGACTATGTTTATAAACTAAAGAAGGCTTTATATGGTATTAAATAAGCTCCTAGAGCTTGGTATGATAGGTTAGACAAGTATTTATTGATTTAAGGCTTCAAAACAGGGGTAGTTGACAATAATTTATACATTAAGATAGAGGGAAATAATCAATTTTTAGTGGTAATCTATGTTGATGACATAGTTTTTGTATCTGAAAATGACAACATGAGTAGAGAGTTTGTAGATGCTATGAAGACTAAGTTTTAAATGTCAATGTTGGGAGAACTTTATTTATTCTTAGGATTACATATTAACCAACTTAATGTAGGGATATTCATTTTATAGGAAAAATACATCAATGCTATGCTAAGGAAGTTTGACATGATGGATTGTAATCCAATGATTACTCTAATGATCACATGATGCAACTTAAATAAACAAGATGACTCACCAAATTTTGATAAACCTTTTATAGATCCATGATTGGAAGTATTTTATACTCTACTTCTTCTAGGCTAGATATTATGCAAGTAGTAGACCTTGTAGGTAGGTTTCAAGTAGATCCTAGAGAGTCTCAATTTAAAGCAGTCAAAATGATCTTGAGGTATCTCAAGGGCACCATAGAATATGTTTATGGTACCCTAGGAACAAAGAGTTCACTCTAAGGACATACACTGATGAAGATTGGGAAAGATGTGTGGATGATAGGAGGAGTACCAATGGTGGTGTTTTTTTCATGGGTGAATGCTTGGTTTTTTGGATAAGAAAGAAGAAAGCCTCGATACACCTATCAACTGAATAATTTTAGTATATAGTTGTTTCTTCCTATTGTACTCAAGTAATATGGATGAATTAAACCTTGAAAGATTATAAGGTAAGACAAAATGGACCTTGTCCTATCTATTGTGACAATACTAGTGGAACTATTATCTCAAAGAATCCTATTATGCCCTTAAAAAATTAATCACATTCCTATTAGATATCATTTCTTGCAAGAACAAGTGAGTAATCAAACTGTTAAGTTAGAATATGTGCCTATAAAAGAAAAACTTATAGAAATTATGACTAAACCATTGCCAAAAGAAACATTTGAATATTTAAAACAAAGCTTGGGAGTCATCTCATTTTATATAAGTCAATATAAGGTCATCATTTATGGGGGAGAAAAAATTTCATGAGTTTCCTCTAGATGTTTGTGATGAAAATCTTCAAGAGACATGTTTAGGGACATTGGTCTTAAAGACAAGTTCCTAGTCAATCTTTGAAGCTTGGTTTAGTTATTCAAATCATGAAGAATGAAGGTAAGATTTATTTGGAGTGTGGAGAGGACTTGTACAAGTGTATTCCATGGGTTCAGATGTGTGAAGTTGGTCAAAATAACCATTCATGATCATTTGTTCAGATTGACCAGTTTGTTCAGTATTCATTACCTAGTGAGAGCTCATCATGCAAAATTGGTATATTTGGGGTATTTAAAGGCAAAAGAGAGTTTATACCAGTTGAGGTTGATTTTAAATTATGTATAAGGTGACTTTGAAGTGTAAAAATGATCTCATGGCCTTTTGAAGGTGTTTTGGCATAGTGATAGGTGTATACACAGGGTCTACAAACATAATATGACTGGTTTAAAGTTTTAAATCAAGATTGGTGAGTGTTCAAGGTTATTTTGTTGAAGAAAAGGGTTTATTAATCTCACATAGGTGTTTTCTACATGGTTTCAGGCTTTGATGGCCTCTTGAGGGAAATTTTAAGAGTTTTGATGCCTCATAGTGGTCACAGTTCTTGTTTGAGGTTTTGCAAGCCAAAAACCATTTCATGGTTCTATGGGTTCCAAAAGGATTAAAAACCTAATAATTGGTCCATTAGTGTGATTTGATAACTTCCAAGTTTGGAATAAGTCTTAGGTGTTGGTGTTGACTAGAAGATGGTAAGTTGACTTTGGTTTATGTGTGAAACCTAGGTTTTTGCACCTTGTGAGTTAGTTACCTTCCTAATAAACCTGAAGGTCAAAGATATTAAATAAATTTAAATGGAAAAATTTTTGCTTATAAAATAATTTAAATTCATCTAGAAGTGTATATTTTATTATATGGTTGAGAATTTATGAAAATGAAGGGTTAATTGGCAGGTCAGTTTGTGAAGGAGCTATGGTGTAGAGGAAGAACTAAATGATGAATCTTGGCATGAATAAGGGGGAATATGAGTGTGCTATAGATGTGGAGTTTAAATTCATGAATGTTCATACATAGGTATTCATGGGATTTGTAAGGATCAGTTAAGGCTATTAGGCCTCTAGATAAGGTTAGGTGATTCAAATGGAATTTTTGGTCATTTTATCAAAAATAACAAGGTATGATTGTTCTCATATGAGTTTTTTATTTTATTTTGAGCATATTTCATGTTTTAATAATGTCTTGAATGTCTATTTGTGATCATGGAGTTGGCTTATGAGAGAAAATTTGAAGACAACTAAGAAGACTCTTCTTGGTTTGAGTTGGTCTGATAGTATTTAAAAGATGAATAAGCTTATATGACTTAGGGGAAGTTCTTATCAGTATTATTGAGGTGTGATAACTCATATTTTCTTTATATTATGTGTTTTTTCTTCATATATTAGTGCATGGTCAAAGAAGAGTGTTGTCAATGAGTAGGTTTGAGGTAGTCATGGTCAAAAATGGTATGCATAGTGATAAGGGGAGTTTATATCATCTCTCAGAGGAGGAACCTTATTATTTTTATCTTTGAAAACATTTAAAAGTCCTCAATATTAGTAGGTAATCCCACTTTGTCATTGCGTCTAAGGGGGAGATAGTGTTTGTAGAGGGAGAAAGAGTATATGTGTGGCTTTGTGTTGGTGTTTAAAAGTGTTGAAATCAATGAAAAAGGGGGATATTGTTGATGTGTTGTCAATTATGTATAAAATGTGTAAAATAGTGTCCATGAGATGATATGTATGCATGGTACTTAATGACAAAGTATACCTTAATGATCACATAGTTTGCATGAGACCCTATTGGTTTTGGTCTTGTTATGGATGGTGTTGATGACGTGTTCTTGATGTAGAGGCCCTATAGTGTGTAATAAGTGATTGGTGTAATTTTATAATTGAAAATAATATATTTGACTAGTCTTATGAAGGTCTAGGTTATCCTAGTCATATTGGCAGAGTTTCCTATGAGTATATTGATGATGTTTAGTTTTCACATAAGTTTGTTTAGTTTTGTACCTAGAGAATGTTTTTAAAATTTCATTCCTTGACATGATGTTTATAAAAAGTTATGATAGTGAAAATTTTCTCTCCCAGGAAAATTTCATTTTTTTATGCTTAGTCATATTTGCATTTTTTAAGTGACCGTTGGAATTCAAACATTTGAATTTTACAAAGGAAACTAGTTGTGATTATTTGATATATATATTGATAAATGGATGGATTTTATGATGGAGTACAAATAAAATTGGTAAATAACTTCAAATTAAATTCATGGAAATTGATTAGGTGGTTTGAATGGTTGTACAATTCCATTTATTATAGTTCAAAGTTGACCAAGGGTTTGAATTTCATTTGTTAAGGACTTGAGAAGGGTGTTTTAGTTTGTATTGATGATATTTGGATGTATCATTATGATTTATATATTATAAAGTGTTTTATACTCTCTTAGGATAATTTTTATGTATTTTTGAGGTTTGACCAATCCATATTCAATATGAACCATTGCTTGGAAGTTGACTACTTATTTGTAAATGGTGTTTTCTTGTACAAGGTAAATGATTGAATGGTTTTACATATGCATAAGTGTTTAGTGATGAATTTAATCACTTTAGGGTGTCTTAATGGTCATGTGACATGGACACATGTACCTAGAAGTGGTCTTGTGTTTCTATTTTTCTTGGTGAAGTGTTAAAGGAATGAATATGCTTCCATGGACCTAAAAGGGCTACTTAGGCCTAATTGAAAGGTGGTGTTGCTTAATGGTGATATATCAATGCTATGGTCAACCTATGTAGGTGGTGTTGATATTTTTATAAGTGGGATAGAAGCCTTAAAGGTTAAATAATGTCTTATTTTTTTCTAAGAAGGTGGTGATCATAGAGACTTTATAAAGAGTAAAAACAAAGATGAAGGTTTTTAGAGAGAATGTGCAAAGAAAAGAGAAGTGCGAGTAATCTTGGTGGATGAATTGAATACCATATTAATGTGTGGGATATGTGTGTGAACTAGTGGTCATGTTTCTAATGAGGTAATAATATTTTTTAGGGTTGATGGTTGGGGATGAGTGAAGAGGTGTAGAGTGATCTAAAAGGTTGTTTTGGATGTATTGCTAGTGGTTGAAGAGAGTTTTTATTCTCTATTTTTTCATCAAATGTTAAGGAAATCAGAGTTTTTGAGTTTTTTATATCATAGATGTTATGTGGGTGCTCAACATCTAGGGAAAGTGGGTGCTTGTACATGCTTAAGAGGTGGTGCTCCTTGTGAAGTGGGTGATTCACTAAAGTATCTTGTTTGTAATCTCTTATATGACTATAGTCTATTGGTTTGTAGGCTTGAGAGTGGGTTTTATCCCCCATGAGGGTTTCCCACATAATTCATGTGTTATGTGCTTTGATCTTTCATTATTATTATTTTTCATTTCAATGAATGGTTTATATGCTTCATAAATTATTATGTTGAATGGTTAAGAGTTTGAAGAACTGGAATTGAAGTTTATTTACTTGCATCACTAATTCACCCCCCATCTCAATGATTATACCTCTATCACACATCTAGGACATTTATGATAATTTATACTTTGTGGTTTACCAAGCCATGAATGAGGCTCTGATGCCCCAGTTATCAATGGTGATTAGGGATTCCATCATAGCCATAAGAGACTACTAGCTATACAAAGACAACACTTTGATTCAGATTGTGGGTTTCCTCAAGGACCCACTCTACCTACCATATTATGTTCCTAATCACCTAGTAGAATAAGAGATAAACTATTAACTAGTGGAAGGCATATTTAGGTTCTACGTACAACATCAATAAAATGTGTGCCCACAACTCTTGATCACCATAAAGTACCATGTTTACAAGACCTTCCCTTAAACTTAGAGGATAATAGCTCGGTGAGACTACTTCACCCTTACAAAGTGAAAGATTAAGAAGTGGGACCCTAAAGGGGTAATTTGAGCTCACTTTGTGTAGTAATCAAACCACCTCAACATTAACTATGGCCATCAAGTTGAAGATGATGATGAGCTCTATCTAAATGTTGCCAACATCCAAGAGGTGATATCATAAATCATGACCAAAAATAAGAGTAAGGGAAAGAATGATCAAGTTGGCCCCTCCATGCCTCTTCCTAGTCCTAATCAGTCCATGAAGGAATTAATTCCAACAACTCCAAAAATCTCCTAGAAGACCTTGCAAGGTATTCTTCTACCTTCTCCTTCTTAATATCCAAGTCTAGCTCTACTTTTTCTAGACTTCAGTTCCTCTTACCTCATGTCCTCCTCTACCTCCTCTAGTTTCTCCTCATGCCCTATATCCACTTCTTCCTCTACCTCCTTGGGTAACTCTAGTAACTAGGTAGTGGTAGAGCTAATCCTAGACTACATGATGTTGGGTAACCTGGGTGTAACCCACTCAACCATCGATACCTTGACCTCAGGTTAAAAAAACATGAGGTTTGATATGGATAGTATATTGATAGTGAGATTAGATTGAGGTTTCCAATATATACCCATCTAGGTTCCCCCTCTCACACCTCCATCTCCTCCTATTTCCCTTCTACCCCTCACTCCTACCTCTCACTCTTATCATTTTTAACTCCTAGTTACAACACCTACCAATTCTGCTCCACCCCCACATGTTCCCCAAATGGTGTCTCTTTTATTTCCCATTACTCATCCTCTATATTTAACCTAATTAAATTTGGACTCAATCCTTCCAAGCATCCTTCCCTCTTCATTTCCCTCCACTTCCTTCATATCATAACCTTAAGTCCTCCCAATGCCTCCCTTGGGTGTGCCTTTATCATCATGCATGATTACTACTTTTGGAAGCATACCACTTATAGTAGGGACCCTATTAATTATAATATAATATAGTCTGATGCCTCCTTTAGTAGATCCAAGTCCTCCACTAGCCCCTATATCTCTTATCATCCTAGTTAGACCACCTACTACAACATCTGTAGTTGACCTAATAAAAAGGCCAAAGAATAAATAGAAGGTGACCCACACTCTAGATCTATCCCAAAGACATTATGATCTAATTCAACCTCCTCCATAGGGCTCAATAGTCCCTTTTAACCTATAAGTATCATCTCAATGCCTAACTCCTCATCCCCCTCTTTCTATTACCCAGGGCACCGTGAGGCTCAACTTCAACCAACCTATATCTTCCATACTCTTTAACAAACCATTTATAGGGTTAATTATGCCTTAGGTGAACCTAACTTAGGAACAGTCTCAAGGTAAAATGTTCCCATGCACCTCCCTTTTAATTATCCCTCCTTTCACTCCCACACCCCCTCTACCTCCACTAATTTCCTTATTCACTCCTTCCAATTCCTCCATCTCCCCTCTACCTTATCCTCCACCCTTAACTACCATTTTATCCACCCCTCTTATACTCCCTCTACTTTCAAGATGGTGTAAAGGTTATAAGAACCATATATGACTATCCACAATGACTCAAATGTGTAATGGAGTTTTGACTAAGACTTTAAAAGCATGAAGTAAAAAATCACTTAGAGGTTTTTCTAAGAGGGGAGCCTAGTGGTGTTGTAGACCCATCAAGATATATTTTCCCTCTCTAAGGTGATGACTTCCACTAGGGAAGAGAATATGGTCAAGGACCCAATATTAGTTATTCAAGATACTCATGATATGTTTGATAAGCTCCGCAATGACATGCATATCTAATTACAAATTATAGAATCCTAATTGAAGATCATATTTCCCATTAGGTTAGTTGGGTAGGTCAAGGACTCTCTCCTAATACTTTTATTAATCCTTATAAAAGTAGTGGAGACTTTGGTTGAGACTGATGTGCTTATCTAATGGATGAAGGCCGACATAGTGAGGATTGTATAGATTGATGGGAAATGTCAAAATATGAAAGTGGTGGTCAATAAGGGGATGTTCTTGGAGCTTAAACTTATACTGACCTCAGACATGGGGTTACATGAAACATACACTTAAAACATGAGAGTTTTAATAGATTTGTTAGCCTTGGATCACAACAAAATGTGACCCTTGGAAGAGGGTAATAATAATATATTGACCTACTTTAAGGAGGTTAACATCTCTATGTTATTCCACCAAGGGTAATTATGAGTCAAGCAGTGTCAATTTGACCAGGTTATGAGGGAAAAAGTGGCCAAGGAAATCTAGGAAAGGGCCCAATAAATGTTAGATCTATCAACACAGTCCATGACAAGCATCAACTAGGTCTTTATAGTTTAATCCTTGATGGAAACACCCTTCCAAGTCTCCTAGAGACTAGCAGCTCAGACCAAGGTAATCTTTAGGGATCCCCCAATGAAATTGGCTAAGATAGACAAGGATTTTGACTTTGTGTCAATTATGTTGGAAGCTAAGAGTGCCCAATCAAAGTATTTAGGAGTTAGTATTTATCATCCACCTCCTCACATCAATTGAGTGGCCCCCCATAGATGTGTTGTGGGTTTTTAGGGGTTATTTTTTTTAAATTTTGAAATATGGTTGTCACTATAATGAGTGGCCATCATGGCCTAGGATAGGATCCTCATTCTCTTTGGAGGTGAGACCTATCCTTGTATATAAGGAAAAATTGTATTATATTACAGGGTTGACCAAAACTGATCTAATGTGATGTTATATTATAGCCAGGATTTCCACTACTTTTCCTTTATCATTCTAGACTGTAAAATCAGCCCATATTGATTTTCATAACAACATTTACTCCTTTTAATGAGTACAATCTCTATTTTCTTCAAGAGGGTCTATTTTATGATTCAATTTTCTTTCATCTTCATGATTAAATGATCATCAATGCTATGTTAATTGTATTAAAAATTTATTTCTTTATGTATTCCATGGTTATCATGTGCTTAGATATTATAATCATTATGTGATTTCTTTCATTTCCCGTTTGGTAGTGATGATAATTTATATGTCAATTTACAAATTCTCAGATGGTGTTTGTATGTATTTGATAATAAACCCCTAGTACTCATCAATAGTGAGAGCTCATATTGAAGGTATACTCCTATTTCCATTAGACTCTTTCCACTCTATGTTCTTTGAGGTATAAATTTAGTGAAACTCGGTCTATAGTGGTATAACTATGGCAAAGTCACTTGGTTCATTAACCAGTACATTGAGTTTATTTTAGACCTAGAGGCTCCCCTTTTTTGTGTAACCTTCCCTCTCTTTTTTGTTTATTTTTTAGGATAACATTTCCCCTTGTGTTTAGAAATAATAAACACAATACTCAAATACTCATAACAATATTTGAATTATGTGCAAGACATGGGATTAAACTTTCAATGGTAATAGTACATCTCTTGGAGACTATTCAAGAAGAATCCATTTGTAAAGTCCAATAACCATAATTATGCTCTGGGATGATCCTAGATCAGTCCTAAAATAGAGGACAAAAGTCTAGTGTATACACATAATATTTTCAAACTTGATCAATTATTGATGCTTTCTCTCTTGCAAGAACCCGTTGAGTCTCAATCTCTTTGAGTGCATGCCTTAAGGGGTGCATCAAGAAAGGGGTGGACAGACCATTGGTTCTTTGTAATATTGTTTTCACTTTAATACCACTCGATATATACATACCCATATCCTAAAAACATTACCCTAAGATTTTACTCCTCTTTTGTATGCTCCTCTAGTCATTTTCCACCTTCATTTGCCCTTACCTAGCCTAAAATCATTTTTAATAGTTTACATTACATTTTCAGCCCCATCAAACTTGTACTCTAATTTATAAATATTATTTAGGGTCTAGGCTAACCCCTGGCTGACCTAGATTGGGATCTTATTTATTTTTGTTAATAATGATGATACAAGGTTGATTGGGTCAACCTTGTCAACCTAAACTTTCAAAAAGGACTAGGGTTAGATCCATCTATATAAACACCTCAATTTTTTCATTTTTAAGAGAAGAGAAGAAGAGATATATATTTTATATCTACTTATCCAAAATTATACTTGAAAAACATAGCTTAGGGTTTCATAATTTATTTAGAGATACAGATCTTATCTTATGAAGTATTTTGGATGCATTGATAGGTTGTGTAGCCTAGAGCTGATTTATCCCTGTCATATTTACATACCACAACAAACTCTTATAAATCATCATGGCCAAGGGAGATATTGAGGCTTGGTGGTTTCATTTTTAAAGGTAAGTATTCCTAAATTTGTTCCTCCTTTGTAAGAGTAGATAGATTTGCATTTTTTCTTCTCACCCGTTCATTAGAATTATGTAAACATTGACATGATTATATGTCTTCTATGCATGTTTATTACCCCCACTTTGTGATACAAGATTTGGTGAGAACTAGGTTAGACTTTGCTTATTATTAGTTTAGTGAATATGAAAATATAGGACCTAGTTAGGGTTATTGCATAGTTTTTCTTGATGGGAGGCTTTATAACCCTCTCTAGTGATATTATTATGGTAATATATCCATTGGATAGGTCTAGTGAATCCATGTTGGTCATGACCTTTAATATCTAATGTATTGATAACCAAAAATGTAATTAGGATTCATCTTCTCTAAACTAGGATTGACTTATAGATCAGTTAGAATTCCCTTTGCATACATTTTGGTGAATCCAACGTGAATCTAACCCTTAAAGGTTTTCTTTCACATCATCATTTTTATAATTTTATTATATTTTTAGTACTATCTTAAACTAGTCAGTATAGTTATAAATTTATCGATGCATGTTTAACACATAGTTGATTTAAAATGACTATATTTTATTTGTACATATTTTCATTAGCTATAGGTTATTAGATCAAATAGGTCAACATGGTACTCTTATTTATCTATAGATTATAATACATTATAGAACAGGTCAAATTTTTATGTTAATTATCTCTACCAACATATAGGAAAATGAACACTATTGAACAGGTTAACTATGTTCCTTATTATTCTTTAGCATACAGGGTTTTACAAAACTTTGTCAAAATAGTTGACCCAATTTGCAAAACTTAAAATAAATAAATAATTAATTACAACACAAAATTTGAAACTTAAATCATCTTCGAGATCACTAAGGTTCATTTCTTTCCTTTTTTTATCATTTTAGTAGTTATTTCAATTCTATTTTTCACAAGTTAGCATTCTTTAAAACTGCAACCCTATAGCTAACTACATCGAACTAGTCAACCTAGTTTTTTAGTCTATCTTCTATCTCTATCTAAAAGACATAGTTAATCTATTTGAATCTATTCTTAAAGACCTTGCTTATATAGAATAGTAATGACCCAGTTGACTCTATTCTATACTATTTGCATATAATGTCACTTGAACTGACTCTGTACTATTCTTAATTAAGGAATTAATAATTGTAGATGAATTTTTGTGCACACTATGAATTAAATAAACTAATTCAACTAAAAACATAAACTACCTATTAGGAAGGATTCATGAAACAAATTAGAATGATATAAAACTTAACAAATTCCTTGCTTCATATTACCTCTTTCCAAGATTTGCAAATGATCAAGTAATTGCCTATAGACTCATATTATTGACATGGATACTTGATCAAAGATAATGGATGATGGATGCTTAATTGAGGATTTATTTTGGCATAATGGTGTTATATAAATGCAAGTTAGTTGATTTATAAATGGGCATGTATTTTCTATGAG
The DNA here is from genome assembly GCA_037957365.1 of Torreya grandis. Classification (NCBI taxonomy): domain Eukaryota; kingdom Viridiplantae; phylum Streptophyta; class Pinopsida; order Cupressales; family Taxaceae; genus Torreya; species Torreya grandis. The sequence continues at coordinate 807,369 of JARHVA010005320.1, forward strand.
GATTCAAGTTAGCTTCCATGGAGGAAGAGCCTTACTTATATATATTTGAGAGGGAAGATCAAGGGTTGATATTCAAATTTAGAGGGATGTGATTAATGGTTTTTGATTATTCAAGGAATATTAAATTCTTTAAAAGCTTCTAGTTAACGACTTCTAGATACTTGAAGGAGCTTCTCTAATTATAGAGACTTCTTGAATATTTTAGGTATAATTGAGGATTAGGCAAGAGTTAGATATGGATTAGGTGAGAATTAGGGACATAGGGATATAATGAAGGCTAGGGTGTAGGTTAGTAGGTGGATAGGTGGGGTTATGGAAATTTAAAATTCTCATATAATGGATAACTAGGATTATATTAGGATAATAGGGATTAGGATAGAATTAATAAAGGAATGTCATGAATAAGGTTAGTGAATGTAGGATAATAGGAGATATTAAATAAATGGCTAGAAATAGGATAAATTAGCAAAATAAAATAAGTTAAGTAGAATTAGTGTCGACTAATAGGAATATTAGTCGTCAATAATGAAGTGAGAGATTTTAGGTGCATACCACTATTTACTAGTAATTAATTCACATTTCTTTTTTAGTTGTTTGCATGCTTAGAGTAAATCACATAGTCTAAATAGGTCATTTCTTAAATTACCATTTTAGTTACACTATTTTACTCTTTTGAAAACACTACCAAATCACATAACCTTCAAAATGTGTTTAGACATTTGTCTTCCCAAGGCCTACATACATGGATTTCATCACCAAGGGGGAAGCCAACATGGTTTTCTAACCAAGTGTAAATACATGATTAATGGTATTGTTATAAAAACACCTAACACCCTTGTCATTTTTGGATTGTGAAGTGAGGGGTTATGCCCCAATACTAAGCCAATACCATTACCAATATAAATCCCTTTTAGCCTAAACATCCTAAAACTAGCTATAGACTAATTTCTAATTCTATATTTCAACTAACTCTTCTATCACATTAAAAAATATTATTTTTAAATAATCTCATAACATGTAGGGTGACTAGTTAGTTGGCATTTAATTTTTAATTGATTGTTTGCTCATTTCTCATTATGTATTGTCTTATAAAAACTTGCACTACCCAACATTGGTGCAAGGCTTTGTGTTGTGTGCTCAAATTGGATAAATCACATTGATCCAATTGTATATGTGTTTTATTTCATTCTTACTTCAATTATCTTTCAAAATTCCCCCCTATTTCAAAATATTGTGTTTTTCCTTTTTGCTAGTAATATATAGTCAACCTACATGACTATGTATTCCTATTCACCACTTTAGTTCTCTATCCAATCATACATAGTTGACTTAAATGATTATGTATCCTTATCAACCTATTTTACCTCCTTTTCTATAATATAGAGTCAACATAAACAACTTTTTATTCTTATTTTCCTATTCAGTTACAAAACATTGTCAACCTACATGACTTTGTATCCTATTTGCTAATTTTATCTCTCATATTTGTCCTTATTAACCTTTATCTCTCATCATGAACTTCTTGTTTGAGGATAACACAGAGTTAAACTCAACAATTATGATGATATTTACCAATCGCAATAGGTTTTCCCATAAATAACTTATGGTTCCTAATCTTGATGAAAGTAATGTGCTTGTGGCCACTCACACTACAAATTATGGGACTCCTCATTATTATTTAGTTTTCAACCCTATATGCTCCTTAGAATATCAGCCTAAATTAGAGTATACTCCAAAAATTATTTTCTTCATTAATAAATTTAATCAACATCGAGGAAAAGACCCTTATATTATTTATGACCTTATGATAAGTGGTTAAGCAGAAGAACCTCATTCACCTTCACCCATATTCTCACATGGATTTGGGGGAAATAGCTTCTTTGCTTCTCAACCTCTTCCTTATCTGTTGACCCCTTCTCATATTATGACCTCTTCTTCATTGATTTCCTCCACCTCCATGCCAAGTATCTCTACTGACATGGTAGGTTTAATGTATAGTGGGATTTTTCCAAGACCTCCCTTCTCACTTCCTCCACTAGTGCATCATTTTATACCCATGATAATCATGCCACTAATACTTCTTCTTCTTCTAATACTTATAATAATACATCTTTCAAAACACATGTTACCCATGCCACTAGTGCCTCTTTTTTCTAACAATACCTCTCAAGATACTAATAACATGCTTGCCACTACTTATAGTGGTACCCAAGCCACTAATACCAATGTTAATGCTTCACATGCTAATAATAAATCTAATCAAACCCATCAACATTTATTGCAAACTCTTAACCAAATGAATGATTTCCAATCCAATAATGCCAACTAGATGATGCAAATGTATAATCACCTTATTCATCTCCAAAAACACTCTCAATAGGTTCCATGGAGAGAGCACAACCAAAATTACCCCCCCCCCCCCAACTCCCCATTAAGGATTTCCATGGTAATCTTATCCCTCAACTACCTCTTGTTAACAAAATAATAAAACATCTTAAAAAATAACAGTTTATGCCTCAAATTGCTAACATAGATATAGGAGGTATCACCCCTACCATTAGTTATAAAGGGTAAACTTGTCATACCCTACACTTAAAAACATTTGGAAATGTATACAAATATTGGGTTAAGTTAAACACATTTGCCACTACCAAGATCTTAGAAAAAAACCTATCTAGAGACACTCTAGATTGGTATAACCAACTCAAATCTCATTTCCTCAATAGTTTGGAAGATCTAGTTAATGGTCTAGTAAAAGAGTTTCAAACTAGTGACCAACCTAAGAATACCTTAGATCATTTATTAATTGAAAGTAAATTAAGATAGAAACCACACAAGCTTTCATCAAATGGTGGAATACCTTATCTAACAAGGGTGAACACAACATGGTAGATGATAACCTCTTTCATATATTCACCAATGCTTTCTATTCTAAATTATAATATCAAGTTTGGTATCTCTCCATAAAATTTGGAAGAGGCAATTAACCAAGCCAAGTTCCAACATTTATTCATGCATTGGTTTGAGACATCCCAACCTCCCATGGGCACTCGTATACTCATCAAAAATAAAAATCATCCTGATATTGATGATGGTGTCACTGCTTCCTATGATACCATTCATAATATTCAATCTATTTCTCTTGACCATGGTCTAGAACAAGTTTCCACTCTAAACCACATCCCTAATCCTCAATTTTATCCAACAAGCAATATAGATGTTCATAAGCATTTATCCTTAGTGTAACTCCAAAAGCATCTGCCAAAGACTCTTCCATGAGAAATTAATCCCACTCATCCTATGAAATATTTGTATGATCCCAATAAATTTTGTTGGTTTCATACTACTTGAGGTCACTCTTATGAGATGTGTAGGCAATTGTGTAACTTAGCTATGGATTTCCTCCTTGGTTCCAATTTTGACCATTATTACCTCATTCATAAATGTCAACAATCCTATGAAATTGATTTCAAAGCTCACAAAACACAAAGTGAAAATCAAGCTTTGAACTAGGATAATGTTCATTTGGCTATCTACAAATACTTTCTTCAAAACCAATAAGAGAATAATGAAAAGCCTACCCCTTCCACCAATAACATTGGTAGCCTTATTGACCCAAGTCCTTAAAAAAATGTGGTCTAGATGAATAATATGTGAAGGGTAGTTTCCTTCATTTATTCTCATCCCACCCACACACACCAATCATCTCACACTTTTTGTGTTATCCAAGATTCTTCCCCAACTCACCTAATAGAGTTGGGGCAATAGGACCTTATCTATTTTGATGAATAAATTCCCACGCCTCCATTAGATAACACCTCTTATACCATTTCTACAATTCCTCCAACCTCTTTACCTCACCAATGATATTCAAAATTCTAAGACTACTTATTCAAATCCATCACAAACTAAACCTACATTAAATACCTCATACTCTCATGATAACCAACCAATTTGTCCCCCATTTAAACTTCATACATCTTATCAAAATAGATTTACATGCACTTTTGTTCCTCCTTCCAAGGAACTCCTCCAACACTATACACCTATATCTAGCAGTCCCCTCATGGTTTATGATGAATGGGATCCTATTGTGGATCTTACTAATCTCCCATCCCAAATTTTATTTCTTGAACTCAATCAGAGTTTTCTACATCAGTGTAACTACCTTATGCAAATCTTATTCTAAATGAACACCCATCATCATCCCCTAGTAGGATGTGAAGCTACTTTATTTGGGTTAGAATATAACATTTTACAATAGTTCTAAGAGATGTCTATACACATTGGCAAAATAATGGACACTTCTCTCTCTCAAATTACCTTTTACTTCTATCATTCTAGATGAGATTATACTTAATGTGGATGATCCTCCCTTATTTATAAGTTTTTAAATTGGTGAAATCCAAGTCAAGTGTGCTTTGATTGATGAGGGTTTAGGTACCTGTATTGCATCCCTCAACTTCATTAAAACCTTTGGATACTAAAACTTGGAACTCTATTCATCATGCCACCTCTGATGAGAAGGTCATCCCTAATTATGAAATTCATTTCATACACTTGAATATGATGATGGTTATATCATATATTACCCATTTCTAGGAGGTCTTATTCAAGATTTAAATGTTAAGATCATTCATTATCATTCTTCTTTGTTTTATCCTTTCCATTTATCTTATCACATTCCATCTTATATAGTTCTTAATGTTAACATTATTCCTCTTGTTTGTAGGGTAGAGATGGTGTACAAACCTCCAATTTTTTATGAAACTCTTAGGATCATGTTTATATATCATGATATGAATATTCCCTATCACTTTTATAGATACTAGGATCCATATAGTTGTCTTTCCCCTAAGATGCTTGATACTATCCCTCAACCCTTTGTGCATCCCACCCCTCCCTCAGCTGAGCCTAGACTAGATCATATTCCCAATCTCCTTCTAGATAACTCTCTTCTTAATTTTGATCCTATTTCTACCTCAATTGAGCCTCATATATCCTTTCTACCAGCCCTTCCTCCCCTTTATAATGGTCTACTTCCTTTATTCCAGCTTGGTCCTTTACCTACCTAATGGGCTAATCAAGCATACTGTGACATTCATAAAATCACCAATCATTGGACTAGGGATTGTAAATTATACCATCCTTACCATAGTTATTATTCCACTCCCTCTATTAGTACACCCATAAAGTCTACTAACAAGCGTATCTATTACTTCAACAAAATAGATAATAATTTCTACAATCATTATCTAAAGATTTGAAAATATATAAACACCTTGAATCATACTCTTCCTAAAAATATAAAAAGGACTATACCTCCCCCAAAAGTATTACCTAAATATACTACCAAATATGGAGAGGTATATTATCTATGGAACCAATGTAGTACCCATCACATTGATCATTGTCCATTATCATCTCCAAGATCACCTTATGACCATTCTCATGCACATTATCCTTCCTTTCATAGGTCACCCATGTAATAAGGCTCCCCCTTATCCCTTGTGGTTCCTCCACCTATTGTATCTTATTCCCCTATGGTTTCTCTACTCATGATCCCTCCACCTCTAGATCCTCTATCCCCTATGGTCGCTTATCCACTAGTGACTCCTTCATGTCCCATAGATTCCAATCCTATTCCTACTCTTGAGTATCACATGAATGATGGCCCTCATGATCATGACCCTTTAGGCATGCTTAAATTTTCTATTGAGGAGATTCAATTAGAAGTATTTTACTAGATTTTTCTAAAGATCGATAAGACCCTTGCTGCAATTAGAGTCCAACTTCACAAAGATTTATCATATGTTATGGATAATGTTTGTGGACAAATTTACTAGTATTTATGAACATAACATGGTGTTCCTTCACTTTATTCTTCATTTTGGGCTAAGCATGTGATCCAAGTTTATATTTTTCTACTAATATATCATTTTACATTATGTCAAATTCGTATATATATTATATGGCAATATATATTTCAAATTTCATGTTATCTATGGTATAATTTTATTTACTTATGATATCTTATGGATTATTTTCATGATTACATGTTTTTTCTCTATGAGTTCATTTATTTTCATAGATGTTTAATATTTTCTCATGATTATTTTTTGTTACCTTGTCTCTATAACGTGGATAATCATTATTGTGACTTGGTGATACAAACCTTGCTCCTCTTAGTCCTCCTTCTTTACCATGTGATTAGTTAGCAAAAAAATCATCTCATTATAATCTCCTTTTACCATTCCATCTAGGATATCCCTTTATTCCCCTTATTTCATTTCATAAATGAAACATACACATGGTTAAAACTTAATATAACATATTTATTCATAGGTAAGCCTAAGTGTTTTAGTCACTCATGTATTTAAATACTTAGCTTCCTTTAGTTAAACTTTCACACACTCTCTCTGATGATTAGTAATTATAATTTTATATGGAGGAGGAATCTTAAAATCCATAAAAATTTAAAATCCAAATCATTTTAACAAAAGGCAATGATATAAAATGAAACATTTTTTGGGCCCCTTTTTATAACTTAGGTAGTAGAATGTACTAACTTAGCACATTTAGGTACATGGAAGTCATAAAAATGATTTATATTTTGTAAATATTAGTGCCAACTAGAAGACTCTTCAATGATCTTACACTAGCTAACAAGTAGTTGCTAAGCACCCAGGTTTGAAGGAGAATCTCATTGAGTGATTGAACATGGTGGTTGGAGAATGTGGGTGTTAGAGTAGTGGATCTAGTGGCAAAAAAACCCCTAGTAATAGCTTAGCATCTAGTGTGTGCCCTTTCAACTTGGCAAGAAGATGCTTCTCTACCTATTAAATAAGCTTGAACATGGAGACTAAGAGAGGTGACTGAGGTTAGTAAATATCTAATGAAATTTAGAGCCACCATGAGTGTATTATAACTATAATGAACTATGTTAAGAATTATGGATGTATAGCCCAATCTCGTTTGTGAGCTGCTAGGCATGAGTAGTTTCTAGGATGATCCCATGCTTTGTTTGTAATGAAATTACTTTAAGAATAAAGTATAATATCAGAATTAGATCCAAATATTACTAAAATATATCCAAATATATGATAAAAGATAAGCAAATTCAAGGGGGAAACCTCCACAAGCTTTAATAAGAGCAGAATTCACAATATGATGATAAAAAATTACCCACTACCTCCTATATATAGTCTATCTAAGCCATGGTTACTCCATAGGCTGACCTAATCACCAAATGAATGCATAGAGAAATGTGAAATAGAATCAAAGAGGGATAAATAAGCCACAAGTTAGTTGTTCCTATCCTCATACATGTGATAGGTTAGGGCCATAACATGCCCTTACCCTTCAAACCAACATTGTCCTCAACATTGAACAACTCTGGATGTTGTTGCAAAAAAATTTCACCTTCCCAAGTTGCATCTTCACTACTCAAGTTCTTCCACTTGATCAGATATTCCCTAATCTCTCTGGTTCTCAACCTCTTAGTATGTGTTTGGAGGATCTTCTCTGGTTCCAAAATGACTCATCCTTATTCATCTAGTTTTGGGAGTTCTATTTGGGCTGAAACTATCTGTCCAATGACCTTCTTCAAACATGAAACATGAAATACTGGGTGTATGCGAGATGAATGAGGTAACTCAAGATTATAAGCCACACTTCCAATTTTCTATAGAACCTGATAAGGGCCATAATACTTAGGAGCAAGTTTTTTTTCTTTTTCTATTTCTTCAAGGACATCTACTTATAAGGCTATAAACGTACAAATACCCAGTCACCCACCTCAAAATTTTGCTCACTATGGTGTTGATCTGCTTATTGCTTCATCCTATTTTGTGTCAAGGCCAAATTCTCTCTCAAACTAGCCAAAACCTCTTGTTGATGTTGAATTTGCTCCTCCACATTTAAAACCTTGGTTTGCACCTTTAATGAAGAAGTGATGGAAGGTGGATAGTAACCATATAGTGTTAGAAATGGAGACATTTTAGAAGAGGTATGGAAAGATGTGTTATACCACCATTCTGCAAGTAATAGCCATTTAATCCAATGTTCCTATTTATCTAATACAAAACAATAGAGATACCCCTCTAAACATTTATTAACCACTTCTATTTATCTGTCAGATTGGGGGTGGTAAGATGAGCTATGAGCTAGTTGAGTACCCAAATAGGAAAATAGTTTAGTCCAAAAATTACTAGTGAAAATAGGATCATGATCACTTATAATTATTTTTGGGGTTTCATGTAATTTTAGAACTGCATCTAGAAAAATAGTTGCTATTGTACTTGCTAAAAATGGGTGTGAGAGAGCACAAAAATGGGCATATTTTTTAAGCCTATCCACAATGACCAAGATAACATTCTTACCTTCAGAACAAGGCAACCCTATGATGAAATCCATGGAAACCTCCTCCCACCTTTGACTAGGAATTGATAATGGTTGTAACAGACATGGGGTCTTAATTGTCTCACCTTTATTCTATTGGCATATCAAGCATTCTGCCACAAAATTTTGTACATCTCCCTTGAGTCCTTCCCAAACTAATTCTTTCTTAATTCTATGATATGTTTTCAAGAACCCTGAGTGTCCCCCAATTGGAGATGCATGTAACTCTGCAAGAATCTTATGCTTAAGATCTAAATTTTTGTACAAGTATAACCTACCCTTATACCATAGGATATTACCTTTAAATTCAAATTTTTTAGAGGCTAAAGTACCTTGCTGGAGATTTTGAATCAGACTGTGTATCCTTGTCTTGCTACCATTCTAATCTGGCTTCATCCACCCAATCTGCTTGCAATATGGATATTGCACAAATTAATTCTTCTATGGATGTATCTCATCTAGATAGTGCATCTAATACTACATTATCTTTACCTTTCTTATAGATTATTTCAAAACCATAACCCAACATTTTGGTTAGCCACTTTTATTGTTCCTCAAAAGATAATCTTTGCTCCAAAAAGAATTTGAGACTATGATGATCAGTTTTCACCTTAAAGTGTCTACCCATCAGATAGGGCCTCTATTGTTTAACTACATGAAGAATAGCCATAATTTCTTTCTCATAAATAGGTTTTTGTAGATTCCTACCTTTGAATTGATGACTCTCAAATGCAATGGGTCTTCCTTCCTGCATTAGTACCTCTCCCAACCTAGATCTAGAAGTATCACATTCAATAGTGAATGTCTTTTAAAAGTCATTGGAGTGGTGCACATAGCTACTTTTAGTTTCTCAAATGCTTTGGTGGTGGCATCATTCCAATGGAAGGCATCCTTCTTTAGCAATGTAGTGAGTGAAGCTGCTATGCTGCCACAACCTTTCACAAATCTTCGGTAGTAACCTGTTAGTCCTAGGAACCCTCTAAGGTTTTTGAGAGTTTTTGGCATGGACCATTCCATCATATCTTTGATATTTTGGGGATCAAATTTGACACCTTCATGGGAAATAATGTGACCTAGGTACTCTACCTCTTTTACTCCAAAATCACATTTGGATGGCTTCATATAAAGCTGATGCTTCTCCAAAACTATCAACACCTATTTCACATCCTGCAGATGTGCTTCCCATGTCTGACTATAAATCAATATGTCATCAAAGAAAACCAACACAAACTTCCTTTAAAAAATGCCTAAAAATAGTGTTCATCAAGCTCTAAAAAGTAGATGGTGCATTTTTAAGACCAAAGGGCATTACCAAAAACTCATAAGGGGCCTCATGTGTTCTAAAAGTAGTTTTATGAACATCTTCATCCTTGATTCTAATTTGATGGTACCCTAAGTGAAGGTCTAATTTTGTGAAATAATTAGCACCATGCAACTCATCAAGTAAATAATCAATTATAGGAATATGAAACTTATCTTTGATGGTGTACTTGTTGATTTCCTTATAATATGGGCACATCCTCCATATGTCATCCTTCTTTTGCACCATGACCACTAGTGCCAGCATCTCGTGGACCATTTTTTCAATTTCACTCTTTTGTGCATATGGATATCTATATGGTTTGATATTTGGTGGTTGACTCCCTGGAAGTAGTTGAATGGCATGATCATGTTATCTTTTTGGTGGTCATCCTTTTGGCATGGCCGCAAAAATAGATGGGTGGTCATCAAGAATCATCTATATATCATGATGTGTAGATGCGTGTGTGGGTTGAACTTCTATGGAACATAATTGTGTAATAATTCCCTTTACCCACTTTTTTAGTATCTTGGTCATCTGATGTGAACTAACCAATTATGGAGATTTTGCCTATAATCCATGTAGTTCAATTTTCCTACCTTCAGAATGAAAGTGCATGAATAGTTCTTGGAAGTTCATCTCAATGGTACCCAAGGTTATGAGCCATTAGACTCCCAAAAAAATGTTTGTGTTACCCATGGAAATAGCAAACATAGGAGAATATAGATTGTACTCACCCATAACAAGCTTAATACTATGGCATTTTCTTGAATAATTAATTGTGCTACCATCTACAATCATGACTTGAAATTTTGGTGCTGGGTAGATGAAACAGTTCAATCGAGTGGCCAACTTATGGTTGATGAAGTTATGTGTGCTTCCTGAATCAATCAACATTGTCACCTTTTATTTCTTGAGGAAACCCACCACCTTAATACTTTGTGGAGTGTTAATACCTACAAGTGCATGACAAGAGATTGTAGGTTGGGAATTTTTAGGTACCTCCTCTATCTCTTCTTCATCATCATTGGAGGCATCATCTTCTTCTTCATCTTCATTGGATCCCTCAATGTAGAATAAATTCTTCTCAACACATCTATGTCCTTTTCTCCACTTTTTGTCACAACCAAAATATAATCCTTTTGCACGCTTCTCTTCAATTTATTTTGGGGTCAGTTTGGTAGGTGGAGGAAATGTTGGTGTCGACATGTTATGATCTTTGAAGTGAGTGAATGGCTTCTTCTTGTTGGCTATGAATTTTTACTCAGCTCTGTGTGCCATGATAATATAATAAAAAATCTTAAATGGATTAAACATGTGTACCTCATGTTGAATGTGGTTCTTGAGTCCACCCAAAAGTAGGTCATTTAAGTTTTCCTTAGAAATTATCTCCACACGTAAGGATAGGTTCTTAAATTGATGAATATAATTCTTGATAGAGCTAATCTATCACAATTTTTCCAATTGGATAAATTAATTCTCTGTCATACTATTGCCATAGTGTAATTGAATCTCCTTTGTAAAAATTGACCAAGTGACATTAAGAGTCATCTTTTTCTTTTGAGCACACAACCATTGATACCAAATGAATTGATCAGGTTCAAGATACTAGGATGCCATGGTAACCATTTGTCCACCTAGGATCTGATGTAGATCAAAAAAATTCTCCATTTAGTTGATCTAATTGAGTGGATATTTTCCATCAAATTTGGGCATATCCACATTTGGTAACAGGTTCCTCTATGGCACTGTAGTTAGATTTGAAGAAGATTGGTTGGGAGAACCAACCTATTGGGGCTATGTAATAGCGTTATCTAGATGATTTGACTAATTATTTTTCAAATCCATTATGATATCTACCAAACTATTTTGTATGGATTTCATATTAGATTGTATGCCTTGCACCTCACTCTGAATGCCTTGCACACTATAATCAAGCTAGCTCACTTTATGATCTATGTCAAAGAACCTTGGTAAAAAGGATCTAGTACATCCCCCTTCTGACTCCATCTCTTCCTTATTAGGAGTTTTACCTAGAGTTTTAGCACCCTTTCCTCAGCCCCAAGTTTGTGGACCTGCCATAAAAGGGCTTTATGATGTTCACCCTGATTGGCACTTTTGACCCAACTTTGATCAAGCGATTTTGGAATTATTTCAGCATAAAATAAAAACATACAAAGAAAAAACCCTATCCAATCTTTTTTAATCTTTCCAAAAATGTAAATAAATAAGAAAAATTCTTTGAATTGTGCACTATAGAGTAATTTTATGAAAACCCCTAAAATGGAGATAGCTTTTGAAAAATAGATCAACAATGATCTAAAATTTTAATGGAAGATTAAATTAATTATTTCTTACCTCCATTAAAAACATTTTATATAAATTCACAACTATTTTATACATAAATCCAAATTTTAAAAAATTAGGGTTTCACCCACAAGATTGCCCAAATCTTAGCTCTGATACCACTTGTAATGAAATTACTTCAAGAATAAAGTATAATATTAGAATTATATCTAAATATTAATAAAATATATCCAAATATATGATAATATATAAGCCACTTTGAGGGGGCAACCTCCACAAGCTTCAATAAGAGCAGAATTCACAATATGATGATAAACAATTACCCACTACCTCCTATATATAGTCTATCTAGGCCATGGTTATTCCATAGGCCAACCTACTAACCAAATTAATGCATAGAGAAATGTGAAATAAAATCAAAGAGGGATAATTAAGCCACAAGTCGGCTATTCCTATCCTCATACATATGATAGGTTAGGGCCATAACATTGTTTATGTAAATTTTACTTTGTGTTAACAAACTTGAGCTAATATAAATAGTGTTATATATCTTTCTAGTTGTGATTGTTTCCATATAGTTTAGAACTATTGTGTCATGTCCCCTTTTTTGTGGACATTGACAGATTTGATGATTGGCCTATTATGCGACCTTCGTAGGCTAATAGGATGGATAGAGGGTCATAATGGAGCTTGGATTGACTTTGATTCACAGAATTTCTACATTTGGTTTTCATTCAGGGTATTTTAGATGCATTGGGCCTGAGCTCCTACTTTTTAGGGATATTTGATATGTAACGGAGCACCTTTATTTTGGTATGGTCATGTGTGGAATCACTCCCTGATTCACCTGCTTCGATCGGTTTGAGGATCTAACGTATATTGAGGGAGATATTAATATTTGATTGATTTAATCAAATATGAATTATTTGGTCTCATTAATAATTAATTATTAATTATTTTCTCCAATTTTAAATTAGAAACCCTAATGATAATTTAAGAAACCCTAATTAGGGAAAGCATATTTTTTGAGGGTATAAGGGTTTCTCATGGAGGCCATTGTTGATTATGCATAGATTATTGATTATTGAAAATTGAAGAAATTCTTCTGTGAAGACTGAGCCAAGGGTTCCAGGATTCCATTGTAGTGGAGAACATTCCCTCTTCATTGTGTGTGATTTAGAGGCTATGAGATATCAGCTAATTTATTGCCAAATTGAGAGATAGCTTCATCCAGAAGTTATCACAGAGATACAGATCTGAGAGATAGCTTCATCCAGAAGTTATCACAGAATTCCAGGGTTGAGAGATAACTTCACACAGAAGTTTATCACAGAGCTTTCCAGGTATTTTCTTATTTAGTTTTTAGATCTAATAAGTTATACAGAGATAGATCTTGTGTTAGAATCTATATTCGTGAAATCAGGCTGTTCGGCAATCAGGGGTTAAGCAGAGACAAGTTGGCGGCCGTACCAAGTCCGTACAGGTTCGTTTAGAGCTATTCAGGCACCGACCTCGGTAGAAATAGGGCTTCCAGTGACCGACATCGGTCGACTGAAGACCGACGTCGGCAGAAAGCCGACTGACAGAGACCGACGTCGGTGAGATATCGACCGACGACGGCGTCTGTGTGTCGACACAGAAAGGCCGAGACTCTTTCGGACCCAGTTTTTCACTTCCAGTTTTGATCAGTCAGGGTTTTTAAGACCAGATTTTAATATTCTTTATTTTGTATAACAGAGACTCAATTGTGTAATCATCCAGAAGAACAAGTAATGAGATATTGATTTGCCATTGAGAGATTATACTGTGATTTGTTTATGCATGTTTGAATCTATTCTGCAAATTGTATCTTGTTCAGAGCTTTATGTGTTTATATATTCCCTGTTTGGAAGGGGATATTACATATTGAATGTTTATGGCCTAAGTTTTATGTTAAAAATGCTTTATTTCTCATTGCTCTAGTGTAATGTGACATAACGGTTTACTTCAAGTTGTTAATGGCATCACTGTGCCATACAGAGACCTTGAGAAACCTATGAAATCAACTAAGTGTTGAAACCAACACATGTTAAGGTCCTAATCCCCATGCCTAGAGCACAAAATTTAAGAATGAGAAATTGAACATAAGCCATTCCCATGACTCAACCAAGTGCTTGATTGACCCTTAACTCACTATCCCCACATCTTATGTCATTAAGAGCTCTATCTATCTAGACATGAACTTACTCCAAAAAACTTATGCCCTTGAATAAGTTCACACCTATCAACCTTACCCAAAATGGCCTTGCATCGATAGACTACCTAAGCCATTTCACAAATGACTATGTCCTATTGACACCAAGGTTGTGCCATGTTTTAACTATCCCAATATGGGACCAGTTCTTTAACTATTACACTTTGGATGAGTTCACAATGCTTTTGCCTTACGTGAAATGAATGCCAGTGTAGCAGTTTGTTAAATGTTGTGTGTCACAGACCCTACTATGCTCATGCCTAGATACATCAAGTATATAATTGACTTGGTGTGACTGTTAAGCACATGACTAAGCATAAAATCTAAACAAGAAAACTTTTCTAAAACATTTTGGTTCAATTATTGGGACACATGTTGAATTTTATTACTATAATGGTGTAATAGATCAATGCTTCAACTTTTGCTTGAGAAAATAAAAAACTGGCTAGAGCAAGTACAAGATAGTTTTGCATAAAAGCATTTGGCATTACCAAGGATGAAATCCAAGAGAATGGGTGTAAACCTACTTGTATGATTATATATATGAGGTGTTCTTTTGTGAACTACTTGAGCATGTGTATCGATGGTTGGTCACCTATACCACCTCTAGAAGATGAATTTGTAGATAACATCTTGATTATAAAAAGGAGTGCATAAAGAGGCTTGATAGACTAGATGATGTTTTAATGCATGTTGTAGACAAGTGGTAAAGCAACATGTTGGAATTTGTAGTATCAACCTTCTCTTTCCCTAAAGAAGTGGAGTATGAGTTATTTTGTGAACCAAGGTGCATGTTCATAAGAGGGATGAACACCAAATTTAAGAAATTTCTAGTGGATTACGTTATTAAAACTATAAGAATGGAAGGCTAAAATCCTTGCACATATGAACAAGTGTAGAAGATGATAAGGGGAAGTGTAGGTGAGGCGTGATGGAAAGGGATGAGCAACCTAACACCTAAAATTTATAAAGGTAGATATATAACAAGTGAAGGTACAAGATAATAGAGGATCTGGAACTTGGAAGTGCCAAGAAGACCCATATAAAATAGGAAGGGCATGGTGAAGGATACTTTAAAATATAGTATCATGATAAGAGTGAGGAGGTAATATGAGACCAAGCTCAATATTTAGGTATAGGATGCCTTGGATTCCTATAATGTGTGGAGAATGAGGATGCACTGGAAACACCTACCCCATTTAAACAAAAAGTGCAAGCTCATGTACTAGATTCTCCACCAAAAAATAGAATAATGATAACTAACCCTATTATCAACATTAAATTTGATAAGCTTCAAGATTTGATCTAGGACTTTGTAATCAAATAAGTGATACCATACAAGGAATTGAATTAGAATACCATGAAACTAGTGAAAATCAACCCAAGAATCTAGAATAAAAGTTTAAGCATCCTTGTTCATAGGATGTCGGCTATGCCAACTTGGAAACAACCCATAAGAAGTGGTCTAACACCACAAGTTATCATCACCATGGCATCAAGCCCAATGGTGTAACCTACACCAATGAGGTTAGTGCTCAACCTTACACCTAAAGGCATTGTGGTACCACCTCCAACACAAACACTAGGGGGCAAACATCTTAGACTCCATCACCACCCCTTAGTAAATATATTATGAGATGGTGATGCACTTTCTTAAGTATCATGATGTAGAGAATGTTGTAGATCATGTGCTCAAGTGTGAACTTTAATGGTGCACTAAGGGTATCGCCCAATTAGAGCATAAGGTGACTCAGTTTGTGACCACCTTTCTAGATCATGCCCATACCTTATATCAAAAATTTGATCCAAACCAGGTTATGGTTAATTATGATATATTGAAGGAGGCCTTATTGAAATAATTCGATATTATTGATTTTGAGCAACAGAGCATCATGGTGCTCAAAGAAATCAACCAAGGGTTATCTAAGAGCATGAACTTGTATGATGTGTAGTTTAAAACCCTCCTTTCTAAGCTTCCATATGATATCCACCCCTCCCAACACATACAATGGTTTTTTGGGGGCCTACTAGTGCCTTTCAAGAGAGAATTATCCATGAAGACCTTCATAGACCCTATGAAGTTATTGAAGCCATGATCTAAGACAAGAGTAGTAAGTAGAACTAACACTAGGATCAGCCCATTTATGAAAGTGCATATTGCATCAATGGCTTCTTAGTTACAGAAGCTGACTACTAGTTCAACACATGATGCTCATAGTGGATTATGATGTACTAACTATGAAATGGAGGGGAATAACAAGAATAACTACCCATAAATAATTGTCTACACCTTAATTCTTAGTTGTGAAGTTTATCATGAGCCACATAACTCTCAAAACCATCCCTTGTTGCAACACACTAATCAGTAGACACTATAATCTATTATGAGATGTGAAATGCCTATACTCATTCAATAATAAAATGTTGAGTCATTGATGATATGTGCTAGATTATGAATATAGGCATAAGGAAAATAATGACCATAACTAGTGGGAAGGTGGGCTAAAGAAATAAAATCTATGGCCAACAAAATATTGGCTATGGGAATCAACAAGGTACATATAGGTGAGGTGGAGTACATGGTGGAAAAATATTCCCACTATGATCATGTTAAAAGTGTAGGTTGACTAATCATTATCAACATGACTACCCCATGTACTCAACATGTGGGTATTTTCAAGGACCACATGCAGTCAAGGACTACCCTGACTTGTATAAAAATCTAACTCAAGGTCAACCTAGTGTAGATAAGGGTGATGTTATGGTTAGGCATGAGAAAAAATAAGAGAAATGTTCTCCCAAGCCATAATAGACTTGCAAGGAACCACCTAAGGTGTAGACCATAACTTGGAGTGGGTTCACCACTTAGTTTCCTACTATGTCAACAAAGGATCTATGCTTGTCATATGGTGAGTCAAGTTGTATAGAGCACATAACATGACCTGAGCTAAAGGCTACACCCTACCCCAACCTAGTGTGATAGAAGGACATCCTACAGTAATCCATGAGTGTAATACAAAATTTATAAGTAGAGCTCCAACTAGTTAGAGATCTCAAGGCACAGGAAAGCACTATGTATAAGAAGCAAGATAGCCAAGAGGCTAAAGTACATGAGTTAATCGAGATCTTATGCCTCTTAAAATTTGAAGGGATGTTGCCCCTACTAAAAAACTTGCTTTTATAGCATGAAATGAAGAGACTAGAGGATGAGGTCATGCCTCAGATGATTGAAGTTGTTGTGTCACATATGAAGTGGGTGTATGAGGTAAGGCATAATCAGAATATAGAGTATAACCAAGAGCTACTAATAAATGCCACCATTGATGGATGGTTGTTTTTGAGGTCCTTGTAGACATGAGAACTGAGGTTAATATTCTAACCAAAACTTCCTAGAAGAAGATGGGATGGATTCCCTTAAATCCTTCCCCTCATATGTTGTTTATGGTGAAAAAAACCTGAGTACAATCTATCAAGATCTTGAAGGGTGCCATTATAGATATAATGGGCATCAAGTTCTAAGATAAATTTGAGGTGATCAAGTTGGCAAAGCATGATAACTACCCAATGCTATTAGAAAGGCCATGGTATTATGCCAATAATATAGACACGCACTTCAAGAAGTGCTACACAACTTTTGAGAATGATCAAGAGAGGGTGGTGATTCCCTTATCAAGTGATCAAGGGCCTTTGTATGTGGAAAGTGTTGATCTCAAGGATGAGATTAACCAAATTTATAGCATCATAGTGTAGGGCACCAAGAAGTTCTCAAATGAGAGGAGGGACAATCAACTTTTGATATAACTAATGTATGTTATGATTGATGGGTAGAAGAGGCTTATAAAGTGACTAGCTAAAGGTGTCACCTAGTATGGACAACTACACCAAGACCAACTAGAATGGGACTGATTAAGATTAAGTGCACCTAGAAAAATTGGGTTCCCCATTCCAAAATGATGGTGAAAAGGGTGTTTTGGCTGAGTAAAGGGAAGCTTACAGTGCTCCCAAAATATGGAAGGAGATAACCTATAGAAATCTATGCCTATGATATTGAAACTTGCATTCCTAAGGAAGTAGATAGAATGGGTGTACTAGTGCATACCCTAAATTACAATTTTACTCATTGATGGGTAGTGCAAAGGTCTAACTTACCAACATGGAAAGATGTGAAGGCAATGATATGCACTAGATTTGGAAAGAGTAATTATGACTTAGATATACATACATACTTGTATGATTTTAACCCAATTGCACATGTGTGCTTATGTGAAGAAACTTAGACCGTCTGTAGAAAGAACATGCCCAGAAGCCTATGGGTGCATGCCTTTTATAAGGATTTGAAAACATGGGTGCAAGCATGGTACATTGTGAATGAAATTTACTAAGAGACATGAGACTAGGAAATAATTGAGGAGAGGTTTGTGCACACTTTCTCCTTCTCTTCATAGAACTTAGAGTTGTTGGAGCCACTACAAGTCATTCATAGGGTAGTGTTTAAGGACATTACCATCCTAGAAGAGCACCTTAGATTCATGTTCAAGGAGAAAGGGCTATCACCCCCAACATTTTTTAAAGAAAAAGTGCTCAAGAGTGACTCTAGTGAGGAGGATGACAAGATATAGAAGGAGTGCAATTGGAAGGTCCTAATAGGAAGACAAAAACTTGTGCATATTTTGGATGATAGTGCCCTAAATGAAGAGGATATAACCCATCTTAAAATTAAAACAATAGAGGGGAAAATTCAAGTTTAATACTCTCATTAGGAGAGGAATGAACCCTACTACATGCCACTCAAGACCACTAAAGTAGACATCAATGTAGAAAGTGAGCTAAAGATTGCCATCATATGTACCTACTGGTCTGAGGTAGAGATGGCATGAATTTTAGACCTCCTAAAGGAATTTTAGGATTTTTTCTCATGAAAGTACTAGGACATGAAGGGCACCCACCCTTCCCTTAGAAAAATAAACATCAAGCTAGTAGATGGTGCAAGGCCTATCAAGAAGCACCTGTATAGGATGAATACCAACCTATGCACCAAAGTGAAAATAGAGATTGATGGAATAATATCCATCGACATCATCTAGTTTATATAATAGTTTTAATGGGTGAGATTGATAGTCATAAGCATCAAGAAGGTTGGGTGCATATGGATTTGCATTGAATATAAACTTTTGAATGTCACCTACATTACCAATCCATTCTCAACCCCATTCACTAACAAGGTCTTAGATGGAATTATAAGGTTAAAAATCTATACTTTCATTGATGGTTTCTTGGGCTATCATCAAGTGTAAATCCAGGAGGAAGATAAGCCCAAGATAACCTTTGCAACTGAATGGGTTTGTTTTTCCTATAATTTTATGCCTTTTGGACTCAATAACGCACTCACCATATTATCTAGATTAGTGATCCCTACTTTCAAGGACTTCATCCATAAGTTCTTCCATATCTTGATGACTAGATTGTATATGGCCTTGTCAAGATCACTATGACAATCTATGCCTCATGTTTGAGAGGTGCAAGTAGCTCCAAATATCACTAAATATAAATAAGTTCATCTTTGAAACCCCCTTTGGGAAATTTCTCAAGCACATCATCTATAAGTATGGTTTGATTGTTAACCTTATGAAGATAGCCATCATAATTTAGCTCTAGACTCCCTTAATGCAGAAAGACATCCCTACCTTTCTAGGCCATTGTAATTACTGTAGGAAGTTTATACATAGCTATGTGAAGATTTCAACACCTATGGAAGATATTTATTACAAATATGACCCATTCTATTTGGGTAGGGTGCAAGAGGAGGATTTTGAAAAATTAAAGCTAAAGTTGGCTAGCACACCAATTCTACAAATTTTAGATTGGACTACTCCTTTTCACATTTATGTTAATTCTTTTAGATTCACAATTGGTGCCATATTGGTGCAATGAGGTGAGGGAAAGATAGACAACCCCATTTCCTTTGAAATAAATAAATTGATGCAAGTAGAGAAGAATTACACCATCATCGAGCATGAGGTGCTAACAATGATCTATGCTTTATAAAAATTTAGGTAAAATTTACTGGCAACCCCATTCATCTTTTTCACTAATCACAAGGCAATCAAGTATCTTGTGAATAAGCTTATACTACACAAGTGCATATGTAGATGGATAGTTTTATTCTAGGAATTCTAGTTCTCCATTGTTGTTAAACTTGGGAAGTAGAAATTGGAGCCAGACCATTTATCTCATATAAATTCTGGCAATGTGACAGTGTCAATTAAAGATGACATTTTGGACATATAGATATATAGAGTCTATCACATCCATAAAATCTTAAAGATATTTCCTCTTTCCTAACATCTAGGTTTTCACCCCAGACCATGTCAAATAAGGAGAAGAAACAACTTGCGACTCATGCCAGCCCCTTCTAGCTCATTGAGGGGGAGTTGTACAAACTAGGTAGAGATGAAGTCCTACTCTAATGTGTTCTAGAACATGAAATGGATTCCATCTTAAAAGAATCACATGAGGAAATTATAGGAGGCCATTACACTAGATACATAATGGCATGCAAGATATTATAATTAGGCTTATGGTGGCTAAGCCTATTCTAAGACACAAAATAGTGTGCTAAGGAATGTGACATATTTCAGTGCATCAAGAAGCCTAACCACTGAGATGAGATGCCTCTCATCCCCATTCTTTCCCAAGAACCATTTTAGAAGTAGTCTATTGATTTTGTTGGGCCAATAACTCCCACATCATGATGCATAAGTATAAGGTATATCTTGGTAGCCACTGACTATTTCACTAAGTGGGCCATGGCCACACTGACAAAAGATTTATAACCACACACTTTATATAGGAGAACATAATAAGTTGATATGGATGTCCATTAAGTCTAACAGTGATAGAGGAACTCATTTCATCAATGAGATGGTTTGTATCCTCTTAACTGAATATATGGTGGCACATCATAAGACCACCCCATATCATCCACAATCAAATGACACCATTTAAGCCTTCAACAAGCCCTTGGGAAATTTTATAACAAATATATGAGATGTTGGTTGAAAGGATTGGGATGATCACATTTTAGTTGTATTATGGGTGTACCACATGACATATAAGTTCTTAAACAAAGATACATAATTTCAACTAGTGTTTGGCATAGAAATAGTTCTCCCCATAGAATTCATGGTTTCCTCCTTATGCATTGCATGGATTGGTCACTTAGACAACCAAGACCCTCTAATCATAAGGTTTGAAGACTTAGAACACTTAGATGAAAATTGCACCCAAGCAAGATTTAGTTAGCAAATTGAAAAGGCACACTATAAGCTCTATCATGACAAACACATCAAGTGTAAAGAGTTGATTAAAGGAGAATTAGTATACTCTATGACTCAAAGTACCTTAAGAACCCAAGAAAATTTCAAATAAGGTGGATGGACCCCTATATCATCCACCACATATTGGAGATAGGCGTATGTAAGTTATACACATTGTCTAGTGAAATGCTCCCATGGCATTTCAATGGCAATTAATTGAACACATATCAGTATTAGGATGGTGCTTGCACCATAAGAACAAAAAATTCTTGGTCACTGGTTAGTGTGTATTGATTTGACTAGAATATATTTTTTTGCAAGCCAAACTATTCTTTCTCTTTTGTTTTGTTCCTTATATAGTATAAAGAGGTAATAAGTGGCACATGGTAGCTGTAAGGACTTACCTATTGACACTTCACACATAATTCCATCTAGGTGAATCAAGAAATTATGATTCTTAATTTCATGAGTCCATCACACCTAAGTTATGGGTGCATGAATCTCAACCAACTCCATTGAATTTGTCTAGCCTCTTACACATAATTCTAACTGGGTGAGTCAAACACTTGCACCTTATAAGCACATGAGGCTAGACATCTAAGTCATGGTCATGTGAGGCTCACCAAATGGAAGTAGAAGATGCAAAAGATCCACATGTATATGGTGAACAATGAAGGGCTCTTAGAAGCCTAATAAAAAACTACTTTGGTATTTTCATGCATAATACCAATTAGGTGAGTCAAACCCATTTACTTTTTTAGTACCTAGGGCTAGACACCTAAGTTTTTGGGCATGATGAAGTTACCAAACTTTGAAGAGTTGAAAAAAACATAACATAGTTCAAAATAGATGCATCATTTGATCCTCCACCAGAGATCTAGAGGTGAAAGGTGAAGATGCTCAACATGATTGAGTGCAAGAAAGAAAGTGAAGATGCACTATCTGATAGTGTGTAAGAGAACTTGGAGAGAAGGCAAAGCATTAGAGGACCAATGCAAGGGATTTATATGTAGTAAGATAGGCCAAAGTGAGATGACATGAAATAAATTAACCAAGACAGATAAACATACTTGAAATAGAAGTGTAGCTATTAAAAAAAGTTGAACTGAGGAGGCTAAATCATGTGTATGTGAGGCACTATGCCTAGGTTACCATAAAGAATGTGAAAGTCATGCCAAGTGAACAAGCATAAAAATAAATCATCTAAGATAGTTGGTATCCACCCATAAATGAGCGAGAAGTGACCATTTGAACCACACGTCACTTCACTAAAAAATCTATTAGGAATATTTAACGAGGTGGTGATGGTGGCCCAAAGATACATAATTAGTGTAGTAATGATGAGGGATTCTCAAGAATTTCATAGATTTTCATGTTTTCCAAGAAATCAAGGTGCTTATGACATAAAGCCTACATTAATGATGGTAGTTGAGAGAGAAGTTTATAAAATAACAAGTGGAAAATTTGCTTAGGTTATAAATTTTAAGGTAATTGAAGACTCATAGCTAACTTAAGCAAAAACCAAAGAGCTAAAGTGGAAAAACCTTGTCATAATGAGAATTTGAGCACTTTAGGCACCAAGAGTGAATGGTGACATACTAACAAGGATTTCATTCTGAAGAAGTGTGGGGAGATACTTATGTAGAAAACAAATAGTGGGAGCAATAAGTTGCCACCTAGGCCACCATTAATGGCCAATGAAGCTTGGGAGCCAAAGGTACAATTGTAGACCTAGTGGCTATGAAGCATTGATAACAATTCAAGGCTTTGGAAAACTATACCTCTCATGTTTCAACACAAGATGATTTAGGATGGTGAAGAATTTCAAGATAGTAAGCTCCACATAGGCACAATAGGAACCCAAGTAGGTTAAAATTGTAGAAGAGATGATGGGCACCAAAACCAAGGCATAGTCAAATGACGTAATTAGCATCATGAAAGTTGACACTGAGGTGCTAATGAAGATGTCTTATTAGTTCATTAAATTTCCTTTAGAGGTTTTAGTGGGGGAATATTGGTGTTCATTTATGCACAACTATCAACTAAAGGAATATAACCACATATGTCAAGTCACTTACAAGACTTGACATAAGATTGGATGGTGGACACAGGGTGTAAGTTGGCATAAGGTGATGCCATGTTCAATGTATCAATTAAAGATAAGCTGATAGCTTCTAGTATAACTCAAATCTATGATTTGCATTGCTTTGAGAAGCTAAAGGAACTTATACATTTCTTACTCTTGAACGTTTATGAAGATTTTATCATAGTTGATTAAGAGGATAACTAGGTTCCTAGATGTCAGTAAAGACATCCATGAAATGATGGATGATGATGATGAAGAGGTGGAGTACATAGCTTAGATACTTAAGTGTTTAAAGGGGGTTTTGTGTTACCCATCAATAAGTGTGAGGACCTTGGTACAAAGGTGGCAACACACCTTGTAAGTTTTATACTTTACCCAAGTAGTTGATAGATCGATGTGTCAAAAGAGTACCTATGCATCACATATCACATGGCGCAAGGCATGTAATTCAACATTGTAAATTTCATCATCGAATAGTTAGTGAAAAATTCATTAGAGTGCCATAGCATGAAGGGGACCTTTAGGTGGGGTCCATCCTTATATTAATTATCATGGAGGAAATTAGGATCCTAGATAAGGATGAGAATAATCTCTAGGTTTTTGCAAAACACAATGATTCCCTAGTGAAAAAAAATATAAAATTCACTTACCCCACCTCTTCAATGCCAAATACACAATGCACATGATGAAATGGTGTGAGAAATACATACATGCCTTCATGCTAGAATGGTACATCCCTTAAGGGCTCTCCTAGAGTATGTTCAGAATGATAACTTTTGCTATGATGTAGTATTATTGTGTAGTATGCTTGGAAATATTGGATGGAAATAAGTCAGGGTGGTTGAAGCTCCCTTAAGAGTTCTCAACAAATTAATTTAGAGGGGAACTATGGTAGATCCCCAATGCATAATATTTAGGCATTCCAATTAAGGAACTAGATATGGAGAAGCATAGATTAAGGTTCTAGTTCATTTATACTAATGAAAAGCTCACCAAAGATATAAAAGATGAGTCAGATCATACCAACATCAATCCCTTCCTAAATGCAACCATATTTAGCTTCACCCATAAGCTTTACTATGAAATGAATCCAAGGAAAAAGTTAGCCTAGGGAGAAATCATAGCACAGAGTGTCGATCTTCCTATCCAAATTAGTGATGATGGGACCTCGATGCCACTAGAAAAGAAGAAGTCTCCCCAAAAGAATAGGGGGATACTTTATAAAAAATAGAATAACACCTAAGGCTCAATATTACATTAGAAGGAGAAGAATTGCCTTTGGGATCCTCTAAGAGGCACATGTGATTCATGTCAAAAGCTTCCCCTAGTGTAAAAAATAAGGAAAAGGTTCCTCCTATGGCACCTAGGATAATCCTATTTGACATAGAGGAGGAAGAGGAGTTGGAGGAAGAAGTAATGGGGAGGGGTGTATACATTGTGATAGAAGAATATGACTCCTCATTAAGTGAACAAATCCCCTCTCTGTCCCCTCAGACTAAAGTGGAGAAGAAGATGTAGAGATGGAAACAACTAGGCTTTAGTGAAGCTGAGATGTAGAGGGTGTAGGAGCTAGAGGAATAGAGAAAATAAATAACCAAGGTTGGGATGTCAAAGGAAGCTATCAATATGGTTGAGGTCGAGGAGTGAAGGAAAAAAGTGGAGTATAAGGCATGGAAGATGAAGGGGAAGAAATTATAAGGGAAGAAGGAGAAAGAGGTGAAAATCCCAAAGAGGTGAAAGTACATGAAGAAGTAATGCTCTCAGACCAGCCTACTAAGGAAGATTTAAAGTGTAAATATGAGGACATGGGCCTACCCTAGGATCACATCAACATGATGTTGAATTTGAACTACAAGTGAGAGGCCATGAGGGCCAAGGGCATGTCATAAGATAAAATTGACCAAATAGAGGCTAGAGAAAAGAAATGTGAGGTGAAAACTACATAGAGGAAGGCTAAAAAGGAAAAAGATAAGAAAGAGGAATTAGAGAGAAAGGATGAGGAGAAGGCCAAGAGGAAGGAAAAAGAGGAAAAAGTGGCCTAGGTAGAAAGTGCCAGGATGGTTAAGGAAAGAGAAAAGAAGAAGGTTGCTTCTAGCATGGGACCTAGAGAGGAAAAAGTAATATAAAATGTTCCTAGTGCCCCTAACAAAATGGTATATAAAGTTGAATATTAGGCACACCCTATATGGACCATCAAGTCTCTTGGGTGCTAGATTGCTACATGGATGAGCCTCAATTTGAGGTTTCAAAAAAATCACTTCATCACACCATAAAGTTAAAAGAGGGGCATGATTACCAGCTTATAAATCTTTGAGACATGAACTTCGTAAGGTTAGATGACACCCTTCTCAAAATGTCCCTTGAAATAACGTGCATGAACATTGTTAACGATGTTTGTGCTAATAGTTGGAAGAAGATAGTTCAAGAGATAGAAGAAAAACTAAAAGTAACAAAGCTCAAGCTCAAACAATTAGCTGAGTGCATCAAATAAGTGGAGCCATCCATATTGGATGGTGTTGATACTTTAGAGATGAATGAAGTAAATAAGGTATGTGTGTTTGTTTAGAAAATATTGCCTTGAATGAATCCATTGATAGAGGATCAAGAAGACCCCTATGAGGCCATAAAAAGATAGATAAACAAAAAGATCAATATGGTAGAATACCTCTTTTCCAAAATATAAGAGGGTGTGGAATAATTAGATGTAATATTTTGTAGCTTTACCACTCAAATAGTGGTTATTGATGCATGCCTTAAATAGGAAAAAGATGAAAAAGATGCTTTCATTAAACAATATTTCATAGTGAGTCGAACCAAGCATGTGAAAGTGATGGCATAGGTCAATGACTTAAGCACCAAGTTGAATACCCAAGAACAAGAATTGGAATCCCTCTTTTGTGCCTTTTAAACAAAGGCAAGTAAGCAAGGGGATATTTTAGATGGCAGGGTAAGGTGAGCAAGGGAAAGGATTGAATCCTTTAGAAAAGAATTAAAAAGAACAAATGTGCTCACCCTCAAGGTTGAATCAACTAAATTATAAATCACCATCAAAGAGATCAATCTTGTGATCTAGGTCTTCAAAAAATTCAAGGTGGAACTAGAGTAGTGTGTGTCTAAATTTTGTGCACCAAAGGTGCTGAAAGACTAGTCTAGGGTAGACTAACAATTTTGTATGGGTAATGTTGGGCCCCTTTTTGTAACTTATGTAGTGGACCACACCAACTTGGCACATATTAGTGTGTGGTAGTCATGTAAATGATTTCTCTTTTAAAACCATTATCACCATTTGGAATAATCTTCAATGATCTTGTGCCAATTGGTAGTCAATTTCTTAGCACTCAATTTTGAAGGGTAATCTCATTGAGTGCTTACACATGGTGGTTGGAGAGTATGGGTGTTAGAGTAGTAGAGATAATAGCATAACAAACCCCAAAAATATCTTAACATCTAACATTAACCCTTCTAACTTGGAAAGAAGATGCCCCTCCACCTATTTAAATGAACTTGAATATGGATACTAAGAGAGGAAACTAAGGTTAGCAAAGCTATAATGAAATAAAAATCCACCATGAGTGTATTATAACTAGTATGAAATATGTTAATAAATCTTAATGTATATCCCAAGCTCACCTATGATCCACTAGGCATGAGTAATTTATAAGATGAGCCCACACTCTATTTATGTAAATTGTACTTTGTGTTGACAAACTTGAGCTAATAGAAATGGTGTTGCAAATATTTTTGGTTGTGATTATTTCCATATAGTTTATCACAATTGAATTTTTATAACCTATGTTTTATGTTAAATAATGCTTTAGTTCTCATTTGTCTAATGTATTATGACGTAAAGGTTTACTCTAGGTCATTAATGGTATCACTATGCCATATAACAACTTTGGGATACCTATAAAACCAACTAAGTGTTGAAATTGGCATGCATCGAGGTCCTAATCCCCATACCTAGAGTAAAAAATTGAATAATGAGCACTTGAACATAAGCCATTCCCATGACTCATCTAAATGCTTGATTGACCCTTAACTTGTTATCCCCATAGCTTACACCATTAAGAGATCTATCTAGTTAGAAATTAACTTACTCTAAAAGACTTGTGCTCTTGAATAGGCTCATGCCTATCAACCTTACCTAGAATGGCCTTGCATTAATAGACTTCCTAATACATTTTTTAAATGTCCAGGTCCCATTGACAACAAGGTTAAACCATGTTTCAACTAGCCCAACACAGGGTCAATTCCTTCACTATTGCCCTTTGGGTGAGCGCACAAGGTTTGTTCCTTGTGTGAAATTGATGATAGTGTAGTAGTGTGTTAAATGTTGTGCACCATAAACCCTAATATGCTCACACCTAGATGCACCAATTATAGAACTGACTTGGCATGACTACTAAGTGAATGACTAAGCACAAAATCTAAACAAGCAAATGTTTTGACAACATTTAATATTTCAAAAGTCAAATCACACTAAAAGACATGATTAAAAGAACATATCATTTTAATAATCAAAGCTCAAACTTTTAAGTTGGCCTCATGATATAGACAAGGTTAATTGGGGTATAGTAGGCTAGTAGATAGGAAAAGGAGAATAAAAAAATTAGTGCTACCCATTTTCTCACACACAAGTACCCAATCTTCACAATAGACTGATTACTCTATAAGAGGTCTTAAGGAATGGGAAACACATTGTGGGAAGGTAGGTCTATTTTACTTTTACTTGTTCAAAATAAATAAAATTAGTTAATATTTATACAACTTTATGCTTACTATGAATGGGTATCCTTTGTATATTGATGGTCATTAGTCACTTAATGTAGTTCTATATTCTTAGTGTGCCTCAAGTTTCCTAAGGACTTCTTATAAGACACGTACATTATACTTTTTACATTCCCTCTTTAATTTACCACAATCCTAATATTTCCCCTTGAGAAATATTGTTTTATTCATTGATCACTCCCCCCTAGGGATTCCATTTGTCAGTTGTAGTGTAAGACCTTGGATAGGACTATGCCTTCCTCACAAATTACCAAATTACCATTCCAAACATGTCTTTTTAAGATATTTTCCCCATTTTTTCCACCTCATTGGTGTTACCTTTGTGAGTTGAAGTATAAGACCATGGATAGGACCTAGCCTTCCTCACAAAATTTTCCAATTCCCAAGTCACAATGAAAATGCATGTGTCAAATTTGAGATAAGTAGTGATTGATCATGAGTTACATATTATGGACATGCTTCCCATCTCGATATATTATGTTTTATGCTTACTTTATTGATATTTCACTTTTATCTTCTTATTTTATGATTTCATGTAAGAATACAACCGTTTTTCTTAATATTTTCATACTTTCCATCTAGATTTAGTATGCTTAATTTAAGTTCATTTTTTCAATTTTGTTTCTTTTTTATACTTCCCAACATGATTTATTGACTTAATTTTTTTTTATACCATTTAGTTTTCATGTGCCTTCCATTTTATTACATTTTCATACTTCCTAATGTGATATAGTGTGATTTTACTTATTTTAATTAGGTTCAAGTATTTTCATGGTTTAAAAACATTTTTCATCTCTTTTTACCATTTTTGGTTTATTATATTTAGTCATCTTTTATTATTACACATTTCCCATCATGATATAGTGTGTAGTGCATTTTTTTTTATTACTTATAATTTTTCAAGTCATTTCCCCCCTTTTTTTCTTAACCAAGCATGTGTATCACATAATGATAGAAAAGAAAACACTCCACATATATTTCCCATAACATATTAAAAAAAATAAAAATACATGTTCTATAAAGAAATATATCCATACATAATCCACAACCAAATATAAATCATGAGATCAAAACCCAACTATCAAAATCAATATCTATATATCATGTGTTTTATACAATATAAGGTACAAAAATTAAAATACATAGATCTAGCTCTATGGATAGGTTGTATCATGCCTATAATGTGGTCTATTAATGCTACCCATAGAGGCTTGGGACTATCCTCTCTACATGTTATGTTGTAATAAGGTATTCCAGGATCTCAATCCTACTCCCTATCACTGTAGGTTGGCCACCTAGGCCTGTACCTATCTAAAATGGACTATGATAGCCATATGCACTGATCTCTCCTAAGCCAAGACCTACTAGGCCCATTCCTTTTTTGATCCCACCCTTGAAAATGGATGTAATCCATTAACACATGTCTACACATGCCTCATGACCTCCCCCACTAATCTAAACTAGCCTACCTAGGCTAGGATAGATAGTACTATAAGATCATCTAATGTAGTGGGGTCGTATGATACTAGCACCCTATCCAAAATGTCATGGTGCACAACCATAACCATGGATCCCCATCTAACCTACTCTATCACTAGATCTAAAAAACAAAACCAGATATATATTAGATCACACACACACCAAAATCTATCTATCTACTATAATCACATGTAACTAGTATTTTATCTCAAAGTTTCAAATTATAATATTTACTACCAGTATTGATGTCACCAACCACTATCTCTCCATATGATATTATTACAAGCACATCCTATGTAGATCACCTCCCAACTAGTGTAAAGCTAGGAGTCATATATATATATATATATATATATATATATATATATATATATATATATATATATATATATATATATATCTATCTATCTACTATAATCACATGTAACTAGTATTTTATCTCAAAGTTTCAAATTATAATATTTACTAACAGTATTGATGTCACCAACCATTGTCTCTCCATCTGATATTATTACAAGCACATCCTATGTAGATCACCTCCCAACTAGTGTAAAGCTAGGAGTCATATATATATATATATATATATATATATATATATATATATGACTCCTAGCTTTACACTAGTTGGGAGGTGATCTACATAGGATGTGCTTGTAATAATATCAGATGGAGAGACAATGGTTGGTGACATCAATACTGTTAGTAAATATTATAATTTGAAACTTTGAGATAAAATACTAGTTACATGTGATTATAGTAGATAGATAGATTTTGACACACACACACACACACACACACACACACACACACACACACACACACACACACACACACACACACACACACACACACACACACACACACACACACACACACACACACACACACACACACACACACACACACACACACACACACACATATATATATCTCTGTGTGTGTGTGTGTGTGTATCTACTATAATCACATGTAACTAGTATTTTATCTCAAACTTTCAAATTATAATATTTACTACTAGTATTGATGTCACCAACCACTATCTCTCCATATGATATTATTAAAATCACATCCTATGTAGATCACCTCCCTACTAGTTTAAAGCTAGGAGTCACCACTTGTGCACACCATGACCTTCTCTTGAGAGAAGACTCTATCAACTAGTTCTATCCTAGAATGGCTTTTAGGTCATCCTTTGATATCATTCTCACTTGTGCCCACTCTCACCATAATGCCTCCATCTATAGTGTATCCAAGGTAGTTTCTTCTATTTCTATTTTATTGCATGTTATGGTTCTTATTGAATCCCTAAATACACATTCATGCCCTTTCTTCCTCTATTCACCTACTATTATGATCGACTAGTTCATGGACTTACATGCAATTGCCTGATCTTGGGTCTCTCCACCATTAATCCTCCTCCTCCTCTCCCCCTCAAATATATAACATGTCATGCCCAAAAAGTAGGCACTAATATAGGGGATGCTAGGTGCAGGAGTCCTAACTACCCTAACAAGTGTGTCACTAGCTACAACTCTACCCATCAGGTATAATGTCCCATGAATAAAATGATATTAATTTACCAAATAAGTGGATATAAAATAATATATCATAATTATATGTAAATAGAGTATAAAATATGAATAATAAATAAGCCACTTTGAGGGGGAAACCTCTAAAATGATTGTAGTAAGAATGAATACTCTGATATGATGATGAACAACTAACCCTACCTCATATATATAGTCTATGAAGGCCATGGACAACCCATAGGATGACTAAATAAGCATATGAATGCATATATAAATGTAAAATAATATGAAAAATGGTTATGTAAGACACAAGTTGGCTACACATATCCCTAGACTCACCAATGGTTAAGGGCATAACATGCCCCTCCCCTTCAAAACAACATTGTCCTTAACATTGAAGCAATATCAGATGTTATTACATGAAATATTAATCCTCCCATGTAGCATATTTAGATGTTATTTTATTCTATTTGATCAGATACTCTATAATCAGTCTAGATCATCATTAGTTAGTGCATGTTTAAAAGACCACTTCAAGATCAAGAATAACCCTCCCTTCCTCATCTAATTTTGCTAACTTGGGTTGAGTGTTAACCCTATGCCTAATGAAATTATTAATTCAAGAAACATGAAATACTAGATGAATACAAGTGGATGGAGGAAATTTTAGCTTGTAGGCCACACTATCAATTTTTTGCAAGATCTGATGAGGGCCATAATACTTAGAAGATATCTTGTTATCCTTTTTTTGTTGATTCAAGGACATCTAATTATATGTCTAAATGTGAATAAAGACCCAATCACCAATTTAAAAATTCCTCTTGCTCATGTACTAATATACTTATTTCTTCATGTGATTCTAGGCCAAAGCTAAATTTTCACATAAACTAGCAAATACTTCCTATTGATATTGAAGGTGTTCCTCCATTGCACACACCTTTGGGTGGGCCTTCAAGGTTCAAGTGAGGTATGGAATACAGTATCCATGTAATTACATAAAAGGATACAATTTGGATGAACTATGAGCTAAAGTATTATACCACCATTCATCTAAAGGCAACCACTAAACCCATTTATCTTATTTATCTAACACAGAACAATGAAGGTACCCTTCTAGACACTTGTTGACTACCTTAATTTATCCATTATATTAAGGATGATAGGATGATTTATGATCCAACTTGGTTCTTGAGCATGAAAATAATTCTATTTAAAAATTACTAGTGAATATGGGATCTCGATCACTGATAATAATCTTGGATTACTATGCAATTTTTGAACTGTATTGAGGAAGGAAGAAGCTACTGTACTAGACACCAATGGTTGAGATAAATAAAAAAAATGATAATAATTTTTTAGTCTATCCACAATAACCATGATAAAATTTCTACCTTTAGATCGTTGTAACCTAGTAATGAAATCCATAAATACCTCTTCCCATTGTTGATTAGGGATGGATAAGGGATTTAAAAGACCTAGGGTTTTAATGGTTTCACCTTTATTTTAATAATAAACCATACATTAAAACACATATTTTTTTACGTCCCCCTTTTGTCCTTTCTAAAAAAATCCTTATTGACTTTATAAAAGGTTTTCAAAAAACCTGAGTGACTACCAAGTAGAGATGCATGAAGTTCTTGAAGTATTTTTTGTTTGAGAAGAGACTTCTGACATAGATATAATCTATCTTTGTACCATAATTCATTCCACTTCCATGTAAAATTTTAAATATCATGTAAACCTTATTATATATTCTGAATCAATGTATGGGTAGTATTGTCATTCTCCCATTCTACCCTTGCTTCTTTGAGATAGTATGCCTGCTAAGTGGTCATGACACGTAACAATGCCTCAACTGGTTCATCTCACTTGGATAGTGCATCAACCACCACATTTTTTTTTCCTTTATTATAGACTATTTCAAAATAAAAACCTAAAATTTTCATCACTCTTTTTGTTTTTATTAATAGGATAACCACTATTCCAAAAAGTATTTAAGGCTATCATGATCAGTCTTTACTAGAAAGTGATGACCCAATAGATAAGGTCTCCATTGTTTGAATGAATGTATAATAACCATCATCCCTTTATCATATATGGGTTTTATCCAATTTTTACCCTTAAATTTATGAATTTCAAAGGAAATTGGCCTACCCTCTTACATGAGTACTACACCCATACCATATCTATATGTATCACATTCAACCACAAAAGTTTTAGAAAAATCTAGAGTAACCAATATCGGGGTAGTGCACAGAGCTATTTTTATTTGTTCAAATACCTTGGTACCTATATCAATCCACTAGAAAGATTATTTATTCAACAAGGAAGTGAGCGGTGCTGAAATACTACCATAGTGTTTGATAAACTTATAATAACAACCAATTAGCCCTAGAAATCCCCTTAGTTACTTAAGTGTCTTGGGAATATACCACTCCATGATGGCTTGGATTTTTTTAGGATCAATTTTGACTCTATCATGTGATACAATATGACCCAAATATTCCACTTCCCAAACTCCAAAATCACATTTGGATGGTTTAGCATACAATTGATGTTTCTCACTGAGAGTACTTATTTCACATGCTACAAGTCATCTTCCTAATTTTTGATATAAATAAGGATGTCATAAAAAAACAAGTAAAATATTTTTTTAAATGGCGTAAAAACCATATTCATCAAACTCTAAAAGGTTGATGGTGCATTGGTGAGACTAAAAGAGATGACCAAAAATTCATAATGGCCTTTGTGAGTACAAAAGGCTATTTTAGGAATGTCCTCCTCATGGAACTATATTTGATGATACCTAGAGCGAAGATCTAATTTGGTAAAATAAATATCACCATGTAATTCATCTAAAAAATCATCAATTAAAGGGATGGGAAAATTATATTTGATAGTGAACTTATTGAGATCTCTATAATTTGGGCACATTCTCCAAGTTTCATCCTTCTTTTACATCATGACTAATGGAGAAGAATATTCACTTTGGATATGGTAAATGGTTCCTACCTCCAACAACTCTTGTACCAATTTTTCAATTTCATTCTTCTAGGTGTAAAGATATCTATATGGTCTAATGTTGGTTGGCATACTTCTAGGAATGAGTCTGATGGAATGATCATGGGTATAGCTAGGAGGAAGACCTTTTGGCATAGGGCCAAAAACAACCAAATGTTCATCCAATATTCATTATAAATCAGTATGGGTAGACTCCTTAGTTTGTTGAATCAATGGAAAACAAGCATGCCACAAATCCTTCAACACATTTTTTTAACATCTTGGTCATCTTATGTGAACTAACCACTTATGGAAATTTAAATATTAATCCTTTTAGTTCTACTATCTTACCTTTAGAATAAAAATGTATGAATAGATCTTGGAAATTCATCTCAATAGTACCCAATGTGGTAAGCCATTAAACTCCAAAAATAATGTCAGTACCACCCATAGGAATAGAAAACATAGGAGAATTTAGAAAATAATCCCCCATTACTAACTTAATACTATGGCAGTTTCTAGAATAATTAAATGTACCACCATCTGCAATCATGACTTGAAATTCTGGGGTTGGGTAAATGAAACAATTTAAACAAACATCCAACTTACTATTGATGAAATTATGTGTACTACCTGAGTCAATCAACACTATGACCTTTTTTTTCTTAATAAAACCTACCACCTTAAGAGCTTAAGGAGTAGAAATACCTACAAGGGCATGATAGGAGATAGTAGGTTGAGAATCTACAGCTTCATCCTTAAGTATTTCAAAACTCTCACCAGATGCCTCCTCATCTTCTTCACCCTCATTGGCCCCTTCAATATAAAATAATTTATTTTCAACATATTGATGAACTTTGCTCCATTTTTTTTCACAACCATAACATAACCCTTTGGCATGCTTCTCCTCAATTTATTACACTGTCAATCTATAGGTTGAGGTAATGATGGAGTTGGGAAGGTGTGTACCTAGCCAGTAGTGAAAGGATGACATTTGATCATCTCTTTTTATTATACTAAGCTTTCCCTTGGTGTAGATTTAGATATAGTTGTGGGGTTAAACATTCAAACCTCTAATTGAGTACTATCTTTTATTCCACCTAGAAAAAGGTCAATTAGATTTGCCTCAGTGATATATTCCACACATAAGGATAGATTATAAAATTGATGAATATAATCCTTCACTATTCCTATTTATATTAGTTTAGATAATTGGTTAAAGTAGTTTTCAAAAACATTATCCTAATAGTGAGACATCAGTTCATCAAAGAATACTGACCATGTAATAGGATCACAGATCTTCTTCTTTTGAGCACAAAACTAACGATACCAAATGAATGGCTTAGGTTCTAGATACAAAGATGCCACAACCACCTTTTGAGATCTAGAAGTTTGCTGAAGATCAAATAGATTTTAAAATTGAGTGATCCAAGTGAATGAATTCTTACCATTAAATTTGCACAAGCCCATTTTTGGCAACATCAATTTTACCCTTGTATTGATGGTGTTAGTGTTGAGAGGAGGATGACTAGAAGAAAAAATCGGAGGGATGTTGAGTTGTAAATGAAATGAAATGGTAGCCAATTATGTCTTGATCTAATGTAATTGTTGTTCATGCCATTAAAATTCCCTTGCATTACTGATATTTGAGTTTGGACCTATACATCCTTCTACATTAGGCCATGTATATTTTACTAAATTTGATAAATCATATCAGATGATTTAGACTCCATGTCATCCCCTAAATGAGTTTTAGGGGTGTCTTTCCCTTTCCCCCATCTGTGAGTGTTAGGACCAGCCATATGAAGGCTTGATGGCAAACCTTATTTTGCCCCATTGACCCAACTTTGACCAAATTTTTTTTATAGATATATCAGCCTCAAATCAAAAATATCAAAGCATAGACCTAAACCAATTTTTTCCAAGGTTTCCAAATATGTAAATAAATTAAAAAATTTCTACAAATTGTGAGTTGTGGAGCAAATTTATGAAAACCCCTAAAATGGAGATAAATTTTAAAAAATATATCCAAATTAGATAAAATTTTAATGTAATATTACTTGAAAGATTTATCAATTATATTAAAAACATTTAATATAATTTCACAACCATTTAAAAGATATATCAAAATTTTAAGATCTAAGGTTTTTGACCTAATTATGGCCCAAATCGATGCTCTAATACCACTTAGAATGATATTAATTCAAAAATAAGTATAATACAACAATATATCACAATGATATGGAGATATATCATAAAATATGAATAATAAATAAGCCACTTTAGGGGATCAACCTCCCAACTATTTGCAATAAGAAATGAATACTCTGATATGATGATGAACAACTAACCCTACCTCCTATATATAGTCTACCAAGGCCATAGACAACCCATAAGCCAACATACTAAGCTTATGAAAGCATATATAAATGTAAAATAATATGTAAAAAGGTTATACAATCCATAAGTTGGATACACATATTTTTAGACACACCAATGGTTAAGGGTGTAGTAATGACCCACACCCAAACTAGTCATATTAACACGATTGACCAACTAGGCCAAATAGTAGTAATATGTGTGTAAAACTACCACATGATCTCCCCTAATGTGATCATATACAAAAATAGCACATGGGGTGTGACCCATGCTACTTGGTCCTATCACCATCTAGTCACCTGAGGTAACATATCATCCACCACATGGGGCAACCTAACTGGTCGATACATAAGAAACCTCTCATATATCTAGGCACTCAACAAAGCCATTAAACCCATGGTTTTTTACATTATATATAACATCCCATACATATCATGCATGAGTTGAACCCAAATGATAGACCCAATGTCATATAGTTCTCCTTGATCAAAAATAGACTAGCACAAGGCTATTACATATAGTGTTACCTTGTCATCTAAATTTCAACACAACACTCAAGTTATCACAAGTTTGATCATGGCCTTATAGATATCTAAAATATCTATGATATACATATAAAATAAATTGACCCATAAAATTAGGTATATCCTAACTAAGCATATCACACACCTGGCTAGTGCTCATCTCTCCTCAAGATCATCTAGTGTCCTTATGATCACTAGTATCCCTCCTATCAATTGTTTAAGAAAATCATTAATATCCTCTAGTGTGATACCCACATCAATGGTATCCCTATCCACCACCCATCAAAAAGTCTTGGTCAACTATTCCCATTCTCCAAAGAACATGAAAATGAAATCAACACTCAATGGTATGCAACTCATCTCGATAAGACCTCCAAAGCCCAATACAAATAGCCATACTTTATCCATGTTTGTCAATCAATCTAGTAAATATGATATCCATGATACATCTATTAGTCACCAATACCTATGTGTCTCTATAAAATATCAAATAATAAAGAATGTATCAGACCTTCATGTCATAAATAATAATAATATATTTTTAAAATTTAAAAAAAATAGTTGTTTTGATTTAGTTTTTCCATTTTCTAAAAAATAAGCCTATTCAATATTAAATTGGCCCTATACTTTATTTGGTATACTAAATCGATCATGTCAAATTCCTACTTATTTAGCCTATCCCATACTAGATCAACCACCTTCTTACCTTGTAATAGTATATCATCTCTATTATACACAGTCGACCTCTGTTAGCAATACTACGTCAACCATTTCAATTAGAATATATTAACCTTGTTATACATAGTCAACCTTGTCTCCCTTAATAAATAAGCTAGCCCACTATTATGAACTTGAACCCCTCTTAGCAAACTAAATCAGCCTACTAATATGCATCCAGCCTTATCACTCTCTATCACTTTACAAACTACATCGACCAGGTCAAATCTATTCATCCATAATGATGAATTTTTGACCATTTACCATAAATTCCTTGAGTATTTATTGGTCTAAATTCTTCCAACCGAATACCCTGTTATACCCCTAGTGTACCTAAAAATTTATTAGGGTTCATTTTTGTGCCTAGATTTCACCTAGTAGTCACTTTTCTATATTTAGATCAATTTCAAATCAAAATATTAAAAAATTTGAAATTTTGAGTTGTTTACCTATGTTTCACTCTCTATGACCACTATGCATCCTCCTTGTCTTAGCTATCATCACCTCACCATAATGACTCTCTAATCTCCAACTAGGTCTCTCAGAGCTCTATTTTCTTAATAGTAACATTAACAAATGAAATAATTTTCACCTTATTTATATTTACCATTCAAATATTATTTACTATTCAAATATTTAATGTTAGATACTATCCTTTGATCATATATTTGTTTCTACTATATATTTTTCCAAACCATAAAATATTATTGAATCTTGACATCATAGATAATATTTTCACCTATTATATGTCTATATTAAAAAAATCTCTACAGGTTCACCTAGTATTCTCTACATTGGATACCTTCACATTTATTACATCATCTTATTTATATACAATAATAAGGTAAGTAAATGTATGTGTTTTACAATTTTTTCTTTTCATTTATCTTATTTTCTCCTTAATAAAATTTATTTAGATTCATCATTGTGTGTTGTTATATTATTTTCCCAAAGTACCATATAGTATTGAACCTACATGACATGTGATGAGATTAGAGTGGGGCATATGTATTCACATAATATTTTCAAACTTTATCAATTACTAATCCTTTCTCTCTTATAAGAACCCATTGAGTCTCAATCTCTCTAAGTGCACACCTTAAGGGGTACACCAGGAGAGGGGTGAGTAGACCATTGGCATTTTTTAGGATTTTTGTCCCTTTACTACTGCTTTTTATTTACACACCCATCTCCTAAAAACATTACCCTAAGATTTGACTCCTCTTTTTCATCTTCTTATAGTCATTTTCTACCTTCATTAGCCCTTCCCTATCGTAAGATACTTTTTGATGGTTTACATTACACTGTCAACCCCATTAACCTTGTACTCTAATTGATAAAGCTTATTTAGGGTCTAGTTTAGTCCTTGGTTAACCTAGATCAGGACCTAATTTATTTTTGTTAATAATGATATAAGTTTGATTAGGTTGACCTTATCAACCTAATTTTTTAGAAAGGACTAGGGTTAGATCAATCTATATAAACACATCCATTTCATCATTTCTAAGAGAATATAAGAAGAAGAGAGATATATTAGACATCTGCTTATCCATCATTATACTTAAGGAACATAGCTTAAGGTTTCATATTTTCTTTAGAGATAAAGATCTTGGCATGTGGAAAAATCTTTTAGATGCATTGATAGGTTGTGTATCCTAGAGTTTATTTATCCTTGTCATCCTTACATACCACAATAACCTCTTGTGAAACACCTTGGCCAACAGAGAGACTGAGGCTTGATGGGTTTGTATTCAAAGGTAAGTATTCCAAACTTTGTTCCTATTTTGTAAGAGTAGATATATTTATAATTGTATTTATCTTACATGCATTATAATTCAATATACATTGACATGAGTATATGTATTATATGCATGTTTAATTTTTATGTTTATTACCCCCACTTTGTGCTACAAGATTTTGTGAGCACTATATTAAACTTTACTTTACTTGTTATTAGTTTAGTGAATATGAAAACATAGGACCTAGTTAGGTTTATTTCATAGGTTTAATTGACCAAAGGCTTTGGAACCCTTCCTAGTGATATTATTATGGTAAGCTATCCCTTGGTTAGGTCTAGCAAATCCATCTTGGTCAAGATCCTAAATATCTAATGTATCGACAATCAAAAGTGTAAGTAGGATTTATCTTCTCTAAGATAGGATTGATTTATAGATTAGTTACAATTACCTTTGCATACACATAGTTGTCTCCACCTTCCCCTTTTTAAGTAATTCCCAAAATCATAGGATTATTGTGAGAATGAGTAGATTAGAGTGAACAATAGGTTAGAAGAACTTGATGTGTGTGTTGTGTGTGCAAGAATAGGAAAAGGGATAATGAAAGAAAAAGACTACGCCAAACATGATTTTATCATTAAAATAAATATGCCCCTTCTTAAACCTATGTTAAGTAATTGGTTTCATATTCCACCACCTTTGGTAACACAACATTTGATTAGGTGGCCAACCTTTAAGCCTCATGGGTGAAACTTAGTATCATTTGGCCTTTAGATAGCCAATGGCTAAACTATCTAGTGTCTAAATAAAATATCTTACATTGATTTCTTTAGACTTAAATCCAATGGGAAAGGAGGTAAGTTGGTGAAGAAGCCATATAATACTACAAGATTTATCTTACACCTTAATTGAACATGGAAAAAAATGTACCTTAATGAGGCATGGGGTGAAAATTGATTAGTGGTTGGTTGATTATGGAATGACTATATTTAGGAGTTGAAATCCCTTAGTTTAGAACTTTTTTCCAAGTCAGAAAGAAGTTAGACTTATCATAAGAGAAGGATAATTATTATATTGGAATAATGGGTTAGGAGACTAAAGTCTAGACAAATAGAGGATAATGTCTAGGTGATATTGAATTTGATAGGTGGGATTTATTTTAACCTATGTTTTTATTTTTTTATTTGAAATGAAATGATTATGTTCTTGTTTAATATTTTGATTTTAGGAGAAAAAGACCACTTGGTTTTTATACCTATTTTATTATTTATCTATGGTTGTGAATTGGATGCCATGTATTTCTTCACTTAGTCAAGGGCCTTGGAGAGGTTGTGTTCCTCCTTACTTGAATTGAATATTCAAATTCTTACTTGAGGTTATAAATATTATTGTGACACAATGTGGTGGTTTTCTAAGAGTAACATCCTCATGGTGTTAGAATGTTAAGCCTCTTATGATAGGCATGGTGATATAAATCTTGACCCTCTCATGAATGTCATGGTGGTATATTTTTAAGCCCTTCCATGATGAGACATAGTAGTATACTAATTAAACCTTCCATGACTATTGGATGGAAGCAATGGAGTTAGTTATCCTATTGATACTCTAATCAATTAATGGGCCTTGTTATGTTATGAAATCTTGCTTACTAGTTTTATGTTTTTGAATGCTTAATTTCACTTGAATGATCATTTAAATAATTGTTTGTTTGAATTTGGGATTGGGAGTATTTTTAGGTAAGAATCGGGAATAAGATTTTAGGTTTTGCATGGTCATTCCCTTGTGTTAAAATACCCTTTCTTAGACATCCACCCTTTCCATTACCAATTAATATAAACATGATTAGATTTGGGAGTCTCAAGATTAGATGTGTCTAGAGAAACAACTTAATAATGACAAAAAGTTAGGAAGTGAGCCTTCTTTCTTATGGCTAGCAGATGTTTGAGAGCAAACAAGGAGCACCATTGAAGACTAACTAGTATTCCATTATTTAATCAACCCTTGAGATGTGCTCTTGCTTATGTAAATAATTGTATTAAATATGATGTATTATTAATGATTTATCATCCAACCTACTTGTAATATACTTATAAAATAAAGAGTTTGGATAATATTCCAACTATGGAGTAAGCTATATGGTTTTTATGTACTAAAACTCTAGTGTTAAACTGAGTTGTATCTATTATGAATGTTTGGTTTATAGGACCTTAAGAAGGATCCTAAATGTATAAAAGATTATTTATCCCTTTTGGGATCCTTTAATTAAATTCATAGATTTATTTTCTTTCTTAAATCTTTGTCATGAGTGGCTTATCAAATAGCATTGTGTCTCCTTTTGTAATTAGAAGGTGTTGTGATTCAATGGTTTAAACTTGAAATTATTTAAAACTAAGTATAAATCATATGTATAAATTTGTGATTATTATTGGGAATAATAAAATATCATGATGAATAAATTTTGCTTTGATGTTTGATAGTTAAAATATTACCTGATGAATGGTATTCTTGAAAATGATAGCAATTGAGTAGGTTCTTGTTAGAACCCTCCTCAAACTAGACCTTAAATAATAAAATAATTATAATAAAAATCTTAGCTATACTATTATAATTATATTAAGGCATGAAGCCATTATGTTTGACTGAGATCGCCCTTGCTAAGGATCAATGATTAAAAAGGTCTAGAAAACTAACCCTTTGATGTTGAGGTTTTACTTGTTAATAAATCTCTTATTTGTTCCTTCTAATTTAATGAAATGGATGGGACTGAGGGCCATTAACTGATCAAAGGAATAGTTTGAATTAATTAGTCAACCCTTTATCTATGCATTAC
Organism: Torreya grandis; assembly: GCA_037957365.1. Taxonomy (NCBI): domain Eukaryota; kingdom Viridiplantae; phylum Streptophyta; class Pinopsida; order Cupressales; family Taxaceae; genus Torreya; species Torreya grandis. The sequence continues at coordinate 849,993 of JARHVA010005320.1, forward strand.
CCTTCTATCTTAGAGGACCTTTGCCTGAAGTAAAGCATGCATGATTTTTTAGTTATTTACTAAACCAATGAGAATACTGGTATAGTGTCGACCCTATCATTTTTACGATAAAATTTTATCTTATAATAATATATTTTGAGGAAGAAAGACTCTATTTGAATTAAAAAGTTGGAAGTAACCTTATAGGAATTTATTTTGCCTTAGTTGAGTCCTAACTTGTTAGTGGTAAATGGTAAATTTAAAACCATCTATATGTACTATAATGTCCTATGGTAATTCCAACTATATTCTATTCTTAGCTTGTTAAGAGTTGTTACAAGAATCTCTATGTTGGTTGGGATTCCATTGAATGTGATATAGAGACCTATTCTTAGCATGGTAAATTCAAAAGTTACAACCATAAGAATTAATGCTTATAGTATTTGTAAGAAATGTAATAGAAGGGTTGGTGTTGATGTTGATGTGTATGTGAGTAATAGAATAGTGATTGTTATTCTTAGAAAGATTTTACATAGAGTATTGATATAACTTGACCTTTATCTATGAAGGTTTCCTTATTGTAATCCATGGTACAAGATTCCATATTATGAATTCTAAGTGTTTGTACTCTTTTATGGTATAATCACAAAGTTTTATATGTTATTATGAATGTTTCCTTCATTATACTACTCTAATGCATAATTTTATATATCTATGAGTAGTGTAAATTGTAAGTTAAAACAATAAATAAGTTTAATTCTCTATAATAAACCTTTCATATGTATGTAAGGTATTTATTAAACCATCTTATAATATTTTGATGCAACTTCACACACTCTATCCATATAATTAGCATGTTCTGGTGAATCCCATGAACCTTTACTAACAATGGTGCAGTAAACGTGAATATGTTGTGATGGTTACTAACCCAGATATAGGTGGAGAGCTATTTGGACTAGAAAATTAATACATTCATAGATAAATAACACTGAATAATTAGGTTTACTCTAAGGGAGATTATACAATAATACCTCTATAGTGAAATTTATGAAATCTTCTGGTGTGATTTACTAAGCTTGTTAGTTGATTGGTTAGCTCAAATTGAATATCATTATTTACAACCATAAATAAGTCACACTATTGTGTGGACTAAGGGGAAGATAGAATAGTTATTTAATTTGGAGATAAATTATACTCATGTAATCGTTCATTAGATAGATTCCACTATTGATAGATATATCACTTAGATTGTAGTGCATGGATACTTATCATTTGATGTAGTGAAGGACTTGTTTTTGAAAGGAATACAAGGAATTTTTTTGTAGAGACTCCCAACATTGATGAAAATTTTGGATATAGAAAAGGCCATGGTGCCTACTCTTGTTAATATGGAGTAGTCACTTTGGGCATATGGGGGTGTGTGAAAGATAGGGGAGAATGAATAAAAGATGAAAAGATAGAGCTTGAACCTGAGTCCAACAAGGAGAATCTAGAGGAAAAGGATAAAAAAATGTCTCTAAATTTAGAAAGAGAGTTATGACAATAGAGGAGATGGAATAGACAAAGTGTGTTAAAGGAAACTATGAATTGGAAGAGTAGTAGTATCATTGCTGATTTGAATGAGAGGAAACAACAAGGAGAAGGGTGCGGTGAAGAGAAATGGATTAAGGAGCCCAAGACAATTAAAGATATAACACAATGATGATTTAACATGGATGAAATAAGAAGTTAGTAGTATAGAAGTAGAATAGATGATTAAAAGTTCATAATTTCCAAAAAGGTTATCCTTAAAAGAAAATTAAGGATTACCTTATAGTCATAGACATAGTATAGGTGCAAGTATTGAGAGATACATATTTGGAGGCAAGGATCATTTACCAAGGTGGCACACATCCCTGGAGTCTATTTTTTTCAAAATCACAATAATTCCCTTACAAATTTAAACAATGACAATTGGCAAGGGCCAATTCTAGATTAAGTTCATAGAAAAACCCTAAAAGTAGAAAAGGCTACATATCATGAAGTTGCACAGAGTTTCTCAAAACAACATAATAAGAACATAATATCATTATTTTATACAAATATAGATCCTCTAATCCTTTCACAAGTGAAGGACTTCATTACATAACTTTAGATCTTAGAAGAAGAAGTAAATGATGGATATATATCTATAACTACCATATCCATATAACCAGAGGATACATCACAACCTCCACCAAATTAGAAGCCATCTCAAAGAACATAGAAGTCTCTAAAACCACAACCATCCTTGATGCTGATCACAACATAATCAAATATGATACCTATAGGAAACCCTATTATGGCATCTTAATTGGGTGTTTTTATACACCTGGCTCCCTATGATGGGTTTATAGATCCTGAATAATACTTACTTACCTATGACATGAAATGGAAGGCAAAATAAATAACCAATGATAATATAAATAATTTTGAATAGATCAGTGCTTTGGGTGGATGTGCATTATGTATACACATTATATTTTCAACTTTTATTAAATACTGATGCTTTATATCTTGCAGGAACCCATCGAGATTCAATCTCTCTAAGTGCATGCCCTAATGGGTGCATCGAGAAAGGGGTGGGAAAACCATTTATACTTCATAGGATTTTTGTCCCTTATTACCACATATTACCAATCCAACTAGCTCTTAAAACTATTTCCTAAGATATTACTCCTCACTTAACACTCCTTTAATCTTTTCCCACTTTCTATCCCTCTTTTCCTCACCTTCAGTCCTTTTTGTCAATCAAATATGCTAGGTTGACTAGGTCGACCCTATAAAGTTTTAGGATAGTTTCACTTAGGAAATAGGGTAGCCTTTGGTCAACCTAGCTTGGGACCTAGTGAATAATTGTCCAAAATTGTGCTAGGTTAACTAGGTTGACTCTGTTAGCTAGGATTTTTGGAAGGGTTTAGGGTCAAATCTACCTATATATACAAGATCATTTTATCATTATTTCAATATGCAATCAAAATTTATTATTCACTTATGCTTATTTACAATCTTCTCTTCCAACATTCTACTTGAAGAGTCTTAACTTAGGGTTTCTAAGAAAATATAGTCTTGTGGATAATTCTTAGATGATTTTGCCTTACTTAGTGATATTTACAAACCATAAAAACCTCTTGTGAAGCCCCATTGTACAAGGGAAAGATTGAGTCTCAATGGGTTCACATTCAGGTAAGTATTCTTTAACTTTGCTCCTCTCTTTGTAGATAGAAGTAGCATAAGTATTAGTTTCAAATAATATTACTCTTCGTATTCCATATATTAGGGTCTTACTCATACTTAGATTAATTGAGAATCTCGTATACATGTTTTGATTGTTTACTAACCCCTCATGTTGTGCCATAAGATTTGGTGAGCACTAGATTAGATTTACTTTACTTGTTATTAGTTTGGGTGAAATATCAAAACCTAGAACCCCCTCAGAGTTATTGCATGATTATGTTAAAATGGAGGATTTGAACCCTCCTTAGCATGGTGTATTATGATAAATGATACCTTAATTAGGTCTAGTGGATCTCCATATTAGTCATGCTCCTGCCTAACAAATATGTTCCCAATCAGTAGGTATGCTTTATCTTCTTCGAGTTAAGATTGATTTATATACTTGATGCATTTCTTATTACATACATTATGGTGAACCGGACATGAATCTAACCTTTGTATAATTTTTTTCACTTACTTTTTTATCTTACCATTTTTTATTATCATAAATTCACAATATTGGGTCGATTATGTCGACACAGTTCTAAATTTTGTGTGTAGGTTTAACACATAGTCACATCTAAAGGACTATGTTATTTTTATACAAATTGTTTTTCGGGTATATGTTACTAGATCAATTCAATCAAAATAATACCATTTTTTTAGACTTTCAAACATCTAGTCTAGACCACTAGGTTGACCTAGTTGACCCTGTACACTTTCAAGCATCAGATTTAGAATATTAGGTTGACCCATTTTACCTTGTATATTTTAGGCACTTAGAAACAAGTTTTTACAAAGCTTGGCTGACCCAGTTGACCTATTTGGTAGTATTTGAAAGCATTTATCAAGGCTATTTGAAAATAATCTCACTTCTTTGCATCTTCAAAACCACCAAGTTTCCTTTTTATCCTTTCTCTCTTTCCTTACAATCTTTCCTTTCATAGTTTGTAATCTTTAAAATTGCCCTTGTATAGTCAACTAGATCGACCCTATCAACCTAGTATTGTATTCAATGTGTTATCTAGATAGCTAGATCAATTCTATCGACCCTATTCATTTTCAAACCTTTGATTCTATAGTATAGAAGTGACACTATTAAATTTGTTCTATATTTTATGCATACACTATTGATTTCATCAACACAGTACCATGTTTCAAATTTGGAATTAACCCTTATATGCTAGTAACTAGATCACACTTTCAGTTCTTGTTGCTTACATGCTTAAAATAGATCACATAGTCTAACTAGGTGATTTTCAATATAAAATTTAGTTTAACGATTTTCTATTTTATGCACACATGACAAAATTAAAAAAAATTAAATAAACATTTTAACAATCGTATACCCAAGGCCAACCTACTTAGATTTCATCATGAAGTGGGAAGTCAACTTGGTTTTATATCCAAGTATAAACACATGGTTAATGGTATATATTGGCTAAGCATCCAACACCCTTATGACTGTGATGGGTGAAGTGAGGGGGTAGGCCCTAATACAAAGACTATACCATTACCATTACATATCCCTTTTATCCCAAACATCTTAAAACCATCCTTATATTTATTTCTATCTCTTTGATTACAACCAACTTCCTATAAAATTTAAAATCACATTTTAATAATCTAACAACACTCAGGCTGACCATCTAGTTAGCTTTTACTTTTCAAGTTGATTGCTTACTCTTTCCTCAATTGTTTGTTGTATTATAAAAAATTGCATTAGTTAGTGTCAGTGTAAGGTTTTGTGTTGTGTGCCTCAATTATATCAACCCCATTGATCCAATTGATTATTTATTTCCCTTTAGTTCTTGATTTTCAAAATACTTGTAAAATTATTCTTATATTAGTACATGATCATTTCAGTTGACATAGTCTGTTATAGGCTATTTGATTTTCCCTATCTACTATATTTGGTTGACCTTATACATATTTTTAGCCTCTCTTTTTTGTACTAGGTCAATTTTCAACTATGTACAATTTCCAAACCATGTATTTTGTACTAGGTCAACCCTCTTGACTATAAAATTTTTTACTTTCTCTGTTTATCGATCCATTTCTATATTTCTCTTTCTTAGATTTTTTTTTTCATTTCTATCAAACATCATGACCCCTATCAGAGTCTTCTAAGATAACTTGAATCCATTTATAAACTATAGGGGTTTCTATTTTCTTCTTATCTTTTCCTATCTTTTCTTTCCCTTTTTATCATTTGGGGTAGCTTACGATGCCCATCCACACATTACTCTAGCCTTTGGGGCATCTTGTGATGCACACCCACATTTCCTTTTAGACTCTGGGGCATCTCGGGATGCCCATCACTACATCTAATTACCTTTTGGGTCATCTTTCAATGCCCACTCTTATTCTCCATTACATGATATGAAACTAATTCAACTCTAATAAACCTTTCAAGACACAAGCTTGTCTCTCACATGCTCATCCTTGATATAGAATTTAATGTAGGATCCTTCCCTTCTTTTCATGTTTATATGCTATCTATCTAAAACTTGTTTTTTTATTTCACTCACATGGGTCTCTCCCTCTATATTAGTTCACTCTCATTACAAAACTTTAGTCCTTCTTGTAAGGTCTTTTGGTTTCCCCTTTCTCTCATGAGTTACATTGTAAAATCATGGATAGGACCCAATATTCCTCGTGATGTACCATAGTCATATTTATTTCATACTATTTTTATACACTTTTTACATCCCTTATATTTATATTTTTTGAGTTGCATTGTAATACCATGGATAGGACATGGCCTTCCTCAAAATGCCATATTTTCTCTTATCTCATTTATTTTCACATTTTTTTTTCAGCCTCATGGGTTTCTCTTTTATGAGTTATTGTTTAAGACCATGGATAGGAACTGGCCTTCCTCATAAAATTACAATCTTGTCATTTCTTTTCTAAAATGTGTTTTTAATCTTTTTTCTAAACTTTAGCTTTTGCTTCTTTTGTTAGATGGAATTTTCACAATAATCTATGTTAGAATTTTTTCCTCCACTTCTCTTATTCTTATGATAAGGAATCACAATTTTCTGTCATTGTATCCCTTTTCACCCTTTGTCATATATTTTGTGACTTCAATAAATTCAAATTGGTCCTCTTGATTTCTTTTCCTTTCACTTCACACTGGATAAAGGGTGAAAGGAAAATAAATCAATATGAATGATTCATTTGAAATTCAAGGAGTCATTCCTCTTGATTTATTTTCCTTTCACTTCACATTGGATAAAACAAGGTTGAAGTCAAGATAGCACTTTTATTTCACCTATATTAATGAGACTCTTAGACCCCATGATCATTGAATTTATCTCTCTTAGAAATCAAATCCCAAGTATTCAAATGAAAGTCATCTTTAGCATCCATGTTTCATTTTTCAAATCCTTATGGAGGAGGAATATAAAAATCCATCAAGAAATTTAAAAGCTAAATCATTTAAAACAAAAATCAATATAAAAATCTCAAAATTTAAAGTCACACCAAAAGATTTGATTACAATAACATTTCCTATCTCTAATCGAAGCTCAAATTCCACAGTTGGCCTCACATAGAGCCAAGGTCCATTGAGGTGTGATAGGCCTCTAGATTGGAATAGGAGAATTTTAAAAACTCTATAGTGCTACCTACTTTCTCATGCAAGTACTGAATCTTCATAGTATACTGATATCTCTGTAAGGGGCCCTGAGGAATGGAGAACATGTTGTGAGAAAGTAGGTCCATTTTAATTTTCATGCATATAGCCTTCAAGAGATGATCTAGATGTTGCATTTGTTGATCTAACACTTATGTAGATAAGAGAAGTTCTTTAGAGTCCTTAAGGTCAAAAGTCCTCTTGTTTAGATAAACCTAATTTGAGTGTCTTAACTTTGATAAAGAATTCCTCTACCTTAGTTTTTCCTTCATTCTCCCCTCCACCCATTTCATTTCCCCCTTTGATAGACAACTTGTGATTCTAAATCTATTTTACCTCTTATATTCCCTTCTTCTTCCCCTCTTAAAAACATCTACTGAAGAAGATCTTTATCTCCAAGAGGACATCTATGAACCAATTATAGATGAAATATTTGATGAAGATTTTGAAGATGATGATGCTCTTGAATCATTAGCTGATGATTTGGATCAACTTCTAACAAATATTTAGCAACCAAAGTCTCATGATTATTCTAGTCTCCCATTTGAATCTTATGGTAGATGGTCCATACACCATCATGAGTACCTAAATGGGATTCTAGACCCTAGAGTAGAGGTACTACCAAACAAATCAATTCTAGAGGAAGGCAGCCTTCTATGCCATGAATGCCTCTAACCATGCAAAGGCTTTCTCATCTTCCTTTGTAGTTTTCTAGTTTTTTAAGCCTAGCGACTCTTGGATCAAGAATAAATTTGCCAGCACAGAGCCACCAAAATAAGTTAATTCTCCTCCAATAAAACCAAAATGGGATGTGTTACTTCTAGCAAAAGAATTTGAAGAAGAACCAGATGGTTATTTCTATTCAGATCAAGATTATTGTCCTGAACAAGGAAAATGTAGTAATCTTCCTAAAGAATAAGATGCTGAAGAAGAAGCACAAGTTGAAGAAGAATTCTACCAGGAGCAAATAACAATCCAAGATCTAGCACAACATAAAATGGTATGTATGAATGTTCCTCCATTAGAAATCCCACATCCAGTCTATCTCACTCAGCTGATTAATGGAAAATTTGCAAGTTTATTATAGTAAAAATTAATGGTAGAGCGGTAGATGCCCAAGTAGATACTGGTGCTTCATTATCCTTTTCAAAACCACATATCATCTAAGGTTGGAAGAAATTGGATGATTCCTTGACTTATAAGAGTCTAGATGTCTAAGGGAATAGTTTTATCTATAATTTATACAAACACCAGGAGCCCCTTCGGATTCAAAATAAAATATTTCATTGTGACTTCTTTGCCTTAGGCAAGATGCCCATAGATATATTATTAGGTGGAGACTTTATAGATAGATATTATCCATATGGCTCAACTACTAAGAGTATAATTTTCACCATTGAAAATGAGAGATTAAGAATTCCTCATCTGATCTATGCCATATAATAGTTTCTTATTTCTATGAATTAGACCCCTAAACATATAATCCCTATAGAAATCCAAGAAATAGGAAATAAGATTAGAACCACTATCTGTTCTAATAACCCTCAATAGTTTTGGTCTAAGTCTATGCCTAAGATGGATATCAAGCTCATTGAAGGCAAATAGATGAAAATTGGTAAGAAAATCCCATTTCTTGCATAGGATTATAACAATATGGAAGTATAAATTAAAGAATTAGAAGCTAATGGATTTATAGAAAAATCTACCTCTCCATACTGTTGTTATGCTTTCATGGTCAACAAGCACTCTGAGTAGAAAAGAGGAAAGAAATGAATGGTCATTAACTATAGACCATTGAATGCCATTACACATCCATATCCATATCCCATTATAGACAAGATTTATTTTCTAGAGAAAGTAGCTAAATGTAAATATTTCTTATAGTTTGATTGTAAGTCTAGATTTTATCAGATTAAGGTCAAGGAAGTAGATAAAGAAAAGACAACCTTCAGTTATCCTTTTGGTCACTTTCAATGGACAGTAATGCCATTTGGTTTGATAAATGCCCCAACTTATTATCAAGCACATATGGATGGTTTTTTCCAAGGAACATCAAATTTCCTCTGTGTATATATAGATGATGTCTTAATTTTTAGTAATAGCTTGTCTGAAAATTACTCCCATCTCTCATAATTCTATGAATTGGATTTTAATGCTGAAATTGTTCTATCAGAGACAAAAATTTAGCTATGCACCATGGAATGTAATTTCCTTGGTATGATTGTCTAGAATTCCAAGCTTCAAGTTCAGCCACACATAATAAAGAAAGTCATCAGTTTTCCAGAACAACTTGACAAGCCAAAGATGCAAGCATTTTTGGGACTATTAAATTATTTGAATAGCTTTTATCCCAATTATAAAGAAGATAGGTTTATTTTGTAAGAACTACTCTAGAAGAAAAGGATCTTCCATTGGAAGGATGAACATACAACAACTATTCAAAAAATCAAAAGGTATCCTCACTCCCTGATCTTCATATCCCAAAATCTGACTAGTTTGTTTTTTATATTGATGCATCTGATGTAGCTTAGGGAGGAATGTTAGTCTCTATTATAAATAATAAAGAGTTTGTTAATGATTTTGCTAGTGCTATGTTTAGTAGTGATTTATTAAAGTGGATTTCTTCTAACAAAGAAATTCATGCTGTAAAAAAGTGCCTAGAAAATTTTATGCTCAAACTACTGCACCTGCCACACTTCATTGTAAGAGCTGACTGCACAAGATTCTTGACTTTCAGAGAAAAGGATCATGGTAGAAAAGGTACAAGAGGAAAATATATCCAATGGCAAGCATTTTTTAATCAATTTAAATTTTTTGTTGACCATGTTAAAGGTATTGATAATACTATTGTAGATTGGTTAAGCAGAACTCCACCTGCAACATTAATGTATCAAAATTATCCAGGATTCAACCTTACTAGAATTTAAAATCAAGGATTTGCATCTTTTAATATTCTGGTTCAAGAACATAGTTTAAGAGAAGGGTTGCATCCTCATTATACAAGGATCTCTTATGTAGTAGGCCATGATTTGCAAATGTCATATGCAGTTTCCATCAAAGCAAACCACCATCAACAAATAGGCATTATCACCATCAATCACCTAAATAGTGAACTCTTTTTTCATTAGTTCACTAAACTATTAAAGCATCCACTATGGACCTGGTAGATCAAGATCAGATATTCACACAATGAACACTTGTATAGATGGATTGCAAGGTATGGACCACACCGTATTCATGAAGAAGAAAATCATGATCAAGATATGGTTGTACACATAATCATAAGGTGATAGCTTGAGTGGGAATCATATTTATACATTAATTCATGCTGCCATACATGTGATGTTAGACACCAACATTGGCATCTTTTGAGTACCTTCTAGCTAAGGTGTCTTTTCCAGCTAATAAGTGAAGATGACTTGCTCACTAAAGTAGAAGCAATGTTGGACCCACCAGACCAAGCATCCTCATCTAGTTCATCCAACAACATATCACTATAGATCTACTTTTTCATTGTAAAGCATGATGAGATTGACACCACCTAGGCAAAGATTCTAGGTAGGACCGCTCTAATGCTATAAATAAACCCTCTCTGCTTATTCATAGGCATTGGATAAAAGACATCAAAGTCTAGCATATGCTCTTTGCTTGCCCTTTGTGGGAACCTGAGAATCAAAAAATAGACATATTGTAAAGAAAGATTTGTAATATTTATGTGTTTTAATAATAGTGAATCCATAGCCATTCAGCCCCTACCTCCTACCATAGGTTTCTAAAAGAAGAGATCAGTACTAGAGGAGCATCTATTGACGTAAAAATATTGGTATCAGAGCCTATTAGATCCACTAATGATGATCCATCATCAAGACTTTTGTAAGGAATTCTTATTCTATTGCTCTAGAATTTTGAGTGTCCCTGCTTTGAAAATTTCTTTGGGAAGATATAGCATCAAGTCCATTGTATTTTTATTAAATTTTGTCATAAGCCCCTTTTATCTATGTAAGTTTGTTTCCCTGTCTAGAAATTTCTTGCTGACTGAAACTCAATCCCTTGAATTTGGAAAATCCCAGGAAGTTTCTCAAGTTGAGATTATTAATGAATATAAAATTGAAGGTCTATATGAGTTACCTCCTCTTGTTCCTGAAAATATTTTCAAGTGCCCAGACATTGAAGTTACCGAAGAAACCCTTGAAAAGGAAGACAATCTATATAAGCCTCTGGTTATCAAACCTTCACAAATCTATAAAAAGTCTAAGTTGTTAAAATCAAAGTTTGTCTATAATAGTACCTATCTATCATTTATTAAGCCTCATATAAATTATATAGAACTCACTTTGAGTTATAAGCCAAATAAAACTTTTTAGACAAATCTCTTATCTTTACTTCTAGAGTCTAAAATAAATTATATTAGATCACATGAAGATGTGAAATTTGTACATTTTTGGCTTATTAGAGTCTTGATAACACCATTAATACCTAGTAATATTAAACCAATTTTGTATTTAACCTTGTGTGATAGAAGTGAAGTTAGTTTTAAGCATGCTTGTCAATTGTCTAGCCTTGGCCATCTTAATGATAAAGTTATTTGTTTTAAATTATGTCCTAACCTCTTTGTCGTAGTCCATGATAAGGGTTGTAAAGAAGTAAAATATGGATCTTTAGATTGTTGGGGTTTATTTGCCTCATTGCTTGGTTTGAATATGTTTGGCGAGTTCAAATATGTCTCTATTAATTTGATTGTTGTGTATAGTATGACTGATACAAACCATCCTAAGATCCTAGAAAACCTACCCTATACCCATAGGTTAAGTGGAACTATTCAGTTACAGAAAGGGCATATAGAAGCTATAGAAATCCCTTCTGATTGGAAACTTGATTGGATGAAGAATGTGTCTCCAAAAATGAAAGCCTCAAGTAATGTTCATTATATAGATGGAAAGATAATTAATATTGTTCCAAGATCTCTTTCATTTAATCATTCTTCTAGATCATCTTCTTAGATGTCATCCCCTATAAGGCATTCTTCTTCAAAAATAACTATAAAATTAGGAAATATCTTTATCGAAGATGAAGATATCAATCAAGGACCTAATCTTAAAGATCATCTACCATGTACAATGATGAGTCTACCTTGAGAAAAGACTCTTGAATTTTATACAGATAATCAAATCAATCTGTATAAAGATGGACGTTGGCCACCCCATAAAGGAACTTATAAATAGCTAGAAGGTGTTGTCAATTATTTCTCTATAGCTTATCAGCCTCAACAAGGAGAAGTAGAACATTCTAATGAATACAAGAAGATAAACTATGTTTCCAGATTTAATGCACACCTTGCTGACAATTGTGATGATCTGTGTAAGGATGTTTTGTACATTAGACATAATCTCAATAGATTAGCAATTGTTGAAGATAATAAAAATAATGTTAGGCAAGTATGTAATGATATCCATAAATACATAGACCAAGCCCTAAATTATATTAGGCATACACATAACAAGATTGCTATAATGCATAGTGTTGTCATTGCTTGCAGCACTCAATTGTCTTCTTTAGATTCAAAATTAACAACATTACAGGATAGTCTTGACTAGCTTGAGAAGCAAGATAAAAAGGATATATTCAAGATCAAAGAAGTCCTTAACCAACAAATATTTTTGCCATAAGGGACAAATTATATTAATTTTGGTACCATTTTTCAGTCGTAAAAGAAGCCTAAGCATCCAAGTCATTATCTCAAGCAGAGAACTTAGATACCTTTACAACCTTGGTACTTAAATATAGATGATACTCTCAATACATTAAATGAAATCACCACCTGGTGTAATTCTATGAGAGTCATAACAGTAGTTACTCACTTCAATCCTAACACTACTACAATTTTTGCTTGAAAATTCTTTTGGGGAATTGTCACCCAATGGTGGGAATCAATGACAGAGTAAGAACAAAATGATTGTGTCAATTCTAGACCTGATCCATTAGCTACTCTTTATCATTTTTTGATTAATGAGTTTTCACCTCCTATCAAGAATCAAGAATTAGAATCTCAAAAATGGTTGCTAAAAATGGATTTGTGTGATTTAAAACAATTTGATGCTTTTTCCAAGTAATTCAGAGAACTAGCTTATGAAAGTTGATGATTTGGTACTATAGAAACCAAAATAAAGTTTTTGCAAGCAATACCATATAATATTATTGATAAATTCATTGCTTATATTGATCTAAAAGGACTCACATTATTTGATATGTCCTTATTTGATGTTATTGGCTTTGTGAAGCAACAAGCTATGCATCTTGTATTAGAAAAAAAAATATTCAAAATATGACTAAGCATCAAGCATCCCAAACTACTCCTATGTTTCCTAAAATAGCCCCATTGGCTATCGTCAATTTGTGTAGCCCTATAAGCAACAAAAGAAGCAATACCACTCCCACTTGAAGTATAAGCACCATAATTTTCCTTGATAGCATTCCTATGTTCCTCACCATTTTCTCAAAAAGCGTAAGTCTCCATGACCTCTGTCTAAATCTCCTATTTTATATATTTGTCACAAACTTGGTCATATTTCTCCCCAATGCCATTACAAAAACCTTAAAGTCAAAGCTATTTTATCCTCCAACGCAGCCGTGTGGTGAGATATAGTAGACACTAAAGTGCTAGCACTACTTTGTTTTACTTTTATCTATTATTAGAGTGAAATGACATGTTTGAGTAACTATGGATTAATTTATTAATATCATATAACTACATTCTTAGACTTGTTTTTATTCTTTTTACCATTTATGATTTGTTTTATTACCCTTTTTGAGTGAGGTTGGCTTGTTACTTCTCACTCGACAATGTTGTTTTCCCTTTTTATGCACCTTTTTCCATTGTCAAGTGAGATAAGTATTGTTACTAATCATTCATCAATGTTGTTTTACCATTTTGTTTTTACTTTACATTGATATTTTGATTACCATATTTTTTGAGATGTATCTTTGGTTTGACTTGGTGAGTTTTCCTTTGTTACTTAAGGTCTAATTGTTTGAGTTTTTCGGTCTTTAGTAACCTTGGATTTTTGGTTACCTAATTTACTCTTGTTTTTGACTTGGTCATTTGGTCTGAAATAACACTTGTCATCCCAGTTTGCTAAATTCCCAAGTACATCTCATCCTCATATCACCAATTATCTTGGATTTCTTGTGTTTTTTTATTTTTTATCTTTAGTTTTGTATTCTTGGGTTTGTTAAAAGTAGTCCCTATGCCCTACATAATCAAAACTAACAACACAATAGACAACCATCTAATGATAAAGATAATTTAAGGTATGCATTACATTTACTTTTCAATTCTTTACTTTTTTTGTCATTTACTTTCAATTATTTTATGTTTTAAAATATTGTAATTTTTTTAGCATCAACATTATGTGTTCTTATGTTCTTTCTCAAAGCACCACCCCTATTGCACCTTAGTGGCATGTGATGAGCTTCAAGTAGGGCATATGTATACACATAATATTTTCAACTTTTATTAAATACTAATGCTTTACATCTTATAGGAACATGTTGAGACTCAATTTCTCTGAGTGCATGCCCTAATGGGTGTACCGAGAAAAGGGTGGATAGACCATTGATGCTTTGTAGGATTTTTATCCCTTATAAACATATATTACCAATCCAACTAGCTACTAAAACCATTCCTTGATCTATTACTCCTCACTTTCACACTCCTCCAATCTTTTCCCACTTTCCATCCCTCTTTTCCTCTCCTTAAGTCCCTTTTGTCAGTCAACTATGATAGGTCAACTAGGTTAACCCTATATAGTTTTGAGATATTTTAAATTAGGAATTAGGTTAGCCTTTGGCTGACCTAGCTCATGACCTAGTGAATAATTGTCTAAAATTGTGCTAGGTCAACTAGGTTGACCCTGTTGGTTGAGATTTTTGGAAGGGTTTAGCATCAAATCCACCTACATCATTAATTCAATATGTAATTAAGATTTATTATTCACTCATGTTTATTTACAATTTGCTCTTCCACCATTCTACTTAAGGAGTCTTAGCTTAGGGTTTCTACTAAGAGTATCTAGTCTTGTGGATATGTCTTAGATGCTTTGGCATTTCTTAGTGATCCTTATAAACCATAATAATCTCTTACAAATCCCCATTGGCCAAAAAGAGATTGAGTCTCAATGAGTTCACATTCAGGTAAGTATTCTCTAACTTTACTCCTCTCTTTAGTAGATAGAAGTAGCATACATATTGGCTTCAAATAATATTACTCTTCATATTACATGTATTAGAGTCTTACTCATACTTATCTTAATTGAGATTCTCCTATAAATGTTTTGATTTTTTACTAAACCCTTATGTTGTGCCACAAGCTTTGGTGAGCACTAGATTAGATTTACTTTACTTGCTATTAGTTTAGATGAAATATCAAAACCTATGACCCCTTAAGGTTATTACATGATTATGTTAGATTGAAGGCTTTATAACCCTATTTATCATGGTGTATTGTGATAAATTATCCCATAATCAGTTCTAATGGATCCCCATATTGGTCATGCTCCCACTTAACAAATGTGTTCCTAATCAGAAGTGTAGGTATGCTTTATCTTCTCTGAGTTATGATTGATTTATAGATATGATGAATTTAAGATTGCATACACACTGAAGTTCATCTTTAGGAAAAATATATCTAGATCATCCCTAGATAATGTTAATAATTGGATCATCATAGAGTTTAAGGTTCATAATAGTTCAAGCCAAACAATCCAAGATTTGAAGGAGATTTGACAAGGACCCTAGGAGACTATTGGTGATTATTATCATAGATTCTCTGATGTCATGAACAAAGTATAATTTTTTTTGGAGGATAAACATAAATATGCTTAGTTCTTAGAATTTCTATGACCAAGGATCAAATTTACCATGGCCCAAACTCAGTTCAAAGATAAAGTAGATGTCAGAGCCATTGTGATTCAGGTGGAATAGATTAAAGAGTATGGGGATGCAATTGTGCCATCATCCAATGTAGAAAGTATTTGAAAAACTATTTTGAGTAGATTATATTAGTTTCAAGGAAGGTTTGAGATACTCAAGTCAAATATATGGTGCATAGAGTGTATATAATAAGGGAATTATATAAATGAATGCCCAAAGGTTAAGATAGAGTTTTGTGAGATATGTACAGTGGTAGGGCATGCAACCTTATAGTGTCATATTTTACAATAGTACATAAAAATTCCATACAACATGTACTATAAATTCTATAAGTCACCTAAATATGATGATAAGGATTGCTAGGCACTCCAGGAATGGTAGGAGCATATCACTAAGAACATGTTTATGGTTTTTGCATAGAAATCCATAGTTATGCCACATGTTACTCCTAACTTGGGGAAAATTATATCAAGTTAGAATCCCTTAATGATGCCTTGGGTCCTTGAAGCACAACAATAACCTCAGACACTAATGGGTTCCCTACCTTCTATGTAGAGCTAGATTATTGCCTCACATAACTTCCCACAACTAAATGTGACCTACCCTTATCATTATATATGTAATATTGTGATTAATAAAGCATAATAATTAGGATGGGCCCCAAACCCACAATAAATACAAATGGTTAGATTTAAATAATATCCATAATAGCAAGGATGAAATGCATCACATAATATTGGTAATTTTGGGTAATAATAACACCAAGGTGGATGGGTATTCTAAGGGAATAAAGGAGCATAATGAGGAGGGTATGGAGGAATTGCATAAGGATTCCAAGTAAATAATGGGTGAAAGCCACCCATTCATTATTAACTCTACAACAAACTAAACCATGTATAGTGGTATTACCTTATAAATACCTACAGGCAACCTTACTATGCATACTATAGGGTGATAGAGAAACATAATATAAAAGAATACCCAGTCTTAGAAATAAAATAGAGGGAGAGACTTATTAGAAATGTTAACATGATCTATGCACAACTAAGGGAGGGTGCCACATTAAAAGTAGTAACTAGAAATCAACATGTATAATAGGGGTTACCTCTATTAGAAAAGCCTAAAGACTTGGGTATTAAAAAGCCATGACCAGACTGATATCTTAAACATACTAATAAAAAATGCCTGATGTAGAAAGCTACATAGACTTTGAAGATATTCCAATAACAAAAGATGAATGAAGGGGATGATTCAACTCTTGATGCATAGATTTATGGGTAGATAGTGTGTATATTAAGATAGGATAGGGTTGTCACTATGCTAAAATATTTAATAAAACTCCTTAGTACATTGTGTAATGAATATTTCTCCTAGAACATCCCAAAACTACTCCATAACCTACTAGAATGTGTATAGAAAGGACAACAATAGACAAATAAGTTGGTTTGGTTTGTAAAAACCAAGAAACCTTGGGACATTGATGCGAGGATGGATATAGAATTAGTTGGGTATGAAATACCTAATGTCATATTCAAATTTTGAAACACTTTAAATATTATCCCCATATCTACTTGGGAAGCCTTGAGAAGACCTACATTGAGATATAGTCCTATAACTCTAAGCTTTGTGAACTATGGAATGGTAAAACCTATTAGTCACTTAGAGGATGTCAAAATCAAAGTAAAAAAACTTAGCTTGTGAGGTTATTTATAATTGATCAATATGAATATAAATGAGACTCACTACCCTATCTTGATAGGGAAGAGGTGGGCCTATGATGGATGCATGACTACTAACATAGTCATGAATCAACTAGAGTCTCATCAAGATGAAAAGAATATTATCATTCCTATGAACAAGATTGGGTCTAGGCCTTACATCATTCTAAAAGAGCTAGACTCACCTTATGTTAGTGCCAATGCTAGTTGGATGAAGGTCATAGTCAAAGATAAGAAAAAGGCTTTGTGAGCAACATAGTACAGTTTCCTCTACAAAAACACTATTAGGTAGATTCAAATTTTTATCATAGAATGAATCTTGGGAAAAATAGGGATGAATACCCTAGAGATCCCTTATAAGGTTTGAGGAGGATGTGTGATCAATGATGGTAATATCTCCAACACAATATGATATAGAATTTATATATCAAATAAGTTATATTGAGTATCTAGAGGGTGTTCTCCCATGGGATAGAGCTTCTTCAATTAGTGGAGACTCAAACACCCATGTACTCAATTGGGCAAAAGGATATCATGAATTTTTACCTTTACAAATAGTCTTTATGACTAAGCACCAAATACCCTAGTATTTTGCTATGAAGAATGTTGGAAAATTTATCACATGATTTCAATAGCATGTACCATATGAGAACTAGTGGGTTAGTTCTCTTGACTATGTGATGAAGGGGATTACTATGAACTGGTGGGCCATCTAGAGGGATGCATAGTTAACATGGGGAGAATTATACAAGATGTTAGTATATTGATTCTAGTTTCTAGAGACTATTAGAAGAGACTGACCTATCTATTACAAGGGTGAATACCCATAATTGCATGTGTACAAATGTATTAAGTTATGGATTTAAGAGGTTATCACTCCTAACTTATGGACACATAGTTTCATCTATACCCTAGGTGTTTTCCCTATAATATGGCAAATCCATCAAGAGTGAATAAGAGAAATAAAGAATTAGGCATAGATCCAAGTTGATTTCATCCAAATGTTCATTTTTGAGAGTGACAATCCTCAGGTATAAGTGGATTTAAAAAATATGAAAACCTTTCTATTCCAAGGAAAATATGAAGACTTAGTAGCACCACTAAAACTAGGTTTGCATGAAGTCATAGAGAAAAGCCCAACACACATCCTATAGATTCAGGAAATTGGACAAGGTGAGGCTAAACCATGGATTTAACCCTACCATAGGATATATGAGGAGGATGAGTAATCTACAAGGATAGATAGTGAGGAATAAATGGATATAGGGTATATCTTTAAGCCAAAGAGAGTTGGAGACTTTACTAGAATTAGTCAGAGAGGAAATAAAGGAGGAAAAGTTATGACATATATAGTTCTCAAAATGTGAAGGATAATGGATACTCTATGACTTCATTCCTAAATAAGAATGTAAGATGTATCAAGAGACATTAAAATAACACATATCAAATATTGACATAGAAGAGGAACCCAAAATGACACATGTCAAAGACTACTAGACATAGGAAGGTATCTTGAAGGTTTTATAGTTACTCTAAGACTATCAAGATGTACTATAAATTTTATAGAATTCAAATGTGTTGATACTTATTTAGAGGAGATACACATAGAGTTAAAAAGTGTGCATGACCAATCAAGAAGATACCATATAATCTAAACCCAGACATGAAGATGAAAGTGAAAGCTGAAATTGACTACATGTTAGAATCAAGAATTATCTTCATGGTCAAAAAATCTAACTAGGTTAGCCCCATGGTCATAAAAAAAAATAAGATTGGGGAAATACGTATCTATGTAGATTAACACATACTTAATGATGCTTGTGTTAATGATCCATTTCCCATTCCCTTCATGGATGAAGTTTAAGATTCTATCATAGGGCATAGAGTGTTCTCGTTCACAGATGAATTCAATGGTTACCATTAGATACACATCATAGAATAAGACAAGACCAAAACCACATTCACAATAGAATGGGGTTTGTTTGATTACAAGGTCATGTCATTTGTCCTAAAAAATGCACATTTAGTGTTCTCCATGGTTGTGTTGATTATGTTCAAAGATTTCATTCATGACTTCCTAAAAGTGTACTTGGATGATTGGGTAGTGTTCTCTTGATTGAGTAGTGTTCTCTTTATTTAGGTAATATTTATCAAAAATTATGTTAATTTTAGAGAGATTGAAAGCACTTCAAATAGTGTTAAATTTGAATAAATGTCTATTTTTCACACCTTTTCATGTTTTATTAGGTCATGTACTATGTAGTAAAGGAATTATGTTAGACCAGGCTAAGTTTGCAGTCATTTTGGGTATGCCACCACCCAAGACTTCAATGGAAGTGAAATATAAACTAGAAAATACTGGTTACTATTAAAAATTCATCAAATAGTATGTTTTTATATCACATCCTTTGGATAAGTTTCTACAAAAAAAGTCTGATTTGTTTGGATAGAGGATTATCAAGTTAAATTTATTGATTTGAAGTAAAGACTAGTAACTAATTTGATCCTAGTTTTCCCATATTAGAGTAAACCTTTTCATGTGCATGTGGATGCTTTAGATCTTGTAGTTGGATTAGTAATTGCATAACCAGGAGAAGGAGGATTGGATCATTTGAACTAATTTGTAAGTAAAAAATTTGTCAAATGTATAGAAGAATTATATGATAATTATGTGGGAAGCCTTGGTGATAATGTTTATACTATGAAAGTTTAGGCACTAATTTTTTTCCACATCATTCAAAATTTTCATTGATCATCAAGATCTATGATACCTCAAGAACAAGCCATTATTGAGAGGATGAATATCAAACTAGCTAATGATTTTCCAAATATTTAAATTATGGATTAATGTCAAACTAGGTCAGGAGAATGTCATCCCAGACCATCTCAGCTAGCTAACTAATAGTGAGAAACTTGTAAAACTCTAATATTAGTTACTAGATGTACACCTATTCAGGGTGACTATGATTTTGGAGCAACTATAAGAGATCACATAATTTTTAGAATAGGGGATGTTCCTAGAACACTATATAGAATGAGATAAGAAATAGATTATCACTAGAGTTATTTCGTATAGTATTGTTAATGGATTTTTATATTACTTAGGCAAAGATGAACTGATACATAGAGTAGAACTAGATAATGAACATGCATAGATCATAGATGAAGTGCATTAGGGAGTTTTAGGAGGTCATTGCATAAGAGATGTAACTACAAGGAAAATTTTGCAAATTAATATATTTTAGGATATGCATAGAGTCACATAAAAGTGTGATGTATAATAAATGATGGGGAAGCCACACTATTAGGATGGGATGCCTTTATAGACCATGTTAGCATAATGGCTCTTTTAATAGTGGAGCATTGACTTTGTAGTTCCAATCAATCCCCTAAGTAAACGCATCAAGGCAAGGTGATAATCACTATGACAAACTACTTTACCAAATGGGTATAAGTTTATATAACTCCAAGTTACAATGCAAAGGACACAACTAATTTCCTATACAAGAACATCATCACCAATTTTGATTGCCTTCTTAAATTAGTAAGTGATAGAAGAACTCATTTTATGAATAAGACCATCAAGGCTCTCATGGATGAGTTCCTTATATCACATCATAAAAGCACCACTTATCATCCATAGGCAAATGGCCAAGATGAATTTATTAACAAGGTAATCAGTAAGATGATCACTAAAATATGATATGTGAAGAGATATGATTGGGAGGATAGGCTTCTAGTAGTCTTGTTGGCTTATCATATGTATTATAAGTGTGCAACATGGTTTACAACATTTTAATTGGTCTATGGGTTAGAAGTTGAGATGCCTATGGTTTATGTGCTTCCTAGTATATGGGTCACCAATGTGATATGAATGGGTGATCAAGAGATAATGACTAATAGGTTGCTAGACTTAAATCACATGGATGAAGTGAGACCTAGAGTAGTATGGGCCTAAGAGATAAACAAGCATAGCCAAAAGGCATGGCATAATAAAAATCTATGAACAAAGGAATTATAGATAAATCAACTTGTTCTTCTATATGATAATATATTGAAGGCTTTTCCTCTGAATATTAACATCTAGTGAAATTTGTATACACGTAATATTCTCAAACTTTTACCAATTATTGATGATCTTTATCTTGTAGTAACTTATCAAGTCTCAATCTCTCTAAGTGTACACCTTAAGGGGTGCATTGGGAAAGGGTTGGGAATACCATTAGTGATTTAAAAGATTTTTTTCCATTTTACCACTTGTTATCTACAAACTTGTGTCCAAACAAACATTCCCCTAAGCTTGGCCTGCTCTTTTGCACACTCCTATAGTCTTTTACCACCTTCATTAGCCCTTTTCCTAACCTAAACCCTCTTTTTTAAATTTATATGATTATATTGGTTGTGTCAACCTTGTAATATTATTGAAAAAACTTATTTAGGGTCTAGTTCAACCTAGTCTATGACCTAGTGAGTTTTTGTCAATAATGATACTAAGTCGATTGGGTTGACCCTGTCGATCAAAAATTTCATAAGGTTTTAGGGTTAGATATGACTATATAAACACAATCATTTTTCCATTATTTATAGAATAGAATAATAATTAAGATATATTATTCATCTTATTATCCACCATTCTACTTGAGGAGCAAGCTTAGGGTTTCATACTTTGATTGGAGATATGGATCTTATCTTGTGGAGAAGTCTTTCGGATGCATTGATAGGTTATGTAGCCTATAGTTGATTTATCCCTACCATCCTTACATACCAAAATAACCTCTTGCTAAGCACATTGGCCAAGGGAGAGATTGAGGCTCGATGGGTTCATCTTCAAAGGTAAGTATTCCTAACTTTGTTCCTCCTTTCTAAAAGTAGATAGATATGCATTTGTACTTCTCTTCCAGGAATTAGGGTCTTATTTACATTGAAGTGAGTATATGTATCTTATGCATGTTTAATTTTTTTTATTTATTACCCCTCAATTTGTTCCATAAGCTTTGGTGAGCACTAGATTATTATTTTTTCTTTAGATTTTATTATTATAGTGAATATGAAAACATAGGACTTAGTTAGGGTTATTGCATATTTTTGCTTGACTAGAGGTTTTGGAACCATCCATAGTAATATTATTATTGTAAGAGATCCCATCATTAGGTCTAGTGGATCCATATTGGTCATCTTATTGATTATCTAATGTATCCTCAATTGGAAGTGTAAGTAGGATCTATCTTCTCTAAGCTAGGATTGATTTGTAAATCTGATGCATTTCTAATTTCATACATTCTAGTGAACCTAACATGAATCTAAACCTTACAATTTTTATTTCACACTTTTCATTTCTATCATTATATTATTTTTCTATATTTATGATAGTAGGTCGACCAAATCAATATAGTTCTAACTTATGTGCATAGATTTAACACACAGTTGCATCAAGACAACTATGTTATTTTTGTGTAGGTCTTCATTAGATATAGGTTACTAGATTAGATAGGTTGACATAATACTCTTCTTTAGTTTTAGATAAAAAACTAAGTCAAATAGGTTGACTTAGTCTTCTAGTCAGCATCTAGATAATAAATTAAGTCATGCAAGTCAACTTAGTCTTCCATCCAACATCCAAATAACAAACTAAGTTATGTAGGTCAACTTAGTCTTTTAGTCAGCATCCAGATAATAAACTAAGTCAACCAAATTGACCTAGTCTTCTAGTCAACATATAGATAACAAACTATGTTATGTAGGTTAACTTAGTATTCCAGTCAACACCTAAATAACAAAATAATTCAACCAAGTTGACTTAGTCATCTTAATAGGCTTTAGCAAATAGGTTTTCATAGAATTAGGTTGACCTAGTTAACTTAGTTGGTAGAACTTGTAATCAACATTCAAGATACTTCAATATAAAATTAAAAATCTTCAGCATCTTCTAACCCACTAAGGTTCCTTTCTATCTCTCTCTCAATTCATTTATTCATTATATATTTATTTTACACAAGGCTACAGTCTTCAAAACTACAATCCTACAAAAAACCAGGTCAAATTGGTCAACCTAGTTCTAAAATGTATCTTCTATCTAAAAGACTAAGTTGACCTAGTCAACTTAGTTCTTAAGGACTCTTAACTATATAATATAGTAGTGACCTTATCAACTCTATTCTATAATTTTTTTAAACAATGTCACCACCTGAATTGACTATATAATGTGCTTAAATTAGGAATTAATAACTATATGCTAGTAATTAGTTCACACCTTCATTTTTAGTTGTTTACATGTTTAGAGTAGCTCATATAGTCTAATTAGGTAATTTTTCAACATACTATTTAGTTTCACTATTTTTATCTTTCTTGCACACACTACCAAATCACATAATTTCAAAATGCATTTAAATATTTGTCTACCCAAGGCCTACCTACTCAAATTTCATCATCAAGGGGAAAGCTGACTTGGTTTTCTAACCAAGTATAAACATGTGGTTAATGGTATATATTATAAAATAACCCAACACTCTTATCACTATGATATTGTGAAATGAGGGGTTATGCCCCAATACCATGCTAGTATCATTGCCAACACAAATACATTTTAGCCTAGATGTCTTGAAACCATCCATAGATTGCTTTCTAGTTCCCTAATTTTAGCTAACTTCCTCATCACACTTAAAATAAAAATTAATAATAATATAAAAACATTTAGGATGACCACTTAGTTAGCATTTACTTTTTAGTTGACTGCTTTCTCCTTGCTCATTGTATGTTGTATTACAAAAACTTGCATTTGCTAACATTGGTGCAAGGTTTTGTGTTATGTGCTAATTAGATCACTCTCATTGATCCAATTGTTTATGTGTTTATTTCCATTTCTTGATTTAAATTACATTGATTTTTTTTTCCCTATTTTTAGTACACTATCATTTTGCTCAAAATAATCTCTCATAGACCGTCTTTTTATTGGACTACAATACTGAGTCGACCTATTCGACTCAATACTCATTTCTACCTATCAAGTTATAGTAATAAGTTGACCTAGTTGACTCTATATCCTTATTAGGCTATCTTTTCTCTCAAATTATAGTACTAAGTTGACCTGGTCAACTCTGTATCTTTATTAAACTATTTTTATTTCCTATTTACAGTCCTAAGTTGACCTAGTCGACTCTATACTCTTACTTTCCTCTTGTATCTCCTTGTTATTTCATCAATTTTTGTCTTCCCTAATATCTCTCCATCATAAAATTCCTATTTGAAGACAAAAATAAGTTGAATTAAATATATATTATGAGTCTTAAAAACCCTAATAGGTTTTCCCATAAACATCTTGTATCTCCTATCCTAGATGAAAGTAATGTGCACATAGCCACTCACACTATAAATTATGGGACCCATCCTCATTCCTCTTCACTTCATGATCCTCTCTTCTCACTTGAAGATCAATCTAAATTAGACTATACACCATAAATTCTCTTCTTCATCAATGATTTTACTCAACATCAAGAAAAATACCCTTTTAGTATTTACCATTTCATGATAAGTGGTCAAGTCAAAGAGCCCCATTCACTTAAT
This sequence comes from Torreya grandis, assembly GCA_037957365.1. Taxonomy (NCBI): domain Eukaryota; kingdom Viridiplantae; phylum Streptophyta; class Pinopsida; order Cupressales; family Taxaceae; genus Torreya; species Torreya grandis. Next base: position 875,052 of record JARHVA010005320.1, read on the forward strand.
TTCACAATCTCACATAGATTTGGGGATACTAAATTCTTTGCTTCCCACCCTCTTCCCTCTAATTTTACCCCTTTTCATACCATGAATTCTTCCTCTTTGATTTCCTCCACCTCTATGCCTATAATATCTACTAGCATACATCTAGTGGGCCTCTTCCAAGACCCACCCTTATAAATTCTTCCACTAGTTCATCATTTTATACCCATGGTAATGATTCCTTGAGTGATATTTATTCTCATCCTTCTACTAGTGAATCTTTTGTCACATAAGAAAATTATGCCACTAGTGCCTCACTTACTAACAGTTCTTCTCAAGCTCTTACTAACACCCATAGTGGTACCCAAGCCACTACTACCAATTCTAATACTTCAAACAATGACAATAATACAACTCAAACCCATCAAATCCTATTACAAACTCTTAATCAAATGAACTATTTTCAAGCCAATAATGAAAATAAAATGATGTAAATACAAAATCATATTATCTATCTTCAAACCCACCCTCAACAGATGCGATGGGGCATGCATAATCAAAATGTTCCCCCACCTGCTCCTTGGGATTCTGATGGTAATCTTATCCCTCAACCTCCACTTATTAATAAAATAATAGTGCATCTTAAAAATGATCCTCTTACCTCTCAAATTACTAATATTGATATAGGAGGTATCACCTCTACCATTTCTTACAATAGGTCAACTGATCTTACTCTTCATTTAAAGACATTTGAAAATCTATATAAATACTAGGTCAAGTTAAATACCTTTGTTTCTACCAAGATATTAAAAAAAATCTCATGGGTGATCATTTAGAGTAGTACAACCAACTCAAATCTCATTCTATTACTAGCTTGAAAGATTTAGTTAATGCTATAGTCCAAGAGTTCCAAACTAGTGATCTCTCTGAGAATACTTTGGCCCATTTTATCAATTACAATCAACTTGAGACCAAAATTGCATAATATTTCATTAAACAATGGAAGACCTTGTCTAATAAAATTAAATATAATATGGTAGATGATAACCTTTTCCATCTATTTACCAATGCTCTTCTTTCCAAGTTGTAATATCAGGTTCACACTCTCTCTCCAGATACTTTGTAAGAGTCCATTGACTAAGCCAAGCATCAAGATTTCCATATGTGTCAATTAAATCCATCCCAACCTTATATGGGTACTCACATGTTAATCAACAATAATAATAGTCATGCTACTAATGATGGTGTCACTAACTCTTATGATACCATTCATACTATTCAAGTTGTTCCTAACAAAACTTTGGAACACACTTACCCTCCTAACCAAATCACTAATCATCATTTATCTTCAACCAATAACATCAATGTTCACAAACATTTATCCTTAGAAAAATTACAAAAACATCTACCAAGGCCTCTTCTGTGAGAACTTGATCCCACTCATCCCATGAAATCTTGGTACAATACCAAAAAACATTGTTGGTTTCACACTAGTTGGGGTCATTCTCATGAGACTTGTAGGTAACTTCATAATTTGGCTATGGATTTCCTTTTTGTTCCCATTTTTTTACCATCATTATATCATTAATAAATGACAATAAGCCTATGAAATTACCTTTAAATTCCATGAAACACAAATTAAATATCAATCTTTAAACTGGGTTAATGCCCATTTAGCCATCTATAAATATCCTCTTTTAAATCACCATGATAACCAAGACAAGCCTACCCATTCTACCAATAATATTTAAAATCTTCTTGGCCCAACTCCTAAAGAGAATGTGGTCAATATGACTAGCATGTGAAGGGTGGTTTATTTCATTGATCCTCAACCCATCCACAAATCTTAATTATCTCACAAATTTAGTGTTATCCAAGATTCTTCTCCAACTCATCTAATCGAGTTGGGTCAAGAAGACCTTATATCTTTTGATGAACCAAGTCTAATAGCTCCCTTGGATAACACTTCTCATACCATTTATACCATTCCTCCAACCTCTTTACCTATCACTAATGATACTCAAACTTCTCTCACCACTTCTTCTCAAACCACACTTGCATCAACTTCTCCATCTTCTCAAAATAATGAAAAAAATTTATCCTCCAATAAAACCTCCCACATCTTATCATCATAAATTCACATGCATTTTAGCTCCTATTTTTGAGGACCTCCTTCAAAACTATGCACCTATTTCCAAAAATATTCTTATGGGTTATGATAAGTGGGATCCTATCATGGAAATCACTAATTTCCCATCCTAAATCCCATTTATCAAACTCATGCAGACCTCTTCATGGCACCATAACCATTGTAAGCATCTTTTGTTCAAACTAAACATCCCTCATCCTTCCCTAACAAGATGTGAAGCCACCTTATCTGGATAAGAAGATATAATTTTACAATAGTGAGAAGAGATGTCCATACATGTTGATGAAATAATATATACTTCTCTTTCCCTCAAATTCCTCATTGCTTATATGATCCCCGATGAGATTCTACTTCATATGGACAATCCTCCTCTTTTTATTAGTGTTTAAATTGGTGATATCCAAGTCAAGCATGCCTTGATTGATGAGGTTTATAGAACTTGTGTTATATCTCTTGACTTTATCAAAACCCTTAAATATTATGAATGTAATATTTAATCCACACACATCACATGTCAAGGCTATGATATAAGGCAAATGGCTCCTTTATGTTGTGTGTGTCTCCCCATTACTATCCCACCTATCACCATTCATGTGAAGGTGATGATATTTAAATTTACTCTATCTTATAAAAATTTTATTGATAGGCCATGGACTTATCACATGAGATCAATTTTCTCTTCCACTTACCAATGCATCAATTTTCCTCACAATGGATCCATCTATAGGATTCAGGGTGACACCAATCCTTGAAATTTAAAACAATTATAAGACCATGGTGTATTTAAGATTCCTACCCTTGAACCCTTGCCAAGAATTCCATTTCATGAATCTGAACAATTTAAATTTTATATCATTTCCACTTGAGGTTATAATGGTCACCCTAAAATCATCAAGAATATACCCCTTAACCTCCTAGATTCCAATGATGATGAGCCTGATGAGATTAATCTCAAGATCCAAACCTATGATATCTCACCTCATCTCATCTCAGTTTCCCACTTATCTATAGCCTCTTTCCTTTCAACCATGTTATGATGACATCCTCATTATCTTAACTAAGACTTAGCATTCCATTCATCACACTACATCAGATGACACAATCATCCCTACCTGCACCATTGATCATAACTTATATAATTCATTCTTATGAGGTCTTATTTAGGCCCAAGATGATAAAATTATTCATTATCATTCCTCTTTGTTTTAGTATTTTAGTTTATCTTCTATAATTCCATCCTATATCATTAATAATTTTATAATTTTCCTCTTGATCATAGGGTAGATATGGTGTGCTTACCTCTAGTTTTTGAAGAACCTCATAGGAATATGCTTATGGATCATGCTATTATTGGTCCCTATCACTTTGATAGATACCACAAACCCTATAACTAAATTATCCCTAAGATGTTTATGACTATCATTCAACTTTTTATGCATCGTAATCCTCCCTCAATAGAGCCCAATTCAAATTCCATTCCCACTTCCTCTCTATATGAGTCTTTTCTTATTTTTGATCCTATTACTTCATCAATCGAGCCTTGTCTAGTCTTTTCACCAACCCTACCTTCTCTTAGTGATGGTTTTATCCCTTTACCATAGTTGGCTCCTTCACCCACCAAATGGGCTAATCAGCCTTATTGTGACATTCATAAATTTTTTAATCATTAGATTAGAGATTGTTTCATATACCAACCTTCTTTAGCTTCCATTTCTACTCCTCCTATGAGTACACCCACCAAGTCTACTCACAAGTGTATCTATTACTTCCATGGCACAAATAACCGTTCATCCATGAATTGTTGAAAGTTATGATAATATATCAACACCTTGCATTTTACCACTCCTCATCCCTCTGACAAAGCTATAACTCCCCAAAAAATATTAACTATCTTCCTGAGTACAAATGGTATATTTTTCTGACACCAATGTGCACACATAACACTAATTATTTCCACATACTTCAATAGCATCTTAAGGATCACCTCCTAACCATTATTTCACCTTCTACCCTTCATCCCATAGTTTCCCCTCATAATAAGGATCCACCTACTTCCCCCATGGTTCCACATCCTATGATTCCATCTCCACCCATGAGTCCCTCACCTGTAGACCTTCCCTCACATATCGATCCCTCTCCATTAGTGACTTCTTCATTGGTGGCACCTTACCCACCAATGACCTTTTCATCTCTTATAGAACCCACTTCCATGTATTCTCCTAAGCATACCTTGCATGATAGCCCTCATTAGCATGATCCTTTAAGAATTACTACATTGTTTGTAGAGGAGATTTTATGTGAAGTATTTTTCAAATTTTTTTTGAAGATCAATGAGGCATTAGTTAAAGTTCAACTTCAACTTCATAAATCCTTATCAAATGTTATGGATAATTTGTATGGATAAATATATCAGTACTCATGGATACATGCATTGTGTTCTTACATTTTCATTTGGATTGGATGCGTGCTCCAACTTTACACATATCTAATTTATATCATTTTACATTGTGGTAACTTTGGTTTCACACTTAATATTGCTTATGATGTCATTATGTTCTCTTATGGATTACTTTTCATAATTGCATTCTTTTTATTCTTGATTTAATTTTATTATGACTCCCTTATTATTTTTCATGATTTTTTGCTATATTATCTTTATAAAACATGGATAATTATTATTATGACTTTGTTATACAAACCTTGCTCTTTTTATTCATTTTATCATTTAACATGTGATTAGTTAGCAAATAATTCATCTCATTATAGTATCCTTTTATCAGCCCACTTTGGATCTCCTCTTATTTCCCTTTATTCCCTTTCACCAATTAAGCATACACATGGTTGAGACTTGAGATAACATGTTGGTCCATAGTTAAGCCTAAATGTTCTAGTTAGTCTTGTATTGAGATACTTATCTTCCTTTATCCAAAGCCTAAATATTATTCATGTGTATCATTCTATCTCTCATGATTGGTCATTCCAAGTTTGTATGGAAGAGGAATCTTAAAATCAATAAAATATTTAAAATCCAAATCATTTAATAAAAGGCAATGATTTAAAAGGCAACATTTAAAAAATTTAAAAGTCAAATCATACTAAAAGATATGATTCTAAGCACATCTCCTTTCTCTAATTGAATATCAAACTCCAAAATTGGCCTCATAATAGAGTTGAGGTCCATTGGGGTGTGGTAGGCTAGTAGATTAGAAAAGGAGAATAAAAAATTCTTTTCGTGCTACCTATTTTCTCATGCAAGTACCCAATATTTATAGTTGATCAAAGGCTATATAAAGGGTCTTGAGGAATGGGGAACACATTATGGAAAAGTAGGTCCAATTTTATTTTATTGATCAAAAATTTTAACATGAATTGATCTTAGTAGCACCCTTATTTTCTTACATAGATTTGTGTCTATAGCGAATATGTATCCTCTATATATTAATGGTCACTAGTCACTTAGTGTCTTCTCATGTTCTTAGTGTGCCTCGTGTCTCCTAAGGTATTTTCATAATATTCCTAAGTTATGATTCTTACATTCCCTTTTTCACTCCCTAAAATCCTAATATCTTTACTTGATCAATATTGTTTTGTTCACTGATCACTCTCCCTAGGGATTCCATTTATGAGTTACATTGTAAGACCATGGATAAGACCTGGCCTTCCTCACAAATTACTAAATTTTCATATTACCATTCCATAAATCCTCTTTTACCATATTTTCACATTATTTCCATCTCATTGGTGTTCCCTTTGTGAGATGCAGTGTAAGACCATGGATAGGACCTAGCCTTTCTCATAAATGTTTTCAATAATCCAAGTTACAATGAAATTACATGTGTCAAATATGAGATAAGATGTGATTGATTATGAGTTACACATCATTGACATGAAACCCATCTTAATTTAGTATGTTTTATGATTAATTCATTAATATTTAACTTGTATCTTCTTGTTTTTTTAATTGTATGTAAGAATCCACCAATTTTTATTATGTTTTTCGTACTTCCAAACTTGAATTAGTGTGATTAATTCAAGACCATTCTACCTTTTTTATTTCTCTTTTCTACTTCCCAACGTGATTTAGTATGATTGATTAACTTAATTGATTTGTTTTTATACCATTTTTCTTTCATGAGATTTAAATTTTATTGCATTGTTTTCATACTTCCCAACATGATTTAGTCCAATTTTACTTGTTTTAATTTGGTGCCAATCTTTTTATGGTTTTTAAACATTTTTTCCCTCTTATTTACCACTATTTTGTTTATTATACTTAGTCATATTTTGTTATTACACATTTTCCAATCAGAAATAGTGTGTAATGCATTGTTTTTTGATTAATTATACTTAGCCAAGTCTTTTTTGCCTATTTATTTTTAACCATGCATGTGTACTACATACATCTAGAAAAGAAAACACCCCACATATATTTCCTATAGCATATGAAACAAGCACAAAAATGTGTGTGATATAAATAAATATATCCATGAATCCACAAATTCAACCAAAATATAACACATAATATAAACATCCAAATATTAAAATAAAATATCTCAATATATCATGTGTTTTTAATACAACAGTCCAAACATACATCACTCCAGCTCTAAGGTTGGGCTCTATTATGCCTATCTCATGGCCTAACTACAAGACACATAGATTCCTTAAATAATCCCCTTTGAATAGTATGATATAATGAGGATGTATAATATCTCAATCCTACTACCTATCCCTATAGGTTGGCCACTTGGGTCTGTACCTATCTTAGCTAAATAATGGTGGCCAAATGTGTGGCTCTCTCCTGAGCCAAGTCCTACCATGTTGATGTCTCTCTTATTCCCACCCCTAGTAGTGGATATAGCCATATTCATGTTCCTATAGCTCCCTCATAGTCTCCCCTAATATTTTGAACCAACCTACTTGTATTTGGGTAGATGGTACCATGGGATCATCCTATGAGGTAGGATCATATGGCACCAAAACCTTGTCTAGAATATCATGGTGTGCTTCCATCACTAGGGATCCCCATCTAACCTCCTCATCCATAATATATACAAAATTAAAATTATATGGATATTAGATCACATATATATCTTTAATTATATCTATACAACTAATATTTTAGATTTAAAACTAAGAAAATTACAACCATTTATTACCTATCCTAGTGTCACCAATCACCATCTCCACATCTGCTCAATCATTGAGCATAATTTATCCATCAACTCATACATTAAGAACCTTGTATATGGAATTAATCCTAATCAAAAAAATCCATATATTTACCGCCCATGCACATATCAAGCCTTACCTCAATGGTGCCTTTATAGACCAGCTTTGCCCTAGACCAATTGATGGGTCATCTTGGATGACCACCCTCTATGCTCTCTTTCATTACTAGCATTTCCATAAGTGGTGTGATTGAGGTGGTTCTCACTCTTATTTTGGTGCTAGTTATGGTATCATGGTACCCATATATCCACATCCATACACTCTCTAACTATCAACTATCATGCTCAACTAGTCTATGGTCTTACACATCATGGTCTAATCTTTAGACTCTCAACTAGTGTTCCTCCTCATCCTCTCCCCCTTGTATCTCTCATATGTTGATCCCAAAATTTAGGAACCACTATAAGATCCACTAGGTGAGGAATTTTGAACTATCCTAACAAGAGTGTCATTGAATATGGCTTTACATACCAGGTGTAGTTACCCATGCTTTGCACTTATGCTAAACTGGTACCATAGTTGACCAACTTGGCCAAATATTCATAATGTGTGCATAAGGCTACCACACAATCTCTCCTCATGTAACCATGTGTAGTAATAACATGTGGGGCATGACCCATGTCACCTGATCCTATCTATATATCAAAACTTGAGGTAATTGAACATTGACCACATGGGGTAACCAAGTTAGTTGGTACATTAAGTAACTCTCATATATTTAAGAAATCAATAATACCATTAGTATTATTATATTATTCCCTCTAGATAACATCCCATACATATCATGCATGAGCTAAACCCAGATGATAGAACCCAAGTCATTAAGTGCCCCCTAATATAATATCAACTAACACAAAGCTATTATATACAATGATAACTTTCCACTTGAATTTTGACATATCACTCATGTTATCACAAGTCCTATCATCTTAGTCTTGAGTAAATCCTATTTGAGCATGTCACCCATCAGGTTAATGCTCATCTCTCCTCCTAATCATTTAGTATCCCTTTGATCATTGGTGTGCCCCTATAGGTAGTCCAAATAATGCATGGACATACTATAAAGTGATACCAAACTCTATGGTATCGCCATCCACCACCCATCTAAAAGTGTTGGTCAAGTATTTTTAGGCTCTTAGGAACATGACCACTAGATCAACACTCATTGGGACCCAATGCATCTCCATGATGCCTCCCAATCCTAGCGTGACTAATTTAGTTATATATATATATATATATATATATATATATATATATATATATATATATATATATATATATTAGGTACTCTAATGGATATATTAACCATGATGCATCCACCAATCACCAAAATCTCTAGTGCCCTTGCAAAAATCAAATAAAAAATATGTCTTATACCTCCATGTCACTTATAATCAAAATACATTATTCTTAAATTCATAAAAATAAACTATTTTTTGACTTAATTTATTCAATTATTACTAGAGCTAGTTTTAGATTAATTGGCCATTTTGAGTACTCAGTCAACCACTGTGTGCCTTAAAAGTATTATATCAACCATTTTCCTTCATCTAAATACTATATCAACCACTAAGTAACTAAGTTGACCTTATAATAATAGGTCAGCCACTTGGAATTAAAACAACTAAGTCAGCCTTCTTTTTTCCCCCTACAGTACTAAGTTGGCCTTTTTACTTAACAAACTAATTCAACCATTATGTACTATGTCGACCTTTTCCCCAACCAACTAAGTTGGGTAAGACCTAATAGGTCAACCCTTTCCAAAATTTATTTTTTACCTAATAGGTCAACTAGGTTAACCTTGTTCTTTTAATATGATGACTCTTTGACCCATTGTAATAAATTCCATAGGCATTTATTACTCTGACCCTTTTCCCCATTTGATGCCTAGTGTACCTAAAACTTTTATAGGGTTCATTCTGCTATCTAGATTTAGTCTAATTAACAAATTTCTATAAAACACTCAATTTCAAATAAAATACTCAAAAAATTGAAATTCTCAATTACTTACTATGCTACACTCATTGTAGTCACTATGCATTCTCCTCATCTCAGTTGTTGTCTCCTCACCATCTTAGATCTCTAGGCTCTCACTAGGTTTCTTAGAGCTATATTTTCCCCTTAGAATAGTCAAACAATAGAAAATTAATTCTTTTTCACCCCATTTATATTTACTATTCACAATTATTTACCCTTTAAATATTTACCATCAAATTCCTTGTTTTGATCATATCTTTGTTTCTATTACCTCATTTTACAAACAATAAAATGTTTTAGAATCCTAATGCCATAGAGAATATTTCTAGCTATTATATGTATAAGTAGAATAAATTTTGATTTTTCACTCTTTTACACTAATCTCCATAGGTTCGTCTAATGTTCCTCACATTGGACACCTGTAGACACCAAAATTGTGTCAACTCCCTTTGGTCCCTTGCACACTTTATTAATTTAAAATAAATTACTTATTTTAAATTAATGACATCACCCTAGACACCTCACCTTGGATACCTCACCCTTAGATCATTTATCACCCTATGACAAATCATAATTACCTAAGACCTATTCTAACTCTCTCACTAACTCTCATGCCTATTAAATCTACCTTTGGACCATTCACCAACGACAACTAAACTTGGCAAATGGAGGAATGGGTAAAAGGCTAAAAATAGCCTTTTTACCCATTCTCTAGCTACCGACGTCGGTCAACCGTCGGTTGATGCCGGCGGTATCACCGACATCGATTACTTAAAATGAAATTCTAACCTCGGCTGGAGCCCCGAATCCAAATTCTCTTGCTCCTCGACTCTTTGCATATCAAAGGTAGGCTTTGGGACGAGGCATCAACATTCTATCATCACTCTCTAGGCTACAGAAACTCTGTAGAATTCACTCCAGACATTGGATTAAAAGGTTGTACGAAGTCTCCTACATCAGTCGCATCAAGGACAAGCATCTTGACACTCTTAGTTCTCCACTAAGCAAAGCTAAGTATTCCTCTATTTCATTTCAGTATTTTAGAAGCATTGGTAATTAGTTTCCATTGAATATTCTTGAGTACTGTTAATAGACAACTCAAATTGCTTCCCAGAGACGCTGAAAAACATTCCTCTCATTCTTATTCTCTTTCAACCCCTATCCTCTACCTTGGCCCTTTCCCAGACCATATTCGTTGTCCTACAATCCTGCACAAGCTATTAAACTCCCATAGACCTCCCAGACTCCTTTGTCGACCACAGACATAACCTAAAACCTGTCCAAGGCCCATTGCCCCTACCAACATTAGCATCAAGGCCCATTTCCCTTACCAACATCGGTAATATAACTGATGTCGGCAACTTTACCAACTGACACCGATAGGACTACCGATGTCGGTGACTATGGCAAACTAATTACAGAGAACATGTATGCATTATCTTTATTTATCTTTCTTAGTCTTTCACCATTCCTTTTATACAACACTATTTTTCATAAACAGTGGACTGTCATCCCTCAAGGAATTTTTTACGCTTTCGGGACTGAGCATTGCTTGGCATTCCACCATATATCTATCTAACATTTTTTGTGTTTCATTGTTATTCTTACCTACAGATGTCTTCCTCCACAGCCAAAGAGAAGCTCCTACAACGTTTGGATACAGTGTGCAACTTAATTCGGGTATCATCTAACCCCTGACCATTAAACCTTAAGTTTCTTTCTTCTTCTGAATGTAAAAAGTGAAAATGAGTAGAAACATTCTGACATGCCCAATGGGACCCTGGAGTTTTCCTTGGGTTCATTTCTTCTAAAAGGCAAACTTTCATATTCTTGCATCCTTCTTCTATCTCTTTATCTCAAAAAGAAATCATAAGCATAAGTTAAAAAGAACCTCTTTCTTTTTCTTCTTATCACTTTCTCTTTGCATCTTAGAGTAGTGAAAATCCATGCTCTTAACCTTTTCCTCACTTGTTTGCATCTGAACAAAACATTTCAATTTGGGTTAAAAACACTATTGCATTTCATTCCTTCTTGAATGCATATTTAGCCCTCACACTTAGTAATTAAAAATGCATTATGAATAAAGCGTAGTGCACATATGTTACACAACCTAATCACAATCACATCAAATTAAACATTTTAATATACTTGAGACAAGGCTCGTCTAGGATTTCATCACCTAGCGGATACCTTACCCTTCTTGGCGATCTTACTTGGACTTCACTACCAAGGGGCAGACCCACTCTATTCTCTGGTAGATTATAAACTATAGGTGAAGTATATATTAGCTAAGCGGCCCAGCTTAGCTTTGGGTTTGTGAAGTGAAGGGAGCAAGCCCCTAGCACCAAGCCACGTACAGAACCTAATACATATTTTTGAGCACCAAAACATAACCCAAAACCATCCATAGACTTCTTCTTTAGGACCCATTCTAAAAGCCCAATTCCCAAACATATTCTCCTAAGGCATAAGCCACCACAACTTTAAACTTTATTCTTAGGAATTTAACTTTTAGAGGTTGCTTGCCATCATCTATTTTTCTGACTATATCTAATTTTTTGAGCTAGTGAGGTCACATTCTGAGATCCAAAAATAACTCAAAATTTCTCTTTTTTTTCAAAAATATTAGTTTTCTATGTTTTTGGAAATACACAGACACCAACATCGGCTTTTCCACCAATGTTGGCAACTCATCTCACCGACATTAGTTATACCACCGACCTCGACAACTCTTCATAACTAACATCGATTATTTAACCGATGTCGGTCACTGTCAAAAATATTTCTTTCAAAACAACAAGTTCAAAACCTAACTTTTTGGTTGTCAAACACACATTCTAGAATTCTAAGACTGGAATATACAATTTTTAGAACCTAAACAAATTTTTCTTTGAATGGTTTTGACACGTAGTCAAGCTAAAACTCTTGTTGACCATGTAAGGCAACAACCACTTCCACCTTCACCTTTCATAACAAGTCCTCTAATGGAGTATCCTTCAGACACTGAATGTACTCCTATCCAACCAACTCCCAATCAACCTTCAATTATTCCCGAAGGGGATCAAAACTTTGAGAGATTCCTTGACCACAATGTCAAAGCTCTCCAACACTATCTCGTAAGAAGCCAAATGCGAGATCATTTAGGTAATCTTATTTATGGGATGCCAACTTCTCTTGCTGAAGCGGCAATGGTATCAACACCATCTTCTACCCAATCTATGACCACTCAAGCCACTACCTCAACTATTAACCCAACCATGGCCAACATTCAAGATTTGGCCTCTCCTTCCATTTTTGGACCTACCTTCATCAGGGTTTCTGTACCCCCTCAACCACAAACAATTCAAATAAGTTCAACACCTTTTCATAACTTGGTTGTCTCTACCCCACCCACTCTTGCACCTATAAATACAAGAGTGATTACCTATCCTCTAACTAGTGTTGCTACCATCTAACCACCTTTGGCGGCACCTAGTCAATTTGTGCCCTCCAACTTCATGGCACAAGCCCCCTTGGCCTCAACATCAGCCCCCATGACGAACTACCAATATGTTGCGCCTATACAAATGCAACCTAATACGTTATACGCCCCTCTCAATGCCTTCCAGGTACCTTATAACCTAGAGGGTGCCCCTCTTGCCAATCCACCAGTTGCTTTAATTAAGATGCTGATGGATAAGATGTCTAACCTTGAGACATCCATTTCCAGTTCAAGCAATGTTCTTTCATACAAACAAACATGCAATGAACCCATTCACCCTTCAGTTCCCATTAGACCATACCCTAACTAGTGGGAACTCACTAAATTTTCTCACTTTCAGAGTAAGGAGGACCCACAACAACATCTATGAGCGTTTAGACACGCTTGCTACCTTATAGCACATGATGATGCGTTATTACTTCGCACATTTCCCATGTCACTTTCTGGTGCTGCCCTTGATTGGTATAGTTCTATTACCAGTCATTCTCTTTTTACCTTCACTCAACTAGCTCAACTATTCCTTGACCACTTTTCAATCAACATCACTAAAAAGGTCTCCATCACATACCTATATTCTATTAGACAATTCAACGATGAATCAATAGCTGATTTCATTGCTTGATGGAGAAGTTTAATCAACCAACTCTCCTTTTCTTTACCTCAACCTGAGCTCATCGAGCTCTTTTCACGAGCATGTGCCAAGCACATCTCATCTACTTTACGGGTCCAAACATTATGCACATTTGACGAAGCTTTCACCATGGCCAAAAATCTTGAACTTTGCATTGTTGAAGAGGATAGAGTCAAATTGTATAGTAATAATACCAACGCAAAAGCCAATGACCCTTATTCTTCCAGACCTTCTTCTTCCCACTCCAAGTCTAAGGGGTCGGCAAATGTTGTGGTTGTTAGATCATCATCTACCACAACTAACCAAACTAAGTCCTCCACATCACAATACATCACATGACAATTCCAACAATGATACAAACAACATCAATACACTCCAATAAGAGAATCATACACTTCCGTGTTGGATAAGTTAGTCAAGTAGGGGGTACTCAATCTCCCTCAAATCCGACCACCTCAATTTGACCCCTCAAAAGCTATCCCTGCATGGTATAGGGAAAATGACTTTTGCAATTATCATGGTGTTAAGGGTCATGACATAGACAACTGTAAAACCTTCAAAAACATTGTCCAAGGCATGCTAGACAAGGGGGATCTTGTTTTGGATAACCCAAATGCACTGGCTAACCAAAACATAGATATATTTAGGCAACCATTCCCTAATCATCCCCCTAGTCAAAATAACATTCAGACCATGGCTGATGACCTTCAAGAACATAATATACGCATGGTCAACATGGTCTCTCCTTTTATTCTTAACCAACCTCTTCCACAATTGAAAGAGGTTAATCAACCTATTTGTCCACCATAGGTAGAAGAGCCTTCTTCTCCTATTTGTCCACCATAGGTAGAAGAGCCTTCTTCTTCTATTTGTCCACCATAGGTAGAAGAGCCTTCTTCTCCTATTTGTCCACCATAGGAAGAAGAGCCTTCTTCTCCTATTTGTCCTCCACAACTGGAGGATAGTCCTCCATCTAACCCCCTTTCACATGTAGGAGAGGCTACTTTGACCTCTCCCATATTGGAGGATGTTTTGATGGCACCAATGTTGGTAGCCTCACCCTCATCCTTCTTATCATCAATAGGAGATCATACTTTCCCTGCTCCTTGACCATACAAGGAAGCCATGATCATCCCTGTGCTCCATCCTCTCGAAGAGCCACATTCTCTAATTCCTTCTCCACCGAGAGAAGAACTTGTTACTTCACCTACTTTGACTGAAGAAGATTCGGTGATGGTTTTCTCTCACCTTTTACCCAAGATTGTTACGTCTCACATGTTTTCACTCTCACAATCACTCCAACCCACGCAGGCATCTATCATGCCAAAATAGATCAAATCTCTTGATATGCACCCTATGTCAAACCTCACTCACCCACAAGTGAAGGTAGACTTGAACCTCACACTGCACAATAGTAGTCCTCACATCAAAATAAAAAAAAGCCACTAAACCATGTTGAAGAACTTCTTCCCCACCTTCACCATTGCCCTCTATTTTGGGCCCACACTCTTCTACCTTAATAGGAGTACTTCCAACTCCAACACCTAACAAAAACAAATCGCCTCCATTACTACCTCTACCCATCAAACATATATTTTCTCTAAAAAATTTGACACCTCTCACCATGAAAGTGCCATTTACAAGTGTGGTCTCACCACCAAATAAAAAGATGGTACAAAAAACTCCTCCAACAACTCCTAAATAGAGTTGTCATCTCCTACTGCAACAAAATGTGCAGACCCATTAGCGGGTTCCTATGCTTTGCTATTACGTCAATTGTTGCAGTCTGCTATCATCAGTCTCCCACCTCTTAATCCATACCAACCTCTAGGACCAAAACTATCTTGGTTTGATAACACTAAAATCTATGCATATCATCGCACACTTGGACATGATACTGAGCGTTGTTGCACTCTTAAAGTTGTCATTCATCAACACCTGAAAAAGGACACCCCTTTCATCAAGGATCCTCTTGACCACCCTTTCAACAAACCATCGACACCATCCCCTACCTCTCAAACATCCTCACCTAAATTTGGATCTCAATGCAAGACTAAGGTCCCTCTACCACCTTCAACCCCATTATTCGAAATCAACACCATCAATGTGGCCACCAGGTTACAAACCATGAAGGATAAAGGAAAATAGAAGGTTTCTCTCCCTTGGACATATCCTTCCATCAAGCCCTCTCAACCACCAAAACCCAAGACTTCAATCTTGGGCACATCCCAACCAACATCTTCGAAGCCACTTCATGACTCCATGGTGAAACAACTTCACCAAACCCCTATGAAGAAGTCTTTATGTGATCTAATTCAAAACTCTCCACAACATCATCAAACCTTGATCAAGGCCTTACAATCAATGGAGTTCCAACCTGAAGACCCCCAACCATTGGTTACTTTAATCAAATCATTACCAACCATTACCTCCATCACCTTTAATGATTCTGAGATTCCAAACTACAATCTGGAAGATCAATATCCCACCCTCTTAAACTAAGCTTGTCAGGCAAAAGCTTTGCAAGATGCATCCTTGTGTCGCATTCCTTGTCAAAGAGGAGCTTCAACATCTTCTCTCCATCTCATTTGTCCAACCCATTGATTATCCACAATGGGTGTCAAACATTGTCCCTGTCACAAAAGCAACTTGGGGGAATGCGACTTTGTACGGACTATCATGACCTCAACCAAGAATCAACCAACTTCTTAATCATCCTCACATCCAAGCATCGACCAACACATGACCAATATGGAAAGAAGCAAATGAGGCGTGTTTGCTCCTAATTGGCTCAGACCTTATATCATAAGTATGGATCAGGGACTTATCATCTGTCTTCTTTCGAAGGTAGGAGAAAACTTGAGCCCCTTAATGCCTTGCATCTGTGACCATTCTACTATTAATCAAGTACTCATTCACTTGATACTTAACTTGAGCTCATCTCTTGAGCAACCCCTGTCATCCTCATTCATATTCCTTTCAACCATTTTCCCCCATAAACATTAGTTACTCCTTTTTGCACTCATGCTTTGTCCTACTAAAAGGGAAACCCGTAAACCTCTATAGTCTAGTCCATGACTAAAACTTCAGTCAACAAAACATATAAAATTGGGATGCTTAACAAAAGGCCATAAACTATAAATGTAGACTGCTCCCTTGAAGGGCAGCTACATTATTGCTGTAATTAATAGACTGATCCCTTGAAGGATAGCTATTCAAAGACATTCAACCATACAAAGCAGAATATAGACCACTCCCTCGAAGGATGGCTATGCCCAACTTTTGCTATAAACAACACTCTCTCAGAAGCTTCCCGCATCGATCAACTTCACATATGACCACAAAACCAAACAACATCCCCATGTAGACTTCCCGCATTGATCAGTCTAACAAAAAAAGAGAAATTGATTGAAAAACTATTAAGTCATGGACTTGCCTATAGTCTTTCTCAGGGTCACCTATAAAAGGGGCAAAGTTATCCTTGCTAAAAAGGGTTACACTATCCTCACATCTCACATAATCAAACCTATTACCCCAACATACCCAAGGGATTTTGAGCTCACTTAACATCAAGTGATTTGAATACTTCTCTAACACAAACAATGGTCAATGACATAATGCATGAACAGGGCTTTTGTTTGCACCAACCCTATCTATGCTACCATTATGGTCCTTGTCAATGAAAGAGCAAAACACCTTTCACTTCTTACATACCTTTGTCACATACAACCAAATCATTTTCCAAACCAAACCAAAATATTTTCTAACCATTAACATAATCTCATGATTTATTTAATGCAAATATCAATTTGTGTTATGTAAATTATCATAGCCCATTCACACTAGTTTTTATGGAAAACAATACACATGGAAACTAACAGCCAAACACAATTTATGTCAAGCATATATCATCACCAATATGAAAAGTGTTGTAGCATAAATAAAATCATTTCATTTTTAGCATACATCCATCACCAATATAAAAAATTGCTAGGGATGAAAAACCACATAACCTATGTTACAAAATACACTATCACATAATATGGAAAAGGTTGTAACATCATCATACACTCATCATTTCAAGCATGTACCATCAGACATATGGGAAGTGTTAAACCATTAACATGACCAAACTAATTATCAACCTCTTTGACTCTATCTTCCCTTTTGGGGAGAACTACATTGGCCTGAGGCCCTTCAAATAGGGGCTATATAGGTAGCACTCAATTGACATGGGGTCTTCTAAGGTTAGCTCGCCCATTCCCTCATCCATCCATCTAATGGACCAACTATCTATACCAACCCAAAATCATGACCAAACAACCAGCCCTGACACTGTAGAAGTCACCTTAGATTTCTCATGGGGCACATTGGAGATCACATGCATCTCCCCATCCACAACAAACTACACTTGAGATGACTTATATCTCAGCCTGACTCGATCAATGACCTTGAATATCGCGACTATCTCCTTAGACCATGACCACTTTTGAGACAACTATGCCTTGGTTGTTTTGATTGCATATGCTACCTCACAAATAGTTAGCAAATTGTCCATGACCCTCACACCTATTGACGGATCACGCTCAAGTTCATCCCCAATATTTGTGACATTTTTCATGTTTTCTAGGAGTACTTCCTGAGCCCAAGATACTTGGAACATGATGACCAATTGGAGCTACAGTTTGGATTGAATAACCCAATCAACCACGACTAAAAGCTGGGGCTTGGTTACTTTGATTTTAGCACTCCTTGACCTTTGACTATGACAATTGACCTACCTATCACGTGAAGTGGTATACGCATAATCTCAACTATTACAGCATTCACACTCCAACTTCACCATACCCATCCACTGCCTATCAAATTGGCACTCAATTTTAGGTTACCTTCCCTTGACTCGCACTTTGAGGAGAAATACCTCATCCCATACTTGGGGCAACCTGCACCTTATCCCATACCTGGGGCAACTTACTCCTCTTTTTTGTCTTGCAGTTCGTCAGAACAACCAACAAGACAAAAAGGGGCAAATGTAGACACCAAAATTGTGTCAACTCCCCTTGGTCCCTTACACACTTTATTAATTTAAAATAAATTACTTATTTTAAATTAATGACATCACCCTAGACACCTCACCTTGGATACCTCACCCTTAGATCATTTATCACCCTATGACAAATCATAATTACCTAAGACCTATTCCAACTCTCTCACTAACTCTCGTGCCTATTAAATCTGCTTTTGGACCGTTCACCAATGACAACTGAACTTGGCAATGGAAGAACAGGCAAAAGGCTAAAAATAGCCTCTTTACCCATTCTCTAGCCACTAACGTCGGTCAACCGTCAGCTAACGCTGGCAGGATCATTGACATCGGTTACTTAAAACTAAATTCTAACCTCGACTGGAGCCCTGAATTTGAATTCTCTTGCTCCTCGACTCTTTGCATATCAAAGGCAGGCTTTGGGACGAGGCATCAACATTATATCATCACTCTCTAGGCTACATAAACTCTATATAATTCACTCCAGACATTGGATTAGAAGGTTGTACGAAGTCTCCTACATTAGTCACATAAAAGACAAGCATCCTGACACTCTTAATTCTCCACTAAGCAGAGCTAAGTATTTTTCTATTTCATTTCAGTATTTTAGAAGCATTGGTAATTAGTTTCCATTGAATATTCTTGAGTACTATTGATAGACAACCTGACTTTCTTCTTGGAGAGGCTGAAAAGCCTTCCTCTCATTCTTATTCTCTTTCAACCCCTGTCCTCTACCTTGGCCCTTTCCCAAACCATATTCACTGTCCTGTAATCCTGCACACGCTATTAAACTCCCACAGACCTCCCAGACTCCTCTGTCGACCACAGACATAACCTAAAACCCATCCAAGGCCCATTACCCCTACCAACATCAGTAATATAACTGAAGTTGGCAACTTTACCAACTGACCCCGACAGGACTACTGACGTTAGCAACTATGGCATACTGATTGCAGAGAATAGGTATGCGTTATCTTTATTTCTCTTTCTTAGTCTTTCACCATTCCTTTTATACAACACTCTTTTTCATAAATAGTGGACTGTCATCCCTCAAGGAAGTTTTTACACTTTTGGGACCGAGCATTGCTTGGTAGTCCACCATATATCTATCTAATATTTTTTGTGTTTTAGTCTTATTCTTATCTACAGGTGTCTTCCTCCACAGCCAAAGAGGAGCTCCTACAATGTTTAGATACGGTGCACAACTTAATCTAGGTATCATCTAACCCCTGACCATTAAACCTTTAGTTTCTTTCTTCTTCTGAATGTAAAAAGCTAAAATGAGTAGAAACAACACCTTCACATCTCTCACATCTCCTTATTTATCTACAACACTAAGGTAAGTAAAGGTATATGTTTTCAATTTTGTCCTTTCATTTATCTTATTTACTCCTTACTAAACTTTAATTAGCATCAACATTATGTGTCATCATGTTATTTTCCTAAATCACCATCCTCTATTACACTTACATGACACACGATGAGCTTCGATTGGGGCATATGTATACACATAATATTTTCAAACTTTTATCAATTACTAATGCTCTTTATTTTTCAAGAATAAATCAAGTCTCAATGTCTTTGATTGCATGCCTTAAAATATGCACTAGGAAAGGGGTCAGTAGACTATTGGTGCTTCATAATATTTTTGTCCCCTTTTCCACTTATTATCTACACACTTGTCTCCTAAAACCCATTTTCCTAAGTGTTGACTTCTCTTTTGCATACTCCTCTAATATTTTACCACCTTCATTATCCCTTTTCATAACCTAACCCTATCTTGATAGTTTACATAAATATTTTAGTTGTTTCAACCTTTTAATCTTATTGACAAAACTTATTCAGGGTCTAGGTTGGCCCCTGGTTGACCTAATGAGTTTTTGTTGATAACAATACTAGGTCAACTAGGTTGACCCTATTGGTTGTAACTTTTATAAGGGTTTAGGGTTAGATCCACCTATATAGACACAATAATTTCACCATTATTTAGATAAGATAATAATAAGTAAGATATATTATGCATCTACTTATCCACCATTCTACTTGAAGATCAAGCTTACATACTTTCTTTGGAGCTACATATATTGTCTTGTGTAGAATTCTTCTGGATACATAGATAAGTTGTATATCCTAGATATGATTTTTCCTTTCCATCCTTACATATCACACCAACATCTTGATAAAAACCTTGGATAATGGAGAGATTGAGGCTCGATGGGTTCATCTTTAAAGGTAAGTATTCTAACTTTGCTTCTTCTTTATAAGAGTAGATAGATATGAATTTTCACTTCTCTTCCATGAATTAGGATTATATATACATTAATGTGAGTATATTTATATTATGAATGTTTACTTTTGTTTTTTATTACCCCTCACTTTGTGCCACAAGCTTTGGTGATCACTAGATTAGACCTTTTGCTTTATTTGTTATTAGTATAGTGAATATGAAAATATAGGACTTAGTTAGGGTTATTACATAGCTTTGCTTGATTGGAGGCTTTGAAACCCTCCCTAGTAATAGTATTATGGTAATATATCCCCTCATTAGGTCTAGTGGATCCATATTGGTCATGTTGTTGATTATCTAATGTATCCCCAATTAGAAGTGTAAGTAAGATCTATCTTCTTTGAGCTAGGATTTATTTGTAGATTTGATGCATTTTTTATTACAAATAAAAGGGACCTTACAACATCCATGAAGTTTCATAGCCTATAATAGTGGTCCTATGAGATTTGCATGGAAATGACTTACCTAAGTGGGTAAATTTATATAGGTTAAAGTCTTAATACCATTAATTTAGAACAACATGGAATAAAGGTGTTATATCATACCAAGTAGATAGTAGTCTTGTTTACAAGTGTTGATTTCAGTATAGTTGGGGTTTTATGTGTTTATTTCAGCATGTGTGGGTAAATATAAGTGTGTATATATGTAAGGGATAATAAGGATCCATGAATACGTTAAAGGTTCCATTAATATAGATACATTAAATATGGTTTTTAAATGATTGCAATGTATGGACATCAATTAAGTTTCGGAAAGACACATGCATCTGAATATTGAGTAGATAGTGGATTTAATAGTCAAGTCATTGGAATTAATGAGTAGGTATGGGGGAGATTAACAAATCTCTTTAAAAAGTGATGGGTTTATGTCAAAAATAGAAAAAATAACATATGGCCAAAGCTTATTTAAAGTGATAGGTCAAACAACATCAACCACTAATGAAATCAAATGTCACATCAGCAAAATGAATGCCACCTCATTTAGAAAGGATCCACTTCATTCAAAGATTGCATGTGATGGATTGAGTGATAGGATATCCAATTAAGATATCAAAGTGTTGAAGGTATTATGAGAATATATAAATTTATCACTTGGGTGGATAAATTCTTATTCACTGCTAAGTATAGTAAAGTGTTATAAAATTTTAAGGAGATTGCTACTCTCTAATGAATCTATACTTCACACCTCCTACGAAATTATTTCAAAATCAAAGAAAAAGATGCATAAGGGTTGGATTTGATCAATCCCAACTCATTCAGGGATTCATAGAAGCATAACAAGAGTACATGGGCATCTACATGGCATTACAACAAATGCACTTCATATACCTATATGGTTATAACTTTGTTCACAATGTGGATATATGAATGTTTATTCTAGATACAATTTAAGGGGCACAACTAGTAACATTAGGACAACCACATAGGATCTATAACAAAGATATGGATCAGTTGATCCAATTGACTACTTTTAGGTAACTTAATGATTTCATGGAGTTTTTGTTGGGTTGATATCTTAAGGGTAAGATTTATCTTTCCCAAGACATAACCATCTTGATCAATACCACTATGATGGATAGGTTGACATGACTACCTAAAAGGGGAGATTGATAACTCACTACAAAGCAATAAATGTCACCCATATTTTTAGAGATCTAAGAAAATTAATTTCAAAACTCATGATGAATCCCACTAGAAGACATTGAGAATGTGTCAGAGCACATTCTGGTCAAATCCATTTCCTATCACTTCTAGTAGAAAACCAAGGATACCAAGAAGGGTACAAAAGGGGTCATTGATATTACCCATAGAATGATCCATCATAACAAAGAATTCAAATATCCTAAATTCTTGGTCAACAAACTTACTTCAAACATTGATAAAGTCTTGGTGATTGTGAATCAAGCTTTCTAGTACCAATTTTTATTACTACTATTAGTTTTTACATAGTATAAGTTACCTAAGGATGAATTTGATCCTAACATTGACCACTACATAGATGTGAAATTCTAAAATCTCACCTAGACTTGAGAGAACACCTACTTTGTGCATCAATCCAAATTTACCACTTTGTGGAATGAGCTGGTGGAGGTAATCATATCTAACATACACATACTGGTTGACATCATGCAGTACTTGGGATAGCATGTGATCATCACAAAGCTACCAAAGGTAATTACCATTAGGATTCATGAATTTCCCAAGGTACTAGGTCCACCCCTCTCATATTTTATCTACTTGCATATGGTGTAGACTAGGGTGGCCAAACAAAAGGTAATCACTACAACAAGAGTAACGCCATTACATATGGTGGCACTACCTATTTTAATACCTATAATAATAATTGTACAACCTTCAACAAGAACCAAACCAATCTAATATTTAAGTATAAGGTACCCAAGGGAAAAAACATCTCTATCTCTTCCAAGGTAAAAGCTTTGAAGTTAGCTCACTTAGTTGGACAACTCGAGCATATCCAAAATCATTGGGATATATGAATCACTACACATGAGCATCAATAAACAATAGTTCTATAGGATGATGATGACCAATATGGTCAAAAATATTTATGACAAGGAAGAATAAAATTATTATTTATTCTAGAAAGTAGTGTAAACCATCTAAGTGCAAAATAAAGTGCTCAAAAATATATGGATTGAATTACCTCTTATCCTACTTCCATCATTATTTATATAATGGATGAAGAGGCCAAAATATATTGCATTCAACAAACATTAAAGGAAAGAGGATCCACTATGATCCCATCATAGTTATGAGTCATAGAAACTATCCCCCTAGAACAACTATTCTAGCATAGGCAGACTCCATGTAGCCATCGACAATTTAGGACCAAAAACTCACTTGTTCCTATGCACAACATTATATATCCTATGATGGAAGATCAACAAGTGAAAGAATTCCACACACCAAAACCCACAAGTCACCTGGTTCTTAAGAGGTATGTTTCTTGAGTGGAGGTGTAAAAAACTATCTTTAGCTCCTCTCCATCACAATTTGAGTAGGCCAAGAGAGACACAGAGGAAGTATCACTAGACACTCAGACTATAGAAGAACAACAAGTTACATGTGAGTTAGCATATAGAGTAGTTGAGTGTCATATGAGTAAAGACAAAAAGCACAAGGCTAAGGCCAAGGATAAATAAAAGGAAGAGGCAGAGCAATAGGAATGGGAGGAAACCCAATAATAATCCAAGTAGAGGCTCAAGAGTAAGTCAAGGATGATGAGGCACTCTGACAACAACAAGAGGAAGAAGACAAGAAGAAAATACAATAAAAATCTAAAGTTTTTGAAAAAGCTACCCAATAATAACATGTAATAGAACAAATACACAAGGATGTTGAATTGGAATAAGAGTGCAAATAGAAGGAAGTAGTCAAGGAGCAGAAGAAGAACC
The DNA here is from genome assembly GCA_037957365.1 of Torreya grandis. Lineage (NCBI taxonomy): Eukaryota > Viridiplantae > Streptophyta > Pinopsida > Cupressales > Taxaceae > Torreya > Torreya grandis. Next base: position 899,244 of record JARHVA010005320.1, read on the forward strand.
AACTTGTGTAAGAGAAAGCATAAAATTAGGTTGAGACCAAAGAATGGAAATAGAAGCCATAGATAGAAAAGGCCATTCAAAAGGCACATGAAGACACAGAGAATAAAATGCTATAAGAAGATACCAATAAGGCATAAGAAGATGTTGTGTAAGTGCACAAAGTTAGGGGACAAAAAGTGGCCTACCCATGGACATGATTTTCTTGAAATTTTAAAAATCTGAACTTCTATAGATAATTTGAGATATCTACACTCCAAATTTGAAGATGGTGTAAGAAAATGAAATGTATCATTTCAAGTCTAGTTTCCAAAACACTAAACGTTTTTAAAAATAGTTAATTATAACTATGTCAAACATCTCAAAGTTGAATAGGAACTCCTATTTTTTCATAAAACTTAGTAGATAGATGATTATGTGGTGCACCATTTTTTGATTAGAGTTTAATATTATTTGAAACCCTTTAGGGAAAATTTAGATAAAATCTTCTATTTGTGACCTATATTTTGTAATGAATAATTTTTTTATGATTTTTTAAAGTAAATAGATCCTTAAAACTGACAAAAAATGGATAGCCATCCATGTGGCATGCCTAACCACCTTAAAAAAAAATCAAGTTTTTTTTTTTAATGTGTAGAATTAGGCCTAGTTTGTGACAATATAGCTTGTTTTTCACTTGGATAAATTAAATACAAATTACATTAACATGTATAGGCATGTATGTTTGTGGCATGTAATAGCCTAAAAAATGCATAGTTAGAAATCAAAATAGTTTGAAACCTTAAATTATTCCAAAGATTATAAAATTAATATTTATCGAAAGAGGAGAGTGCTTGTTGCAACGATATTATTTTTTTGAATTTTCACATTGAAATTCTTAGTGTATTTATCAATCAAAGTTTAAATTTGTTGTTTTTTATCATACCTTTCAAAACTCGGTTATACATTGACAATCCAAGCCTTTGGCTCATGAATCTAAACCCAAGCCAAAAGGTGAAAGAATTAAATTTAAATTCAAATACTATAATCAAATTAATAAGGTGATCATGTTATTAAATACATTATTAATGTGATCACATTACTTAATAATGTGATCACATTAATAAGATGATCACATTATATATTCTTAACACCTTAAAACCCAAATAGGAGCCATTAGTCCTAGTAGTTTTAAGATCAAATATTGGTTGATTAAAATTATTGTTCAGGATCAATGTTCTTATCAAGAATTGATAACATTTAATTATAATAGGAGATTTATTAACTTATGAATCAATTTATTATTCCTTTGTTCTTAATATGGTGTGTAATCAGGCCAGTAGATCCCAAATTGACATTAGATGGACATATTTCCTTAGATAGAGCTTGGTTGGCCCCAATTATGTATCAAACTAAACTAAATACTTGGTTTTTTATATTATGGTGTGTAATTAGAGACCTAATTGACATCATATCGACATAATTCCTTTCTCAAGGCTCATTTAACCCTAATTTTATATTAGATTGAACTAAATATTCAATTATTTTAATATGGTGTGTTATAAAAGCCCTAATTGACATTATATTGAAATAATTCCTTGCACAAGGACTAATTAATCTTAATTACAAATTATATTGAAAAAAATACTTGATTAGTTAAATATGATGTGTAATTAGGGAAAAATACTCACAATGGACATTAGATGGACATAATTCCTTATATGGGGTAAAAAAATGCCTTTATTGATATTAAGTGGAAGCAGTTAATTACATAGGACTTGGTTATCCCTAATTGTTTATAGTATAAAAAATATATGAATTGATTTAACATGGTGTAATTAGATCCCTAAATGACATTAGATGGATGTAATTCTTTGCTTAAGGATTGAGTGGCCCCAATTGCATATCATATTGAACCTAAATACTCAATTGGTTCAATATGGTGTGAAATCAAGGCTATTAAAACCTAACTAACATTATATGGACAACATTAATTTCATGGGCTCAGTTAGACCCAATTATGTATAAGATAAAACAAAACACATGATTAGCTGAATGTAGTTTACATTAGGGTCCAATGAAGTTGTAATTGACATTACATGTATTCAGTTACTTGCATGAGACTTGGTTGGCCATAATTACATATTCAAATGAAATAAACACTTGGTTGATTCAATATGTTATGTATTTAGGACTAGCAGAGAACCCTATTTATAATATAAGGATGAAATGTCTTACACAAGGCTTGTTTGGACTAAATTTCATATCATATTGAACCAAATTTTCTTTCAATTGATTTATTTCATATTATATTAAATCAAACACTCAATTATATGAATAATGTGTGAAATTATGGCCCTAATTAAAACTATGTTGACACAATTCCTTGGGCAAGCCTAGATTGGCCCCAATTATGTATCATTTAGAACTGTATACTTGATTGGTTCAATATAGTATGCAATCAAGGCTAAATAAGCCCCAATTTCCATTATATATGAGTGTAATTCCTTGCACACATATCCTTTGGACCAAATTATATATCGAATTGAAAAAATACTTATTTTTTTAATATGGTGAGAACTTGGATACCTAATTGATATCATATGGATGAAATTCCATACATTAAGGCTCAGTAGGCCCCTAGGATCAATTTATCCCCAATTAACATCCTTTATATTTATTAATAATTAGGTTTAAAAGGATGAACTTAGTTAAAATCACATCACTTTACCACAATTGACTGTATAGGCTCAATTTGTGATGATGTGTAGGATAATTGATCCCAAATTCACATTATTTACTCATAGATATAGGTTCAAGGAGCTCAAATTTTCCCCAATCACCACCAAATTATACTTTATATACCCTAAAACCTATACCCTAAGCCCTAATCCCTAAATTTTTTAATCCCTAAACTCTAAACCATAAATATAAACTCTTTAAACCTTAAACCAATTATTTTATCCCAAATTATCATTTAGACTAATAATTAAGTTCATAGGACTCAGTTTGGCCTAAACCGCATGACTGATTGCCCCTTTTAACTAATTCACTCAATCTATGTGATGACATCCATGGTATAATGACAACATAAAAACACATTCTATAGTCACAAATGGGTCCAAGTGATTCAAATTATTCTCAATTATCTTTGTGATTGACCCTATGTACCTTAAACCATATATACATTAAAACCTAAGCTATAAACCATAAACCTTAAACATTATACCTTAAATTGTAAACCATAAACTTTCCCTATTTACCAATTTTAATTTAGTCCCAATTAACAACATTTGTAGTAATAATTAGGTTTGAACATGGCATGAAATGATTAGATATTAATATATAGGCACTTAAACCTAAACCCTACATGCCTTAATCCCTAATCACCAAAAAATAAATTATAAGCCCTATGCCCTAATTCCCACTACATGCCACAAACATACATGCCTTACCATATAACTAATTTTATCACAAAATGCCATAAAATTCACTTTTTAAACTTATGGCCAAAATTTAGCCTTTAGAGTACCAATCTAATTATGCATTTGAAGTAAATTGGGGATATTGTGAGCCCCTTCAACCTAATTAAAAAAAGAGGAGAATAAGTTCTATTACTTTAATCAAGGAAGCATTTGAGGAAAATTTTAACCCCTTAAAAAATAAGATATGATTTGGGGAAAAAGATTGATCTTCAATCATGAATTGATCCAATTAGTCAATTTTTGTAATTCCCTACGTGATCTAGGAAAAATTGAGACCCTAAACCAAATTTATGGCTCAATCAATTGTATAACATGTACATGACATAATTGACCTTATTTTTATTATAAATTCAAACTTGAAGGTAATCAATTCATAAATAGGTAAATAAGCAGGTCAAATGTTCTTCAATTATGTTAGTGATTAGACCCTATATCTGATATCTTAAACCCTAAACCCTATACCATTTAATTTTAACCTTAAACCCTATATCATTTACACTAAAACCTAAGCCATAAGCCCTAAACCCTTTAAATTGTAGACCCTATAGCCTAAAATAATAAATTTATCCCTAAATAACATTTTTTTAATATATAGTAAGAATTAGGTTCATAGGGATGAACTTGGTCAAAATTAAATCACTCATTAAACCACAACTAACTTAATTGGCTCAATATATGATGATGTGGGGGATAATTGAGCTCAAAATCACATTCTTTACTCATAAATATAGGTTCAAGGAGCTCAAATTTTCCCTAATTTCCTTCACTATTATACCTTATATACCCTAAAACCTATACCCTATGCCCTAATACTTAAATTTCTTAATCCCTAAACTCTAAACCATAAATATAAACTCTTTAAACCTTGAACATCCAAAATTAACATCATGTAGACTAAGAATTAAGTTCATAGGGCTCAGTTTGGCCTGAATCACAAGACTAATTGCCCCATTTGATTAATTCACTCAATTTGCATGATGACATCTAGGGTATAATGACAACCCCAAAACAAATTCTATAGTCACAAATGGGTCTAAGTGATTCAAATCATCCTCAATTATCTTTGTGATTGACCTTGTGTACCCTAAACCTTATATACATTAAAAACTAAGTCCTAAACCACAAACCCTAAACATTATACCCTAAATTGTAAACTATAAGCTTTCATTATTTACCAATTGATTTAGCCCTATTTAATATCCTTTCTATTAATAATTAGGTTCACATGACATAGAGTGATCAGACAAAATATATATAGGTCCTTAAAGCTAAACCCTGGGCCCTAATCCTAATCCCTAAAACATAAATTATAATCCCTATGCCCTAATGCCCACCACATGCCACAAACATAAATACCTTATGATATAATTTATTTTATCATGAGATGTCATAAAATTCATTTTTTAAACCTATGGCTAAAACTTATCCTTTGGAGTACCAATCTCACTATGCATCTCAAGTAAATTGGGGTTATTTTAAGCCCCTTCAACCTAATTACATGATTACAAAATATTATTTAGGGGTTGATCTTCTCTAATTTTCCCTAACCACCATCATTATTTTACCTTATATACCTTAAAACCTATACCCCAAGCCCTAATGCTTAAATTTCCTAATCCCTAAACTCTAAACCATAAATATAAAATATTTAAACAATAATCTAGTCATTTTAGACCAAATTAACATCATTTAGACTAAGAATTATCTTTTTTATTGACCTTATCCACCCTAAACCTAATCCCTAAATTCTATAGCCTAAATTGAAAACCAAAAACTTTCCCTATTTACCAATTGATGTAGTCCTAATTAACATCCTTTGTAGTAAAAACTAGGTTCACACATGGCATAAAGTGATTAGACCTTATACACACCCTTAATCCCAAAACCTACATGACCTAATCCCTAAACCCTAAACCCTAAAAAATAAATTGTAATCCTTAATCCCTAAAACATAAATTATAATCCCTAATCCTTAAACCCTATGCACTAATGTCTTAATCCTTAGTCCCTAATCCCTAATCCCTTATCTATATTAAGTATAACACAATCACAATATTTAATAATGTGATCATGTTATTCTTAATATAAGTAACACTCGATTCTCATTTCCAATCACTAACCCCAAATCTTATATTAACAATAATGCAATTGTGTTATTACATAACATGATCATGTTTTATATAATGCAATCACATTTTTGTTAATACAATCATTTTAATGCATTGGATGGAGAAAAACCTTGTACAACACATAATGCATTATGTAATAACATGATCAAATTATATAACTCAATCAAATTATGATTATTTTAGACAAAGCTCACTTCTCAATGACTATTTTTAACCCAAATTGAGAATTATGTTCCCACAAACATTCTCTATGTACTTTTGTGTACTCAAACCCACCATTGAAAAGTTGTAAATTATCCCTTATAATGGGTGATGGATAATGTTCAAGGAAGATGAAGATGTTGAAGAATGAAACACTAGAGGAGTTAGAATATTTGAGAGAGAAACACAAGGTATGAATGCAAAAACTTTATGGTAGACAAGGTACAAACTCTAATCCTGATGAACCAAATGCCATAGATAATGAGCCAATTGACAATAATGAATTAAACGATGATTAAATTAATCATAATCAATTGAATAATGATTAAATTGACCATAATTAAATGAATAATAATGAAATTTAAAATAATGAATTAGTTAATGTTGGAATTTCACATTTAAAGTTCCAAGTTTTTAATTTTGTTGATTATGAGTCTATGTATGATGCTTCACCCCCATGAATGAAGAAAATTATATGGAAACAAATAATGATGAAATTAACCATCAAGAAAACTTCATAGAAACATATAATGAAGAAATTAAAATTGAATAAAATGTCATCCCACCTCTAAACAATGAAAGTAATAATGATTTTAAAACACCCTCTCAACAAATTTCACCATTACTAACACCTCCAAGAATTGTGTGTAGAACCAATGCATAATAAAATGTCTAATCACCATTCAAGAAGATTGGCTTAACAAATTTGGGATACTTTATTTCATAATTTAGATTATGATAATGAAATATTTCAATTATTTGTTTCATTGATAAAATTGATTAAGATAAGACCTATAATGTACACATTAGGACTAAGAACATCTAACATGGATGATGAAAATAATGAAATAATGGAAAATCTACATGATTCATATCATACTGTAGGACTAAAATCATGCACCAAAGATTGTAATGCTACTAACATATACTTACAACTTGTACAGTAAGTGACAATATAGGGGAAAAATGAATGGTTTCAAAAAAATACGAACACTTAATATAAATACAAAAATAATAATGAAAGTAACTGAAATATGTGAAAGACTAAATGAACCTAATACAAATGAGTTCTAGGCATTCTTTGTTAGAATTCCATGAAATTACAAGGCTATAGTTGATACTCTCAAAGCGTTACTTGCTTAATTTTGGAAAGACAATACAAGAGTTTTGCCTAATGTAAGAGATGTTGTGAAAAGAAGATTTGGTTCTTGTAACCATAAACCACATCTAAAAAATTTATTGGATATGACTCAAACATAATTGTACTCTAAATTTTTGGAAAAACATCCACAAATTTCTATTTGTCAAATATGTTTTGAGATGACAAAACCTTTTTATGTTAAAACAAATCACACACGCACCACTTGTTGTTGTAGGAAACATATTCAATTTTTATTACACTATGATGTTTTTCACCATATTCATTTTACTTTGCATACTAACAATATTTTGTAGGAGTGTGGCATTGAATTGCCACCAAAATTAACTAGGGAATTTATTCCAGCTATCTTTTGTAAAAGATCAGATGGAGAATTATTTTAGAATAAATCATGTTTAAATGGAAATTATAACATTTGTGGTGGATTGCCAAAATTAAAAAAAAATTATCCATGAGGAGATTACAAGTGCAATTGGGAAGGAATTAATTGGTTTAAGAAAATATAAATCAATGAATTATCAAGTAAAATATGGTAAATAATCTAAAAGGTGTGAGATTGTTATAAAAAAGATACCTATTTCTGAATTTTTGGTCAAATTTAGGGAGAATATTGTTTATGAGTATGCAATGCATACACAGGGCTAAATTGTAGGATGAAAGTTTCAATATTTTCAAGGATACATTCCCACTTGGTTTGATTATTTCAATAGTTTATTTTTTTTTAAAATTACACATTCAAACCCCAAATGGAAGTTCAATTGTAATATTACAACTCATCACAAGTTGTCATATTTATGTATATAACATTCATGCATGCACCTAATATTACATAGCGACAATAAAAAATATTAAGGGAGTGCCATTTATATATTAGTGATGATAAATCACATTATTCAGAAGTATGTGCAAGGTATTTTTTAGAAGTTATATGAATAGTTAAGTTAGAGGAACATTACCTTCGATCACCATTACATTTTGTTAAACAATTTCACATTGCATTTAAAAAATGCATGGATATTTTATTGATTGAGTAGGATGTATGTTACCACTAGTGTAGAACACATTTAGAGTTTCACTACGGATGGCCATGGAAAAGGGGAGAATGATGGTGCAGGAGCATGTGTAAAAAGAGCTATTGCAAAGGAGGAGTTGAAATTTGAAGAGGGTGTTCATTTGATAAATACAAAAATTGTGGTTGAATGGTGTAATAACATGTGTCATGGTGCTCAACCAAATTATACTATTCATAGACATTTGTGGTTAATGGAAGAAGAACACTTGGAAATGTATGAGGATTGTATGACTCTAATAGGTTTAAGTGACCTCCACTCATTTCATAGCTCAAATGCACTTTCTCAAACTGTTCATATGAGACACTTGGCATGTTTCTATTCTACACACATGGAATCTATTTGGAATGAGTGTGAGTCATAAGAGTGGGAGGATGATTGGAGTTACAAACCTATAATTTCAATCAACACATATCAAGTTATAATAGCATTGCAACTTAAAAATATGACATCATCAGATGACTTTGACCATGTATCTAATATAGTGCAGCCAAGTAGATTTTTTTTTATTAAGTACAATTTATTCTTATTATATATCTTCATATTGTTGCTAAAAATGATTTTTTGTGATACATGGAATATTTTTATAGTTATTTTATATGAGGATAACAAAGAGGGCACTAATTACTACTTGCATCAATTTGTAGAGATAGAAAAAATTGACTTCCCTAGTTATAGATGGAGAAAACATTGACTATCCCACTGGGTCAGTGGTAGTCACTATAACTTGGTTTCGATGATATGATATAAAAATTTAGATCAATGGTTTTCTAAATAGTTTTAAATGCACATGAAGATATTTCACTATTCAAATTTGATTCTTGCAATGAATATTCAATTAAAAAATATCACGAGAGGCCATTAAATAAGAAACTATGGAAAGTTCAGGAGTTAGATCATGAATCTATACTTGATACTATCAAGGATAGATCAGATCATAGTGGTTCATTGTATTAAAATATAGAGGTATGTTGAATTTTCAAATGTATATGTAATAAATTATACCATATGTTTTTTACTTTCTATGTAGTACATATAAATTTCATTCTTAATTACTTACTAACCATTTTTTGTAGGTTAATGGTGTAAGATAAGTTTCCACCTTCATGTGGTTGGCACTATCAGTAAAAATTTATATATTCTTAAATATAAGATAAGATTAGGTTTTAAATTATCAAATCTCAAGTTGGATGTGATTAAAGCTCAAATAATGACTTACAAGTTTCATTTTATAGGTATTTGAACTTAGTCCAATATAATACATTTTTCTTGTATTGGGAAGGGTGTTCTTGAGGCCAAAATTGGTGGTTAATTTGTCAATCAAGCATAATGGGAAGAAAATAACCTGGTACTAGACATTATCCACCCCCTTTGGCATGTTTCCAGTATCATTTTAGTCAGAAAACATCAAAACTAGAGTTATGCAACCACAACTTAAACTTTGACAACATTTATTGTTAGTGTTTCCACTCTCTAGAATGGTAGTGAAAATGCACTTTTGAGTGGATTTGAATGTCATGGTAGTGTGATAAAATTTAATTTGCCTATTTGGATGTGATCAAAGTGATATATTCATAGTTGGAGGTCCCAGAGATAGAAATGCCAGTTGGAGCTCAAGAAGTTGCTTATTCACTAATAAAAAGTTGTATTTTTGGACCCATCATTGCAACTTGTCTAACAGATTGATATTTAAGATTATAAATAAGTGATATAAGGTAAGAATATATGGATTAAATAGGTAGAATAGGTATTTTATGGTTCACAAAAATGACTTTCAATTTTTGTTTTACATGTATTTGAACTTAGGCTTAAAATTGCATTTTTCTTATATTAGGAAGGGTGTTCTTGAGGATGAAATGGGTGGTGAATTTGTTGATCAAACCTAATGGGAAGCTGGGAACCTAGTCCTATATTTTATACACCCCTTATATGTGTTGGTAGTGTCAAGTTTTAGTCAATAATTATCAAAACTAGAGTTCTACAACCACAACTTAAACTTTGACAATATTTGTTGTCAATGTTTCTGCTCTTTATAATGGTAGTGCAAATTCACTTTCACATGGATTTGAATATCATGGTGGTGTGATAACATGTAATTTTCCTATATATACATGATCAAATTTATATATTTTTAGGTAGAGGTTCCAAATGTAGAAATGTCAATTAGAACTCAAAAAGTTGCTTGTTCATTGACAAAAAGTTGCATTTTAAAACCCGTCACTGCAACTTGTCCAATAGATTGATCTTAAAGATTCCCATTAAACGATAGAGGGTGAAATTATAAGGGTTAAGTATGTATGGAAAGGATCTGATGTTTCATGGAAATGACTTACATTTTTTTTTATGCATGTTTAAATGTAGTCTAAAAAATTACATTTTTCTTGTATTGGGAAGGGTGTTCTTGAGGCCAAAATGGGTGGAGGGTTTGTCAATCAGGACTAATGGGAGGCCAATAACATATTAATATATGTTATCCACCCATAAAATTTATTTTTAGCATCATTTTTCACTTAGGAAGCATCAAAACTAGAGTTTTTAACCACAACTTAAACTTTGACAACATTTATTGTCAATGTTTCCACTCTCTAGAATGGTAGTTAAAATTCACTTTAAAGTGGATTTGAATGTCATGGTGGTGTGATAACATGTAATTTTACTATCTAGTAATGATTAAATTTATAGATTCACAAGTGGAGGTTCTAAAGGTAGACATTCCAGTTGGAGCTAAAGAAGATGCTTGTTCACTATTAAAAAGTTACATTTTTGGATCCATCCCTATAACTTGTTTAAAAGATTGATATCAAATCTTCCAGTTGAGTGAGCTAGGATATGATTATAGAGATTAAATAGTTAGGGTAAGGATCTGATGGTTTATATAGATGACTTATAGTTTTCAATTTATGTGTGTTTGAACTTAGGATAAAAAATTATATTTTTCTTGTATTGGGAAGGGTGTTCTTGAAGCCAGAATGGGTGGTGGTTTTGTCGATCAAGCCTATTGGGAGGAAAATAAACTATTCCTATATTTTATCTTCCCCCTTGAACATCTTGTCAATGTCAATTTTTACTTAGAAAGCATCAAAACTAGAGTTCTGCAACCACAACTTAAACTTTGACAACTTTGACAAATTTAAATTTTTTGACAACTTAAAATAGAGACTTAAAAACTTAATGAGTAATTTACCTATTAAAAACTTTTAAATATTTGATAACTTTGAAAATTTTGACAAATTTGATAGCTTTGACAACTTTGATAACTTTGATAACTTTGATAATTTTGAAAACTTAAACTAGAGACCTAGCAAATTAATGAGTAATTGACCTATTGACCTATTAGGTGGTGGTAAAAACTTGATTGACCTATTGAACTATTAGTCTTTGGTAGAAACTTAATTTACCTATTGACCTATTAGGTGGTATTGAGTGATTGGCCTATTGACCTAGAAAGTGACTTGTTATGGATTATCCATTCAGTGTATGTGATTGAATTAGTTTCATTTTATCCTTGAAGATCCTTGAGGCCATGAATATATTTTCATTTGTGTAAGGTTGTAGGTGGATGAATGATTGTAGGTGGTAACCAATAGGTTATTATAGGTCACAATCAAGGAAGGGAGATTGGAGTGATTCCACTAGGTTTGTAAGTTGTGAATCATCATGTTATTAATTTTGAATGTGTTGAACCTATACATACCTACATATAAATGAGTGAGAAATTTATACATGGATAAATAAAAAATAAAGGTTTACCTTTGCCCATATACCTTATTTTGCCTATGATAGTCTAATATAAAAGTAAATGGTTGTTTCTCGTGAAAGGAGTATGACTTTGGTGTAGATAATGATATATAGATTGAGAATGATCATTGAGGTGGAAGGTTAATTCTTTTTTATATGAATTATAATGTTAAATAGTCAACATAAAGTCTTCTAGAATAAAGAAACCTTGTCTATACCCTATTTTGGGTTAATAGTCACATTAAAAAGGGAAGTAAGAGTTTGTTCTTAATATTGTCAAGTATTCCATTGAATATATGGACTTGGAATATGGTCACAGATCATTAAATGAGGTTTTAAATCTCTTATAATATACATGAGAGATTTTAAATTGAACTAATACTCCATGTTGTTGTCATATGCATGTAGGGTGCCTTGTTGTGCATAATCAAGATAGAGAGGAGAGAATTTTTATTGTATAAATGTGTATGTTAATGGATATAATGGTTTTTATGGTTGGTGATAGGTGTAAATAAGTTATTTATAATTTTAAAATCCCTTAAGAGAGTCCTTGATACTCATTGATACACAAACCATGTTATCACAGTCCTAAATAGGACTCAAAAACTTATGTTTTGATGGTTAGAAGAGAGAATAAAGAGAAATGATATGTATAACATATTTTATAAGGTGTTTGGGTTTAAAATAGACATAAAGGCATTTTTTAAACTTTTTATAACTCAATATATTGAATTATATATCCCCTCAGCATGTGTAGAAGCCTAACTAGGGTTTCAAGAGCAAAAACCCCATAGAAATAGTTTTAACCATTAGAAATTAATTAAAATTCATGATATGAAATGTTTTGATGTATTTAAAATTAATAAAGTGTTTTTTTTATGGTTTAAGTCCATACAACATGGATTTGGTGACTATGGATTTAAGATAGGGCTAATTAGGCCTAATTGAAGGGTGGTTTACAAAGGAAGTGTGGTCTAGGAGTGGATTTAGGTCATAAAATTGTACACACACATATAAGGAGATAGAGGGTGGATATAAAAGGTTTTAAATATACATAATAGTTTATATATTTCTTTAATAAAGAGAATTTTCACAAAAAAAGGATATAAGCCTAAGGAGACCATTATGAGCCCTATATGTGGAATTGAATGTCAAAGTATGTTTGGGTTCTTGTAAGAGGTTAAGTAAAGTGTTATTTGAACATATAATAACATATATGACATAATAATAACTCTTTGAGATCTATATCAAGTTATGGTTCTTGAAACCTAAGAGGATTACCTAGTGAGAAGATAGTGAAAGAGTGAGAGGAAGTTTGCAAATGAAATGAGTTAGAGAATGAATGTGAGAGGTTTTTAATAGGTATAATGAAACCAACAAGTGTCTCAAAATTTTATAGGAACTAGGTACAAATAGAAGAAGGCCATTAATCCTAAGTGATAAGAGTGTCATTAGTCATTAAGAACTTCAATTTAAAAAAATAAGGAAGATCCAAGATTTATAACAGTGAAAATAATATTTTTTTAATCCTCATTTGTGTACAACATTAATTATGAGATCTGATAGATAATAGTTTGGAATATTAAAATAAAACTATACAATAACATAATGAAATAAAAATTGAAAATAAATTAGATGGATTGCCATGATAGGTATACAATATAAGCACATGTGTGAAATATCAACAATAAATAGATTTCCATGATAGGAATATAAAAAATTACATATACCAACATAGTATCTAATGTTGGGTGAATGTCATATGTGCATATACAATGCCAAAAATGCATAAATTGCCATATAAGCATACAAAAAAGTACATATCATGTGTAAGATATCCTATTTATCAAATAGCCTCCCTCTCTTTGCCTTACTCTAAGAATACTCTCCCTAGGATGCCTTGATAGTAGATGGAGATCCCTATAATGCATTGGATTGCTCTAAGGTCTGACTATGGGTCTTACGCTCATAGTTAGTTTACAACTAAGCATGTTCAAATACAAGAATTATTAAAAAAATTAACATAAAATACATTCAAACATTTGTTAATAAATTAATTTTAAACTACAATAAAAAATCATTTAAACATGTACTTACTACAAGCTCACGATCTTGCTCAATCTATTTTTTAAAAAAGTTAATGGTAGGCTCAACTATCCAAATAGGCATCTCAAATATGGGATGAACATGAGAAGTTACCCTACTAATCATTTGATTAGGACTCTCATATGTGATAGGATAAACCTACATACACAATACATTTACATAAGTTATATTTTCACCAAGTACATATACTAAAATTATTATAACAAGTCTATTTTTACAATTAAAAATTACAATAACTAATATATACCTATGTCAGCACATATGCAAATGACATTACAACAACAATGCCTATGCCTATCTCAACTCATAGAGAGGGAGGAGTGTCTACTCCAGCCATAAATTGTTCATGTGAACAAGGTATCACTTAATTTTATATAAAGTATCAAATCTTATATATGGAAACCATGCATATCATTAAAAGATAATGTAAATAATAATTATGGAAGTTTAACTTCCATACAACGTGCGTATCATGAAAAAATAATGTAAACCAAGAATCATGGAAGTACATAACTACCCTACAACGTGAATATCATGAAAATGCAATGTAAACCAAGAACCATGAAAGTGTAATTTCCATACAACATGCAATGGCCAAGAATATCAAGTAGTTTTCATGTTGGAGGTAATATAAAACTTGTAATACATGAAGTGTGAGTGTAAAAGTAGGAGGTGGAAAGAATAGTACCACTTTGACAAGGCAAAGTTAGGGAGAGAAAAGGAATAAGAGATATATTAAGAACCTTGTCCTTACTTGTAAAGGTTCTTTGGATAGAGTAAAATATCATTATATATTTATTATGGAAAGGCTCAACTACACATATATAGCCATCATCCTTATATTATATGTAGGATATCAATCATATGTATATTTTTATATAATACATGGATTGATATCACATTGATTTATAATATATGGATGACAATTGATTTATGGGAAAACACCCAACCAATAGAAAGGAACATGAGCCATGGTGAATCCACCTCTTGATAAAGGTTTTTGTAAGTAACATTATACTAATAGGTTGGTGTAGGTACAATCAATGAGAGGGGGGGGTGGATCAGTGAACCCAAATAATCCAAACTTTAATTATAATCCTTTCAATCTATTCAAAATCTTAACCAAATAATATTAGCATTCATGAAGCATACACATCATTTATATAAAACAATAGAAAGATAATAAAATATCATACACATAACACAAGGTCTATGTTGGAAACCCTCTTAGGGAATAAAACTCACTCTCAAGCTTGAAAGCACATGGCTACTTGTCCTACAAGATGATCACAAACAAGAGACTAGTCAAGTCTTTCTGATCATAATTTAGTGAAACAACTATTTCATAAGAAAATACCACCCCTAAGATTATCAAGTCATTCTAACCACCTATTTTTCAAGTCCCTTTAATTTAAGGCCTTTAGTGAAACACATGTTTCACAAGGAGCAACTACCCCTATGAAAGATCAAGTCCTACTGACCCTTCTATGATATGAACACCTCCACCTTAGAAATGATGACTTCAACACCTGATGATGGATCTCTAATTTTATAACCCCTACATAAAATATCTCTCTATCTCATATAGGCTTCTCACATAAGCATGCCATAATCTCTCTCCATCACTCAAACTGCCCTCTTATACACACTCAGACCTCTTTGCACATCCTCAACCTATAAGAGAACTATTATAACATTATAAATATGACCTAAAAGTCATACACATAGTTATAAATATAGTCTACTCATCATCCCATCCAATGGGTACACTACCTCTCTTCTCTTCTCTTCTTTAATGAATACTCCACACACACAAGCCTCTCACAAGTATTGAAACCATCACATTTGGTTTCACTATTTATAGAGATTTTAAGAACATCACCATACTGGTCATATAATAGGCATGCCTTAACTTTTAAGGCATAAATAACATTTATAAATATCTCAATACCATCCACATAGGTCATCTATATCATCCATGGGTCACCCTTAAGCAGTTACACCTTTCAATTAGGCCCTTATAGCTCTTATAGGTCTCATGGAGACCTATTCACCCATTTAGCACTTCATCAAGAAAAATAAGAACATAATACCAATTTTAAATGCATAAGTCTACTCCACATGACCCCTTTAATATCCTTAAATGATCACAGTCATCTCAACTCACCTTTGCATATGCTCAAACAACTCAAATAATGACCTTGTACATAGGAATACCATGAATGAACATATAATTAACTTCTCAAGAATTTTTCATACTAAATATAGATTGATCACACCTAAAAAATACATAAAAATTATTATCATGGAGTCTAAAAAACTCTCTAATAGCTAAGTCATCATGAAACATCAAAATAACATCAACATAATCTTAATTATTCTTCTTGGGTCACTTACAATCCATGGTCAAACACATAGTCAACTTTGAACCTCCATAACTTTGACTTACACATTTTTAAACCTTTAAATGCATATATCAAGATGTGCCTTGTATTTATCTACAAATTCACTATTTACACCATGAGCAAATTTTCCCTATATCAAAAGATAAGGCCTAGAAACCAGACACTAGTCTTTCCTTTGTTAAATTCAAATATTTGAAATCAAACGGTCACAATTAAAATTCAATCACTTAAAATGCATCTTGTGCCCTCACATATTATATTAAATACACACCTTAATATTATTCAAACTTTAAATCATAGTGTGAAACTACCCAAATGTTAAACTTCAAATAGTTGACGTTATCTCATGTAACCTAACAATCTTTGACCACATACGCTTCATCGATCTCTTCAATATTGTCCTTACTTTAATAATTCTAGAAAACTATCACTTTGACCTATTTGAATCTATACAATCCATTGATCTTGATATGTATGAACATATATGATCTATTGGATCTCCATTTGGTCATGGTCTGTACCCTTCACAAATTTGGCCCAATATGGGGTCCATTTTAATCTACCTAGAAGACCATCTTTGCTCCTTAATAACTTTTGACTCAATCAATCTCATGACTTGAAACTTGAGCCATATGATCTCCTCATATAGGAGAATCTATTAATTTGTCAACCTTATCTTAGAACCTTTATGCATGTAAGGTATAATTCCATTAATCTGCTCACTCATATTTTTCTACCATAGAGCCAACTATGCCTAGAACTCTCTAGAAGGCCAACTTTACATATGCATATATATTTTGATGCGCTTAATTATATGACTTAAAAATTAGAAAATAACAATTATTCATAAAAATAAACAAACCCATGTGATCAAATTATTCTAAAATTTCACACATGTGAAATATGACTACATCAAAATGCCTACTTAGCTTTTCTTGCCACATGCAAATTTGGCTAAGTATGGGAAAACACTGTCAAATTGCTTAGAAGCCTAAATTTGTACTTACATAAATTTTGTCTTGATTAGTTTCATGATCTAATATTTAGTGCATAAAATCTTATCTCATAGGGGAACTCATCCATATATCAAGCTACTCCTAAAACTTTCATATGTGTGAGATATGATGTCACCAAACTGCTTACTCGACTCTATTTGAACATAGAAAACACTGTCAAAATGCCTAGGAGACCAACTTTTCACACACATATATTTGGTTATGCTTCATCACATGAATTGAGACTTAGACCATAGTAACTTTGGACTAATGTGATCATAACCAAATAACCAACTCCCCCTTACTCATCTACATGTGATAATTCTTATGTCATCAGACTGCCAACTCATATTTTTTGCCATTGGACCCAAAATGTCTAGATGAAAACTATGGAATACTAGATTAATTATAGTTATTCACACAAGCACTCAATTCATCCTTGACCTCTAATAATACTTATTTCAAAATCTCAATAATTCATACCCATCCCTAATCATCTCTAAATAGTCAAACTTTGAATATCAACCAAGCCTACTTCAAGAAAACTAGGATAAGTATATTGCACACTTTGTCATTGTCACTTAGACTATCAAGACACTTCATCCACTCACCTAGAAATCTCCATGAAATCACCATGATGTCATTGAAAACTCTTCAATAGTATCCCCCTCTTTCATTGATGTTAACACATATCATATAACTCACCTTCCTTCTTTCTCTTCAAGCACTCTCATAACATGAACTTTATCCCCCTTTGACACAATGACAAAGTGGGAACCAAATGATCTTGAGGACCTAAAAATACTACTCACATGAGAAGGCCATATATATATATATATATATATATATATATATATATATATATATATATATATATATATATATATATATATATATATATATATATATATATATATATATATATATTACAAACTCTCCCTTACCTTGGGCCTACCTTTTCTCACCTTGATAACTTCCTCTTGCAATATGCTAACCCTTCTTCAACCAAACACTACAACCAATGAAGAAAGAACACACAAAAAAATAAAATATAATGAAGCTCATAAAGAAACATTTGATAGGGATACTCCCTAATATTTATGATCAATTTCACCTCCTAAGCATCTTCATATCTCCACACACCATGAAATACCACATATAGACTTACTAGCCTTCTCTCTCAAACCACCTCTAAGACCACCAACAGAACTTCATGCCACTCACCAAATAGAAAACATGATCTAAGACAATCTTGATAACTCACCTTTAAATACTCATGCATTATTATTTTTTAGAAACTTAACAAAAATCACTCTTCTTCTCACTAGGCTTGTTTAGTCTCCTTGCAGCCCTACTTGGAACTTGTAGATCCCATAACTTTATATGGACACAACTTCAAGACCTAAAACTTAATATCTAGAGCACTCTCATATTCCCCCTTAATCACACCAAGTTTCATCATCTATATCATCCTTTGCAACATACATCTTTCACAAACCTATTAGCCAATTAGGCCTCTATTTTGATAAAATTTGAATAACTTAAAATCCATAAACCTTCAAATCTCTATGAATT
This sequence comes from Torreya grandis, assembly GCA_037957365.1. Classification (NCBI taxonomy): domain Eukaryota; kingdom Viridiplantae; phylum Streptophyta; class Pinopsida; order Cupressales; family Taxaceae; genus Torreya; species Torreya grandis. The sequence goes on from JARHVA010005320.1 coordinate 918,083, forward strand.
TTGATTTGATAACCCATTTGAACCATTAAACTTATTAAAAAGTCTCAAATCTCAAATCATAAGGTAAACTACTTTTCTAGTAGAGCCCAAAACCCTAGAATCTCAAAACAACTAAGGTCAAAAAGCCTCCTTCTAGTCAATATCCACCTCTAAAACTTCTTGTACACTTGGAGATGACCATTACACACTTATGGAACAAGATTTGAGCTATCAAATATTTAGGAAACCATACATTCTATAACCCATTTTAGGCCTATTTATCCTTAAGCCAAGACTGAGAAAAATAAGAGCACTCAAAAAATCTTTAATTGGCACAAATAGGATCATAAAGACATAAAACTACATGGAAACCATCACAAATAAGTTCATAGACCTTTATGAGCATGAAAATCTTATTTTAATTACATAAATCTCATTAGGCTACCTAGAAACACACATTCTGACCTTGAAGACACTACATACATTGCAACACTTACTTCTACACTAAAAGGAGTCTCTTAAGAAGCATAGACAGAGACACCCTACTTCACAATGTCCTAAAATAGTGTGAAACTAGGAATTATCAATAACTCCTCACATTTATTATCCTCATTAATCATTTGATACTTCTATTTCTTCTTCTTCTTCTTCTTCTTCTTCTTAAGCTTAAGGGAAGCAACATGATCAACCACTATAACATTCTCCTTCTCTTTTAAGATCTAATTGACAATATATGGAGACAACAAAGATTTGTGACATACCTTTTCATCTAAAAAATATTTTTTGAAATTTAGAACATCATCACTAAGCACTAATAACTAATGTTATTTTCATGAACCTTTCTCAATAACAATAGTATGTTCACTTGGATCCATACATACCTTAGAAGTAGCATCAATTAGTACCTTGGTCTTCTCCTTGAGATTGGTCTCTTCATTCTCAACATGAGAAGATAATGAGAGCCCTTGGCACTCTTCAACTTATAAATCATTCTCCACCATAGAAAATAGATTACTTGGACCTACAGACTCATCATGATTCATACTTATCACCTTTGGTTTCCCTGAGTTAACTTACCTTCTTCCTTGCACTCTAAGAGCCTGATTGAACCTATTCTGACTTGTAAGCCTCTACTTGTAGAATCTAGCAATGTGATCTCTCTTTTGATAGTTGAAGCACATTATACCTTTTTCAATAATCTTATCATATCTTACAAAATTTGTACAAAAGCTTGCAATGTGTCCTATGTCATAAAATCTATAACACTCAATATTTCTTGAAGTAAACTTAACTTGCCTTACCTTAAATGGACAATGTTTTTCAAAGTGTTCCACATCATAACGTTTGAAGCACTCAACCTTGTTCACACCTTTTGACTAATTACACCCATCATAGTTCAAATCAATTTCATTTCTAATAGGTATATTACATTCTCTATCCTTATGACCAAAATTGATTACATGTGTAATAATAACCATTAAAAATTGCATACCTCATGGAATTTGGTTGTCTAATTTGATTTGTATTCATTATGCCAACACCTTCATTCCTTATCTAAAGATTTGTCTTCAAAGGATAATCCACCTTGCTATCATTGATATTAATGTCAACTTGAGAAGCAACTTTGGGCTCTTTGTAAGAAGAATGAAATAGTAAAGGGGAAAGAAAAAGTGAAACCCAAAGCCTTTAGCTTCAAAAAATAGATTGTTGATGAGGAAACAGAGTGGGAAAGCACTGAAAGTTTTGAGGAGGAGAGTATGGAGGAAGAGGAAGGAACAGAAAGTGGGGATTCCAGCTCCTGCGAGGAAGGAGAAGATAAAGGTAAGAATGAGAAAGAAGGGGTCACTATAGAGGAAAAAACTGAAAATAATAACTATGATCTTGAGGAAAATCAGCAAGTGCTAGGGGAAATTGAAAAAGATTTGGACAATCTATTTGAGGATCCTGCTTCAAAAACAGAGAAGGAACATCTAGTAAAGGATGCCAATCAAGCAATGGAAACTGAATATCAAGTAAAGGATGATCTTATCCATAACAAAAGCCCTGTTGAAACTAAGGAATATAAATGAATGGAAAGGGAGGATCACATGGAAAAGGATTAAGACAATCCAAAAGAGAACACAGAAGATTTAAGTGATATAGGGCAGAATGACGGGAGGCACCCCTTTATGACCTTGGCCAAATGCAAAGCAGACGCTATCCTTCAATTTGACTCGTGGATGTATAAGGAGATAATGAGCCTCAAGAAGAAAATGGAAATATTGGAACGGAATCAGGAAGCAGATCAGAATAAAATCAATAATATGGAAAATCAGATGAGGGATATCCCTATCAAACTTAAAGACTATGAGAACAATCTAAGGGAACTCATTAAGGAAAGCAGAATGAAGATGGAGGAGGTAACCTATAGCATATGTGCAGCTACTGTAAACATTGGAAAATGAGCAAATGAGGAAATTAAATCCTTGGAGGGGCCTAGCAAGAGAACCAGATAGAGCTCAAGGAAGGAGGCAATGCAAGAGGGTGATACATCAACAGCTATATCTTTACAGGACACTGATGTGATTGGAAAGGAAGCAGTGAAGATGATTTTGGAATTAGAAGAATAGGTTCTTTGAGTTATTTTTGTCCTGGTTCTTTTGTTGGATGTAATAACTAGTTCCATTTTCTGGTTTTTTATTTTCTTTTCAAACTGGAGTTTCTAGGTCTCTGTCAAACCTGGGGTCTATCTATTGATGTTCTTGAATGGTGGTTTCAGGTCCCTGTAAAACCTATTTTTGATACTTCTTAGAAGTAGGTTTTAGGTTTCACCTATGGACTTTATTGTTATATCCTTCATCCTTTGTTTCTAGGTTTTGGGGTCCCTTCAAAACCTATTTTTACCTTAATCTAAAACTTTGGGCTCTTTGTTAAAACCCAATCTAGATCTATCACTAGCTAACTTTTGACTCTTTTGGAGATCATCTAGATTATTAGAAGTTTTATCAAAATTAACAAATAATTTCACCTTGTTTGCAAACTTTTCTAACTCATCTTTCAAAGACACAATCTTAGAATCATACCTTGAACATTCTTCTTCTTTAGTTCTTAAACTTGTAGACATAGATTCAAAATTAAAATTAAGAAACATGACATTACCTTCATGCTCTCTAGAGTCTTCAACCAATCTTATCTCAAACACACTAAATTGATCCTCATAGTCCTTGATTTGTGAATTCATCTTATTGTTAATATTCTTCTAAATTTTTAGTTATTCAAGATTATTCATCAATTCAGTCTCACAGTCCAACTTATCTTTATCATCATCTAAGTCACTCCAAGTAGACTCATTTTGATATGAGCAAGTTCCTTCCTCAGCCATGAAGAGGGCTTCATATTCAATAAGACCATAATATTCATGATCATACATTGAGTTACTATCTTCACTCTCATTTGATGAGCTATAATATTTAATGGTGTAGAGACTCTTCTTGTTCTTGAAGGACTTCTTATTATTGTCATAATTTCTAAATCTTTTCTTCCTCTTATCAAACCTGTATGTCTTCTTTTCTTCATCTTGGTTTTCATCATGCTCTTCATGATCATTATTCTTATAGTTATGAGGGTACTTATTAACAAAATTTCCTACCTCTCCAAAATTGAAGAATTTTAAGGGTAATTCACCCTTATACTTTCCTGAACCTATTCTCGATTTCCTTGTAAACAAAACAATTAGTTTATCTCATCAATATTAGAAATTTCATCCACTTTGAGTTTATTACCTTGGAAATTCTTCTTTGGCTTCATTTATGTCTTGAATGTTGCTTCATTCTTTGGTGGTATATCATCATTTACTACCATTTCATAGGTAGTAAGGGTGCCATGTAATTGATCTATCTTCAACTGAGTAAGATCATGACTTTCTTTTATAGTAGATACTTTTGGATCAAACTTGAGGGATATAGACCTTAATACTTTTTGAACTATAGTAAACTCTTCAAGGTTCTCTTCAAGAGTTCTAATCATGTTCAAAATCTCATCAACTCTCTACAGAAAGGATGCCATAGAATCTTCTTCCTTCATCTTGAGACTTTCAAATTGCCTTTTGTGAGTCTGCAATTTAGCAATCTTGACCATTGAATCTTCTTCATAAATGATCTACATTTTGTCCCATATCTCTTTAGAATATTTAAAATGGATTACCTTAGTGAACTCAATCTCTATAAGACCATAAGTGATGCCATTCATTGCCTTATAATTATTCTCAAATAGATTCTTGTCTATATCACTAGATGGAGGAGTAATAGGAACAATATAACCATACACAATAGATTTCCATACATCAAACCCTAGGGAAATAATGTATGTTCTCATCCTTGCACTCCAAAAGGCATAATTAGATCTATTGAACATTGGTTCTTTCTTGGTAGAGAAACCTCCTTGTATTTGATGACTACCCATATTATACCTTGGATCACCTTAAAGATGTCAAGCATTTACCAAAGGACCTACTATGATTCCAATTAATGAAGGTATATTTACTAAGAGGGGGGGTGAATTAGTAATCCCAAATAATCCAAACTTTAATTTCAATCCTTTCAATCCATTCAAACTCTTAACCAAATAATATTATCATTCATGAATCATACACATCATTTATATAAATGAATAGAAAGATAATCAAGATCATACACATAGCACAAGGTCTATGTGGGAAACCCTCTTAGGGAATAAAATCCACTCTAAAGTCTATAAGCACATGGACTACTTATCCTACAAGATGATCACAAACAAGAGACTGGTCAAGTCCTTTTGACCAAAATTTAGTGAAACAATTATTCCATAAGGAAAAATTACCCCTAAGATGATCAAGTCCTTCTGACCTAAGGCCTTTAGTGAAACACCTATTTCACAAGGAATAACTACCCCTAAGGAAGATCAAGTCCTTCTAAACCTCTTATGATATGAACACCTCCACCTTAAAACGGATGTCTTCAACACTTGATGATAGATATCTAATTTTATAAACCCTATAAAAAATCCTTATCTATATAATATAGTCCTCTCACATAGGCATGCTACAATCTCTCTCCTTATTCACTCAAACTACCCTCTTGTACACACTCATATCTATTTTCACATACTCAACCTGTAAGAGCACTATTATGACATTAGAAATATGACCTATAGGTCATACACATAGTCTTCAATCTATTATTCTCATCAACCCATATTATAGGTACACTACCTCTCTCTTTTCTTCACTTCAATGAATACTCCACACACACAAGCCTCTCACAAGTATTGAAACCATCACATTTGGTTTCACTATTTAAAGAGATTTCAAGAGCATCACCATCTTGGTCAACCAATAAGCATGACTTAACCTTTAAATCATATATCACATTGAGACATAACTCAATACCATCTACATAGGTTGGCCATAGCATCCATGGGTCACCGTTAAGCAACTACACCTTTCAATTAGGCCCTTGTAGCTCTTATAGGTCTTATGGAGACCTATTCACCCATTTAGCACTTCATCAAGGAAAAAATAACATAATACCACATTAAAATGCATATTTACACTCCACATGACCCCTTCAACATCCTTAAATGATCATAATCATCTCTACTCACATCTGTGTATGCTCAAACAACTCAAACAATGACCTTGTACATAGGAACACCATGAACAAACATACAATCAAATTCTTAAGAATTATTCATACTCAAGATAGATTTATCACACATCAAAAATACATAAAAATTATCCTCATGGAGTATACAAAACTCTCCAATATATAATTCATCATGAAACATTAAAACAACATCAACACAAGCTCAATTATCCTTCTCAGGTCACTTACAATCCATGGTCAAACACACAATAAACTTTGAAACTTTATAAATTTGACTTTAAAAAAATTCAAACATTCAAATCTATATATACAGATTCACCTTTGAGTTATATAAAAATTCACTTTCAACACCATGAGAAAATTCTATTTTTATTCAAAGATATGGCCCAAAAATCAGACACTAGTCTTTCTTTTGTTAAATTCAAATATTTAAATTCAAATGATCATAGTTAAACTTAGATCACTTAAAATTCATCTCATGACCTTGAATATTATATTACATGTGTACCATAAATATTATTCAAACTTTAACCCATAGGGCACCACTTCCCAAATGTTAAACTTCAAATAGTTGACCTTATCTCATACAACCTAACAATCTTTGACCACATACACTTCATCGATCTCTTTGAGATTGTCCTTGCTTTAAAAATGATAGACAAATATCACTTTAACCTATTTGAATCAATACACTCCATTTATATTGATCTATATGAATGACCATGAGTTGTTAGATCTCCATTTGATCATGGTCTTTACCCTTTGTAAATTTGGCTAAGTATGAGGATAATTGTAATCTGCCTAGAAGACCATCTTTGCTCCTTAATAACTTTTGCCTTGATCAATATCACAACATAGAAATTTAGCCATATGATATCCTCATATATGATAATCTATTAATGTATCAAAATACTCCTATAACCTTCATGTGTATGAGATATAATTCCATTAATTTGCTCACTCAAAATTTTATGCCATAGAGCCAACTATGCCTAGAACTATTTGGAAGGCCAACTTTGCACATGCATATCTTTTGATGTGATTCATCACATAAATTTAAAATTAGTTTATAAAAACTAAGAAAAAAATAAACAAACCCATATGATAAAATCATTTTTAAACTAATACATGTGCAAAATATGACTACATCAAAATGCCTACTCAACTTTTCTTTCCACATCCAAATTTGGCCAAGTATGGGAAAACACTATCAAACTGCTTGGGAGCCCAAATTTGCACTTGAATATATTTTATCATGATTAGTTGAATGACCTAATATTTATCACATAAAATCTTATCATATAATATAATTCATCTATATATCACACTATCAAACCATTAAAGAGGAAGCACAATAGTTTAAAGCTATGAGAATGGGCTCAATAGTATTTATATAACTAATTTTTGAAAAGCCCACAAATATCCCATGACTAATCTCATTCAAGATTAGATAAGGGTAGTTCACATACCATGAGGATACTTATACAGATAGTGTTTGATATACAGATGAATTATATTATAGTGTTTGATAGTGTTTGATATTATAGTGTTTGATATTCAAGATTAGATAAGGGTAGTTCACATGCCATGAGTATATAATTCATCTGTATAGCCCAAAAGTTCATGATAGTGTTTTCCCATTCTCATAACAACTTCCAAAAGTTCATGATACCCCCAAGATGATCAAACCTTCTCCAAATTTTTTGGATAGATGTATTTATATATTAAGAAGAGGATTTTGAAGGTTTAAAGTCAATTTGAGTCTGTATGGTACAATTTCATAGTCAGTATCCTTTAATTAGGCCTACGAGACCTAATTAGTCTTGAGGGGTGTTGAGTTAGGTGTTATCCAAAGAGAGTTAAATAATTAAATTCCATACATCAGTTATGTGATGTAAAGGGGCATCTAAATGTGGGTTTTTTTTGGTTGGTAGCTTTGTATTTTAATCAGAACAAGGAGGTTTGCCTCAACAAATGGCTAGTAGAAGGAAGGTGTCGAAGAGGAAAGAAGAGTTAAGTGAAGATTTGGGAGTTGTGTGGAATGGTTGGGTGCATGAAATGAGATGTAATTGATTATGTATATAATCTTATGATTATTTTGGAAGGAAAAAATCAAAGCATCATGTAGACCTATGAAAACACAAGAAGACTATAAAGAATAGAGTGAGGATAAAGAGAGAGAACATGAAAATAGAGTATGCAAATAAAGAAAGATAAATTTAACTTAAACTTACAAGTAAAATAGACTAAATGTATATATATCATAATATTAACTCAATATTTTACCTCTATATAGGTAAATGGTGTCATCCTAACAAAGAAAAATGAAGTAGTCGATAGGCTAGTAGCTAGATCTAAATATGTAAATGACAGTTGCAACAAATCGAATGTTATAAATGTTGCCTATGATAATGAAGGCACTGTCACCTCCTATGACATAAAAAATGAAATATATATTATAATAAATTTATATGTAAATTAATTGTTAGATAAATTAAATTTATAAATATAACTTAAATTTAACATGACATTTATATAAAATATACTTTCATCTATGTGGTGGCTAATGTCTACACACCAAATATGTGTGCCAAAAACTCATCACTCATAATAATATTATCTAATCCATCTGAACCACCAATTACATCATCATCAAAAGTTATCATGCACATAGATCCATAATAATTATAAAAGTGGGTTCAAGGTTGGGTAAGTGACGTATCTATAACATCACTCTATGAAATCCTACTTGTATGATGAATGAGTATATCGATGAGTAAACTAAGAGAATAGACAGTGTCGATATCCATGACCTATTAAACTACAAAGGGGATCTTAGGTTCAAGAGGATTTTGGATAGAGATATTCATAGGCGAATTAGGAACATAATGTGTACCTAGTCGATCTTGTGTAAATCCTTTTCCTTGGCCCTAAAACTCAGTAAAATCAAAATAATTTAGAATCTCATCATGGACAAACTCATAGTATATTTTTCTCAAAAAATATAATGGGACCTCATGGTTGTTACATGATGAATAGTCAAAGACCATCCACCATCTATCCCAAAAATTAGTTATGATTAAGTTATGTACACATCAATGGATAGGAAAACATTTAGAGGTTATGGGAAATGGGACATTAGTGGCTAGGTCAATAAATAAGGTGCAAATAGAGGATTTTGAAATTTCTTTATTCTTGACCTAAAGTGTTGACAATTTTTTTACATAATATACCCTATAATTGTCCTTCTATGAAGTCCATTTGTTAATTTGACTCATTATAGAGTCAATTTGACCTAATAATGTCTTTAGGAAATCATATATCTAGGTGTGATGGGGGTTGGTTGAAGTGTGATCCCTCATTCTACTAATTAACTCTTTAATTTCAAATTTATTTCCCACAATGTTGTCAATCAGAATCTCTTGACTAATAGGGAGTTTTGGGGAACTATAGGAGGGTTATGTGGAGGGATATGAGGAGGAGAAAAAAGAGGGTTTTATGGAGGGTTAGGAGGGTTATCAAGATGGGTTGTTAAAAAAAAATTACAATTAAAAACTAAGGTTAAACAATGAAAATAATGAAAAATTAAGGTTAAATAGGGAAGAATTTTATCACTTACCTATTTCACATGGGGGCATCATTGATTAGCAAGTTTTTGGGATGAATTTGGTAGCTTCCTCATACTCTCTAGTGTATTTCACACAAAACACAATCACTTAAGCTATAGGAGAGGAAGGAAACTTGAATGTAAAATGATTATTTTGTATTTGAGGTGTACTTTTTATTTTTTTCAATACATAAGTAACACAATAATGTTATTGAAAATTATAATAACATGATTGTTCTAATAATGCAATAATGTTATTGTTAAATATAACACAATCACATTATATGATAATGTGATCGTGTTATGGATCGATAATCACCAAGCCATAATTCAAATAATGTGATCATGTTAATTAAATAACATGATCAAATTATTAATTAAGGTGATCACATTACCTAAAATTTCCATTGGAATTATACCCTAACTCCATGCACTTACCCTATTTCCAAGTAGGCATAGGAGGAAGCTAAGAAGAAGAGTGTTGAGGAAGCCAAAGTAGCTACTATGAAGGCACAATTTGTGAAAAATCTATCCAATTCCCATTTAACCCAACCATTTCATGAGCCACTCCAAACATTGTTAAAAGACACTCTAGTTACTTTTTAGGCTGATAGTTCTTCCTCGAGCCTATCTAACATTTAGTTGTTGGATGTGTTGACAACTTATACATGGTGCACTATTTTTTATTTACCCATTGTTCCAGTAAGGATGGCACATATGAGTACATCAGTCACATGTCTTTCCTTGACTTGTTACATAATAGAATCATTCTTAGATGTTTCCTACCTGTCATTGTCTAAAAAAAATTGAAGGTACCACTGCATTCTAAGAGTCTATTTTCTGTAAGGTAGTCACATTAGAGAAATAAGTTAAGGATTTCAAGGATACTAATTTTACAGTCACAAAACAACTATGCATTAGAAGGAAGACTATCAAGGATGCATGTCTTGACCTATACACATAGATGATTAAGGATCTTTCACTCCCAATCAAGGACCAAATTGCTCTTCTTCTCAACAAGCTCACCATAGATTGACATACCTTTAATGAAGTGAGCATCATCTAGAATGGGACAACATCAAATTTGAAATTGAGGTCTTCTGTGAGTTGTTAAACTAGTATTAAGACACTATCAATATTCTTAAACTCATTATATTCACATTATACTTGAACTAATTGATTAGAAGAAATAGCTAGATATGATTTGGACCATTATGTAGCCTAAAGTTTCCATAGTTTCTTTCACACAGGCTACCATCATAGTGCCCAACATAAATCTTAATACCATGGATGTTGTAATGTAAAACTCACTTGGTGTGAGGGATATTGTCATGCATAATATGTAGACCTATAAAAACTATATGTTGCATAACTCCTTTACTAGTTTGAAATCACAATGACACATTGATAAGCTAGTTTATCTACATAGTGAAATCACCACCAAATTCAACATTGTGAATTCTAATTTTCTCTGGATAGTTGACATAAATATTCACCAACTGATGGCTAATCCAACTCCCATATATGGTCCTCTACATAGTGTTTAGGAATTTTCCCTTAATTGGAGTCTTACAAGGATGACTTGGTCCTCATAGATTTTAACATTACACCACTGATAGATGAACCCAAGATCATTCTACCCAACCAACTATGATAAATCATACAACAGAGGAAGATTCCACCACCTGCTACCTGATGTTTGTGTAGGTTCAACAATTTTGAAATTTTGGTCAATTTTATTTTGTATTTAAAATTTGGTATATTATTAATCAAATCTCATCTATTGAAAACCTCAAAGGGAGGTAGAATAGTATGTTACTTAGTTGAAAACCTAAAAAGGTAGATAAGTAGTGTGCAAGGGGTGAAAACTAGTTTACTGACACCTTGAGTGACTTATATGAGTCTTATTCACTTCTATATTTTGTCACCTTTTTTAGTTTTTGGATAGCTTGCCTCTGTAATGTTGTCTCAAGATGAGACAACCTTTTAAGTCTAGGAAAGTGTTAGCAAAAAATGGTAAATATAAAACTATATATATGTATGAGAACATCCTATGTTAATTCTAACTATATTCGATGTATGGGTTGTTAGGAGTTGTTATTTGAATCTCTATATTGGTTAGGAGTCCACCGAATGTGATATGAAGACCTATTCTCAACATGGTAAATCTAAAAGTTACAACCATAGGAATTAATGCCTATAAGTATTTGTAAAGAATGAAATATAAGGGTTGATGTTGATCTTGATGTGTATGTGAGTAATAGAATAGTGATTGTTATTCTCATAATTTTTTTTCATAGAGTATTAATAGAACATGACCTTGATCTATGAAGGTTTCTTTATTATAATCCATGGTACAAGACTATTTATTATGAATTCTAATTATTTGTACTCTTTTATGGTATAATCATAGAGTTTTCTATGTTCTTGTGAATGTTTCCTTCATTATAATACTTCGATGCATAATTTTATATATAAATAATTAGTTTACATCATAAGTTGAGCCAATAAATAAGTGTAATTCTCTACAATAAACCTTGCCTATGTATGTAAGGTCTTGATTAAACCATCTCATAAGATATTGATATAACTTTTCACACTCTATCCCCATAATTAACATGTTTTTGTGAAACCTATGAACCTTTTATAACACAAATCTTTGAGTTATCTCTAATTTTTATTCTGACTCAAGCCTTAGTCCATTTATGATTTTGACTACACCTAGTTTTACATTCATCTTGACCATAGCCATTTGGAATGTTTCCTTGTGTAAATTTTTAACTTAGCTTAGTAGTGCTCCTTCAGAGAAGTAAAGACCATATATAGACCCTTTATATATTATAAATTAATTCAAGAATTTATTTAATTTTGTTAGGCTTTAGCTTTTAGTCAAGATACCCCACACAATGATTTGCCTTAGCAAAAAAATTCATGGGATTCTCTTCATGGGTTTTCCCTTAGCCATTTTATTGCTTTGGTTTTATTATGGAATTTTTCCTTAGCTAATTTCATGAATTTTGATGAGTGATTTATAAGAATCCACATGTCAACATATCACTAAATCAAGAGTGACATCAACATGGTCTAATGTATGATCAATGTTGAGCGAGTGGGATGTTGCCACATGACATCATCCTTGTGACCCACATCCCAGAGAGGACCATATAGAGTGTGAAGCTTTTGGGTTAACAAGTGAGTAGTATGTTACCATGTGACATCATATTGGTGACCCATGATTCTTGAAATGATAGTAAAAAAACTTACCTCCAAGCTAGTGGGCTAGTAGGATTTTTCCATGTGGCATCATCCTAGTGACCCATGATCCTAGAGATCATACAAAGATATTGCCTCTAAGATATTAGGTTAGCATAATGTTTCCATATGGCATCATCTTGATGATCCATAATCCCATAGAAGTTCATACAGAGGGAAAAGTCTCTAAGCTATTACATTAGCAAGATGTTTCCATGTGGCATCATCCTAATGGTCTTTAGTCCTAGGGTTATAGGTTCCATGAAATTTTTTGTCAAATAAGAAGGTAAGTAAGAGGACACCATGTGGTAAGAGAGGTCTTTGAGAGTTCATAAATAATCTATCATGGCCTTGGATGTCATATAAATAGCCACGTGGATGCCAACTATGTTATTTATGACCTAGGTTTATTTTGACATCCATTTTAATGTCATAAACATAGTAATATTTGGCATAATCCATTGAATGGGTTTGGTAGTGCTTAACTAAAAACATGGTGATTTTGACCTCTTAATTGGTGGCATGAGACTAATTATTAAATGATAATAGTTAAAATATTTGTATTGTCTTATGTGCGATTGAATGGATTCTGGTATCTATCCATGTTCATCAGTGTCATGTTCATTATAGTTGTGTATTGTGCCTATCTTTAAGGGAGAAAAAATGGGCATGAAATGAATCACCCACTATGGAGGAAATATCATTCCCATATCCCACTAAAATCATTTTAAATGGTAATATAAAATTAAATTTCTATGGATAACCACTAACTGGTGCACTATAGAATTAGATGAATGGTTAGATTCTTAAGGTTCAATAAAAATGGGAATCCTAAATATTATTTTGTGAGGTACATGAAAACTAAATTCATTATTTAGCTCTATATTATGTTTATGAATATTTTAAAAATCCCCTCATGCCATAATATATAAAAATGATAGACTAGGCCTATTAACAGTGTATTGTGTAGCCCTTAATGATAGTATCTAAGTAGTTTAAAACAATTGACACACAGTTTCAAGGGAAATTGAGATAAAGTGACAAATAAATGTGAAAGTCAAGTATCAAAAACCAATTTTTAAATTTTTAAATGTAAATAAAAATGAAACCAAATATTTTAAAATTAGATATGATATTAATTACTATGAAAAATAAATTTATTTTCTTTACTTATGAAAAAAGTAGGAACACATAGAACTAGGTCAACTAGGGTTGATCTAGTTGAACAGGTAGAACAGAATAAGGTCAATGTTAGTCAACATAGTATTTTATGAAAATAAGCTTAAATATAATAGGTTAAATATATTTAACTTAGTTTGTTATCAAGAAAAGTAAACATATAACTAGGCTGACTAGGGCCAACTTAGTTGATTGTGTAATACAATTTTGATAGAATTGAAAAACTGGAACATAGAAGTGAAAAATGAAATACTCATTTATTTAACTAGAAAATAAAATTTCAAATTTTTTTTTTAAAATATTTTATTAATTTAATATAAAAATCATAAAATGTAAAGTAGGTTATGCTAAGCTAATCTAGTTAGTTAGATAAAACCTAAAAATTATGACTAGGTCAACCATAATCGAATTAGTTGGCTGACTGTGAGTTTTATAGATATCAATACTAAAATTGGGTTGTTTGGGATCAATTTAGTCTAGTATAAGTAACAACAAAAAAAAATAGAGATTAAAAAAGGTCCACCATGGTCAACTTAGTTTGTATAAAGTAAAAAAAATGAAAATAATGAAATAAGACTAGGTAGACCTGCAATGACCTAGTTGGCTAAAATTAAAAACTATTGAAAATGTACTATATCAACCTACATTGACCTAGTTGACTATATATGGAAATAAAAAATTAGAGAATATAATTAGGTCAATTTTCATCAACCTAGTTGCATGTACATAAAATTATGATGTAAGGGTTAGATTCATGTCAGTTTCACCAGAATAAATGAAAATAAATAAGTTAGATCTATAAATTATCCTACTTAGTAAATCTAATATTAAATAAGGTAATAAACTAAAATCTATTATAATGATATATATATATATATATATATATATATATATATATATATATATATCAGTAGCATGACCAAATTAGATATTTTAAAACTAACTAGGGGATATCTTATCACAAAACACTAAAGGAGAGGGTTCCAAAGCCTCTAGGCAAATAATGTTATGTAATAACCCTAAGGTGGAAGATGGAAAGCCTATAAAACCCTATAACTACATTAAGTTTAAGTGTAGAGATAATCCATGCAAGGGGGTATAAGTTAAAACATATTACTTTGTGCAATATATATATATATATATATATATATATATATATATATATATATAAAATAACAAAAGTGAGAGATACTTACCTTTGGACAAACTTGTTGAGTCTCAATCTTTCCCCTAGCCAATGGTACTTTGTAAGAGATTGTTATGGTTTTGTAAGGATTACTATAGTCAAAATCAGCTCTAGGCTAAAATATTTCCTACCTGCATCCAAGAATTCCCAAAAGATAATGTATCTTTTCCAAGTTAAATCTTAAAGAATGTCCCCTTCAAATGCATATGCAATAGAATCACAATCTATAATAATGTGAAAATGAATGTCCCTTTTTATTATATTGAAGTGAAAGTTGTATTTATATAAATGGATAGGTTCTAACCATTCAAAAAATTTAGTCGATAAGGTCATTCCTACCATTATCTAATTTTAAAAATTTATCATTTGGCCTTAAACTAGGCCAACCTAGGTCAATCTAGTTTTGTAGCATGTGTCATATCTTTTGCATCTAGGTCGACCAAGGCTAACCTAATAAGAAAATTGTGTTTTTAAATTAGGGGATATTTATAATTAATATATTAAGGAGTTGGATAAGAGATATTTTTATTGGTTTTACGTATGATATAGTTAACTAATAATCTTTTGAAGCACAAATGGTCTACCCACCCCTTTCCTAGTGCACCTTAAGGTGTGCACTCAAACAAATTGAAATTTGATAGGTTCTTGCAATAGAGAAAGTGTAATTGATAAATATAAAAATATTTTGTTTATACAATGATGACAAATATAATGGTGATCATTTTTATGCTCATGACCTAAAGACAATGTTCAAGTGTAGTAGATACAAACATGGTGTTAAGTCAAGTGAATAATGCCCACTTAATAAATAGAGAGGAAATAATCCCACTAATTTTTTTATCTATTAATTATAATATCAAAACATAGGAGAAGTGGAGGCCCATGCCACACTTAGACCAAGTAGTGTGCTCCTCCTTACTTATTTTACTAATTATAAAGGCTCAACCTAGTTTATGCCATTGTTAACATATATGTTTCACACATTCATACATAATTTGCTTATCCCTATCCAATTTGTTTGTGATCTTAGATTATCGAGTATGTTCCTATCCATAATCAAATTTATAACCCTTATTGGATCAAAAATATGTTTTAATACAATGTTATTCATCGTGTCCTAATGCGTGTCATAATTTTTATCACTACCATTCCTTTCCCTATGTTTTTTTAAAGGGAACGGATTTTTGAGATTTCCTAGTATTAATACAAACATATTAAGTTTTATAATTAATTAGTCTAAGTTGTCTAGGTTATTTTTTATGAAAACCAAGTAGATAGGGTTATTAGTCTAAAATAAATATATATACATAGAATATAATATAGATTGAGAGTTAATATGGAATAGATAGGAAAAATATCCTAGAATGTATGTATCGAAAATAGATAATTATGTGTATATGTTTAATAGACTTTTCTCCTAATACAAAATACTTTTCACATCACAATAAAGTGATTAGATAAATGGGAAACTAAACTATGGAAATATTTCCATAAATCACATAATTTTATCATAATTAGGTTTACAAGGATCAATTTTACCTAAATTAGTCCCCATCGAACCAATCAAGTGATTAGCATAAGGAGGTGCCCAACTCAATTATAGAGAATGATCCCTACATCACATTAATTTTCCATAACTAGGTTTAGGGGATTTGATTTTCCCTAATTAAATCCCTCATAAAATAATTGAATAATTATTTCAATAAGGCACTCAATTAAGTAAAATCAATCCCCAAATCACATTATTTTGTTGTAATTATGTTTATGGGGCTTAATTTTCCATATTTTATTTCCTCATCCAAAAATTTGAGTGATTAATTATATGGGAAATAAATTATTCAAAATAAATACCCAAATCTTATTACATTGTCATAATTATGTTTAGGTGGATTTATTTTCCCTAATTGAGTCCCCCATCTAACCAATTGAGTGATTAGTTTGATGTGGTGCTCCATTAGAACAAATTAAACCTAAAATAACATAAGGTTGTCAAAAGTGGGTTAGTGGGTTTGATTTTCCATAACTACATCCCCAATACAAAAAATTGAGTAATTAGTTTAATAAGGATCTCAATTAAGACAAATCAGTCCTAAAATCATATTAGTTTGTACAATTAGGCTTAGACAGCTCAATTAGGGTTTCATTATTTTCTTATTTTAGTCCCTAATTCAACCAATTGATTGATAAGTTAATTAGGGCATAAATTATGGAAAATCAATTCGTAAATCACATTAGTCTATCATAATTAGGTTTAATGTGCTCTCTATTACCTAATTATGTCCCCCGTGGAACCATTTGAGTAATTAGTTTAATGAGGCACTCAATTAGGGACAATCAAGATCCAAAACACATTAATTGTAATTATTAAGCTTAAGGATATCTATTTCCCCTTATTTAGTCCATTATTTGACCAATCAACTAATTTTTTGAATAGGGGACTTAATTTTGGAAATTCAACCGAAATCACATTAATTTAATGCAATAAAAATTAAGGGGCTCGATTTTCCCTATTTACATCCCAATGCAACTAATTAGTGATTATTTGAATGAAAATTTCAATTAGGTAAAGTAAATCTCTAAACCACGATATGGTGTAACAATTAGGTTTATGGGTTTTAAGATTCCCTAATTTAGTTTCCCATCTAACCAATCAAGTATTTATTTTAATGGGGAACTTAATTAGGAAAAATCAATCCTTAAGCCAATTTAGGTTGTCATAATTATCTTGGTGGCTCAATTTCCTCTAATTGCATCCCCCATCCAATTAATAAATTGATTTGTTTAATGGGCCACTCAATTAGAGAAAATATATCCCCAACTCACATTAAGTTATTATAATTAGGTTTATGAGGATTTGTTTTCTATAATTTAGTCCCCCATATAGCTAATCAAGTAAGTGTTCTAATGGTTCTCTCAGCTATGGAAAATCAAGCCCCAAATCAAAATAATTCTTTAATTTTTTAATGGGGATTTATTTCTCCTAATTTCATCCCCTATACAACCCTTTGAGTTACTAGGGAAATAAATTATAGAAACTCGGGCCCAAAATCACATTAGGTATCTATAATTACATCTAATGGGAGTTTATTTGACCTAGTTGCATCACCCATTAACCAAAAAAGTGATTAGTTGAATGAGGCATTCAATTAGGTCAAATCGATCCCAAATCAAATCATGTTTTTGTAATTAGGTTTAAGGTGCTTAATTTTACCTAATTATGTACCCCATGCAACTAATCAAGTGATTGACTAAATGGGGAACTCAATTAAGGAAAATTGAAACCAAAATCACATTAGGTTATCATAATTAGGTCTAATGAGGACAATTTTCCTTAATTTCATCCCCCAATCAACTAGTTAAGTGATTAGTTAAATGGGGCACTCAATTAGTGAAACTCTATCTTCAAATCACATTAGCTTGTTGAAATAAGGTTTAGGTGGGTATATTTTCCTTAATTTAGTCCCCCATCTAAATAATCAAGTAATTGTTTCAATTGGGCACTCAATTAGATAAAATATAACCCTATAACATTAAGGTATCATAATTATCTTATGGTTCTTGATTTTCCCTAATTTAGTCCCCCATACATCTAATCAAGTCACTAATTTAGTCATAGGCTTAATTCATGTTGATATTGGTAATAAAATTTCTTACAAGGACACATGAATATCACCCCACAAAGATGGATATAAATTGTCAAATTAATACATGCTAAAGGAAATTATTAATTCACCCTAGTTTCACATATTAAATACACCCTAACATTGCCTCTATATCCACCCAAAATCCACTCTAAATTTAACTAAATGTTACCTACTAAAGTCACCCTAATGTCACATTTAAAGTCACCATAAATTTTCCTATAAATTCATGCAAATGTAACTTGATAAATACACCCTACATTTACTTCTAAAGTCACCCCAAATTCAACTATAAAGTCACCCTAACATTGCCTCTAAATTAAAGTATTAAGTCTCTTTTATAGTCGCCCTAATATCATTTGCTAAAGTCATGCATTATAAAGACACACTAACATCACACACTACAAATGCCTACCAAATGAAAATTCAAATATAATTTTGAGGATTATAATTTTAACAAAGGCAATTTTAAGGTGAATTAAAGGAGATATTAAATGGTCTAAATGTTGTAGTGAGTCTAAGTATCTTTTAGATCAAATTATCCTTATAAAGTGATATATGCTCACCAAAAAAAATTATGAGATTCATGTATAAAATTAATTTTTTTCTTAAAATTTTCATTGTTTCTATGTAAAAAACATATCTAAATTTTATTATTAGTATTTTTTGTTATATTTAAATTCAAAAATATTGAAAATAAAACAATGTTATACTTTTTGAAATAATTTTAGGGTGTGGATATTCTGAATTTATTTTCCTAAATCGTTATTTCTCTCCAAGTCCATAAATTTTTACTTTGAAGTTTCCACCCACACACATCCACACACACACACACACACACACACAAATATTAGTCTCCTCTTCAACTATAACCATGAAATCTTATATATTTTCAATGTTTTTTTCATCCTCCCATAATTTTTATTCATATCCCAAATTTTATTATTTTTCCAAATAAAGATAAATATTTTGTTAGTGAAATTATTATAATGTTAAGATAATTAATTAATTTCAAAAAATGTTTCATATTTATAAATATAACTTATAAACTTTCACACATATTTTATATTTTTATTTTTTTCATTATTCTTGTGTAATTGTTTTTCATAGCCCACTTTTATAACTTTTTCCAAAATTGAATAAGTATACTTTTATTTCTATAATTATAATGTTATTATAAGTTACTAATTGAAAAAAAATTATTGATAAATATAATTTATAAAAATTTTCACCTATTTAATATTTTAAGTGTTTTGTTATTACCACCACAATAGTAATTCAAAGCCCAAATTTGTAAATTTGTAAAAATATTGTGTTGGTTTTATAATTATAATGTTAAGATATTAAAAAAATATTAATAATAAATTTTGTATTAATAAATATAGATCTAAAATTTTAAACCTTTTTAATATAAAATATCTTAAATTTCAATTAACAAATTTCTTAATTTATATATTTTTTAAAGAGGTCTCTCATGAATCACCAACTAACAATTCATAGTGTATATATTTATCATGTAATGGAGAAAATACAATCTAATCCATAATTATTGAAAATGTTTAAATCCACCTCTAAGTCTCATCATCAAGACAATAACAATGCTCAGAAGAGTATAAAAACTTTATTTGAACAAGTACATGAACTAGTGTAGAAATAATCATAAATTATAAATACATGAAGTAGTCGACTTTGTATTCTAGATTTTATACTACATCATGTATTTATTCATGTAAAGTTATGAGACTCTTCTTGGCATAATTATTTTCCTAATGATGAGCTTAAGAGGTAGGTAAAAATGTCAACAATAATTATGGATCAGATAATAGCTTCTCCTTTACATGATGCTAGGTCTCTCATGGTCAATAATGTACTGGAAAATATAAGGCCATTTTTGTCATCTAATGGTTAAGTGCCCACTTGAACATGTGAGTCAAGTGAGCAATTGAGAAATAGAGCTCTAAAATGGCCTTCATGGTTAATTTCCCACTTGAAATTTTGAGGCCAAGAAATGGCCTCTCATTGCTAAACATAAATTTTGATGTTATTTTATAAAAATCAAACCATATAATTTTTTTATGCCTCACATGGTCAAGTAGATGTTTGATCACTAGAAATTGAAAATTGAATCCATGGTGAGTCACCTAATTAATCATTTTAGGAAAATATTATCCTTTCATTATTGAACATATGATTTTGTTTTGATTGTATAAAATCAAACTGTATAATTATTTTACTCCTCACATGGACAATGAGACGCTTCATAACTAGATCCCAAAAATGGCCTCCATGGTCAAGCACCTACTTGAAATTTTGAGCTCAAAATTGGCCTCTCATTTTTAAACATATATTTTATTATTATTTATATAAAAAAGAAACCATATAATTATTTAATAGAAAAAATAATATAAATATATATTATATTATTTTTAATTTATTTTTTCTATTTAAACACCAAATGATATAATATAATTTTGATTTATATTTTATTTTAGTTTATATTTAGATTAAAATCATGAATAATACATGAATACAAATTTTATATTGTAATTTATTTTTATAATTTTATGAATATTTTTATTATTGTAAAATGCTTTAATATTTTTTATGAATATGAATATTAAAACATATTAAGAACATACAAGTATAAAATCATAATAATTAATTTATTTCAAAAGTTTACATTTGAAAATATGTCATATATTTTTTTTTAAAATGTTATTGACTTTCACAAATAAATATTAAATTAAAAATCACATTTTTACTATGACAAAATATATTATTTCTCACCACCCAAACGATTGGTATCATGAAAGAGAGAGATAATCCTAGCCAACCCTCAACATTGATTTTAATATTAAAAACATAATATTAATTTTTAATGAAATTAATATAACACCAAAGTTGAATCACATTAATGTATCACAATATGATTGAAATAATATATATGAATATTATAATATGGGATGAGTTAATTTGAGGGAGAAACCTCAAAAAAATTATAATAAGAACAAAATTCATAATATTGTCATCCAATACTCATCATTACCTCATATATATTCCCTACATGTGTTTATAGATACTAAAATATGATTTATGTAGCATCTTAGTATTGTATAGTTGGCAAATACCTATCATGTCTCTAGCCTTCAGTTCTAGACCTTCCTTTTATTGAAAGGCTTGCATTTGTCATCTCGTTGTGCCTAACTATTTATATTATGGTCTGACCTAATCAGTTTTAAATCCTCAACAGCTTCTTAACATGCCAAACACTTACATCCCATATAAGGAAACTTGGGTTGACACAAGTGTCCATATTCTTATTAAGTGTATAGTCATCAACATTCATCTAATTTTAAAATATTTTAAATCCTATGGGTCAGTCAATTTGTCTTATTGAACCATATCATGAGATATTTTTAAAAGGTGTGGCATAAATACAAATTTGAGCATATTCATTAATCATCTATCAAATACCAATAAAACACTAATTCAAGCTCAATATATCAATCACATAATTGAGTTATACTACCCTGTTATTCCTTATTTTCATACAAGTCATAGGATCTATCATATCATAGGTCTGAAGAACTCAAATAATAACCCATGAGTATTATTTTTCAATTTACAAGCTAGATCATTGGATGCCTTTTCATATAGTATATTTCACCCTTGTGTACACACAAGCCAACACCTATGGGATAACTACATAATTATGAGGCTCTCCTTAGAGTGTTGGCTATGTAATAATAAATCAGGTTATCTCAACACCATGATCCCACTAATCCATTTCTGATAAGGTACAAAGAATTAAGGTGAAGAACTAGGGTTTAATCCATACACAGTCATCAATGGCTTATGTGCATGAATAAAAGACTTAAAAATAAAGGCAACATAAAAACAATTAGGCTCTAGGTTGATAATTCATAATATAATTAATATTTTTCATAGGAAATTTGCATTGAGATTAAGACAAAAACATTAAATAAAGTACCCACATACTGATGTAAATGCTGAGGTCTCCAGAAAAAATATTTACTAAATCTAATGACTAGATCATGATCTTTCCCCTACATGTTTCCACCTTTTTATTTCTTAGAACTATAAATAATTTAAGTATTACCTCTTCTTTTTTTATGCAAATTAACTAATTTTTTAATTTACTTTTTATATTTAACATAAATTAGCAATTTAATTTATAATATTCATCTAAGTTTTTAAATAATTGGCCTACACTAGAATAATTTTATTGATCCTTGTGTATAGGATATGCTACCATTTGACCCTCCATACATACAAAAAAGGTTAAAGATTTGGTACACCCAACCTCTGTGTCTCCTTGTGCAAACACTAGTTTGACTTATTGTTTCCCTATTTTTGATTTTTTAATTGTAAAAATTCTTAAAAGTTAGAATTTTATTTATTCTAAAACTTTAAAATTATGACCGATATGGATGTATCTAATTGGTACCTCATTAATCAATAAAAATGGTAGCCATTGCTTGTTATGTTTCATAAATGGATAAATTAATCATGACTTTCACAAAAGATAGTGATTTAAAACAAGATAAAAATAATACATCTCTTTACAATTCTTCTTGTAATAATATGGAGCCTATGTAAAAAGTTCCTCCCATGCCTAAATTGGTCATCATTTTTCAGTGATATTATCTTATTGAGAAATAAATAAATACATATACTAAGATATAAATTGTCTATCTTGTGAAATAATCAATTATTTATAAGAATATATTCTATGAAGAATTATGTGAAACCCAAACACAAATTCTTCATTTTCAGATATTATTAAAACTCTAAAAAGCAATGAAAATCTTGTTACTTTTGATTGCATAGATTTACCCTAAAAGGATATTATTAATCTATACTTACCTTTATAATTACAAATTAATATTAACAATAAATTAAGTGATAGGATCCTTCATGATATATATTAGAACTAAACTACAAATATGTGATCTGTAATAAAAAACTAATAGAAATTGACTAATTATATTAAAAAGAATGGTGAGAGGTTATTTATTGAAAAACCATCTTATATGCATTGGTTGTGGATTAGTTACCCTTTCCAAGGCATTCATATACATTTATAGATGTGAATATAAGGGTTTTTAATCATTAGGTTCTTTCTCTAACTCATCCAAATGGGAATTTTAGGTATCCTCCCATGTGTATATATAAGGTGGTTAATCAACATTGAGCATATATAATTTTTATTCAATGCATTTAAATACATATACAAAAGGGTTAAACATTTTGTGAACTTAACCTCTATTTCTGCTCATGTAAACCCTATTTTGAATTAGGGTTTCCTGATTTCTAATTTTTGAAGTATTAAAACTCTTAAAAATTAGAATTGTATTTATTCTAAAAGAATCAAATTGTGTGTAATATAGATGTATCTAATTATTAATTCATTAATAAATATATAATAGTAGTAATTGCTTGTTATATTTCATACATAGGTAAATAAATCAAGACTATCATAAAAGGGAGTGATTTAAAACAAGATAAAAATAAAACCTCTCTTTACAATTCTTCTTGTAATAATATGAAGCCTATGCAACAAGTTCCTTGATACCTAAAATGGTCATCATTTCTTAGGGATATGATCTTATTGATAAATAAAAAAATACTTATGCTAGGATACATATTTTGGATCTTTTGAAACAATCAATTATTTATAATAATATATTCTATGAAGCATTATTTAAAACCCAAATACCAAGTCTCCATTTACATATATTATGAAAACACTCATAAGCAATGTAAATCTTATTACTTCTAATCGACAAGATTTACCCTAAAATTATACTCTTAATCAATACATGCCTTTATTAATACAAATTAATATTCATAATGAAGGAAGTGACAAGATCCTTCATGAAACAGATTAGAACCAGACTGCAAATATATGAAATTTAATTAGAAAACAACAAAAATTGAATAATTATATTAAAAATAATGGTGAGAGGTTGTTTCTTTGAAAACCCTTTTATATTCATTGTTTTTGGAGTAGTTACCCATGCCAAGGCATGTATGTAAATTTATATATGTGAATTCAAGGGTTTGAATCATTAGGTTCTTGATTTGACTACTCTAAATGGTAATTTGAGGTATCCTCCCATACATCTATATAGGGTGGGGAATTAACATCATGCAAATATAATTTTTGTTCAATGTATTTGTGGCCCCTATCACATTTGTCATCAAAATTGTATAATAACTAATATCATAATGT
Organism: Torreya grandis; assembly: GCA_037957365.1. NCBI lineage: Eukaryota > Viridiplantae > Streptophyta > Pinopsida > Cupressales > Taxaceae > Torreya > Torreya grandis. The sequence continues at coordinate 942,804 of JARHVA010005320.1, forward strand.
CCATTTGTTTCTACCTTAGTGAGACATTAATGAGTGTTTCATTGAGAGGGGGTTATTTGTTAAGATGCTAGAATAAGGATGGATTGGAGGGTACTTATCATCACTTTGAGTTGTACCCTTAAAGAGGCTTTTTTTAAGACCTATTCACCCAATTGACATAATGGTAACTCTCTAAGGTTGTGGGTGACTTAAGACTAGAGATAACCTCCAAATATGGCTATCTCCCCTGATGAAACGCCTAAAAATAACACTGACCTATTTAAATTACAATGAAAAGGGATAGAGAGAAACATGAAAGTAAAATGGTGCTATACCAAAATATTAACCTCCACTTGCCTATGCAATTATGAAGTGAATAAAAACTGATCAAACCACACAAATCTAGCTTGAGGTTATATTTACATCAATATTTTAACATGGAGGTCTTGAGAGATGCATGAATTAGGAGGGACAACCAAGAGGTGAACTAAATCAACACTAATGGTAGATTTACATATATAATCACTTCATGTGACTTTAAAAGGTTCAACCTAATTCCAATAAGTTAATTGTGATAGGAATAAGATATGGAGTTAGGACACTTCCATTATCAATCATGCACAATCACAAGCATACACTAAAAGAAAATTTAAAGAAGGTTAAAACTAGCTTATTATTCATCTCAAAAGGAAAGAGCAAGTGTTAAATTGAGAATGGATTCACCATAATCATATTGAGGATGAATTAAAATCCTTAAAAGGCTAAATTTATAGAAAGAATAAGGAAATAGAAAGAGATAGGACATGGAGAGAGTCTTGACAAATGTCATCTATCATCAAATTAGTTACAAGTGCTAAAATAAGGTGAAAGAAATAGTTATAACACTTCTCTTCAACGTTTATTACTTGGTGTGATGATGATATTAATGAAGTTGGTTAAAGAAAGACTCTTCAACTCCTATGACTCATCCTTCTTAACTTGAAACTATTATTTATTGTCTTAGGAGGAGTTACAATTTGTTGGCATGACACGTCACATTTGGCATTTTTGGAATTTTTCTACACCCTTCCCAACTTGGTGATGATGAGACTTAAGCTTATACCTCCTCATACTTATCCTATCCTCAATTAGGACCTATAATTATAACTTATTTCATGAAAAATGATGAATATAATCCCATCTCTAAAGTAAGGTCGAGCCTTGTTCTTTGTAAGCTATTACATCCACTTGCTCACCTCATGTGTGTCTTGTAAAGGATCATATAATCTTTGTTAAAACTTTAGATTCATTATATGGATTGAAAATAGCTTGATACAAGATTGATAAAGTTGATATAAGGTTGCACTAGATCTTGGAATATTCTTACTACCATGAAGTTGGCTAGATTTTTGTATAACCAACCCTTCCACACTACCTAAAACCATTAAAATTGGATTGTATATGACTTTTGGATCTATGAAAAAGATTAATATGATGTTCTCAAGAAAGTTTAAAAATGTTCATATCCCAAATGACTTTACAAAGATATGAAAACTCATTTACCATGTGCAAACAATGAGATTATTTATCATGACTTGGTCTAGCTTCTTGAAAACCAATATTAGCATCATGGATACCTCTAGGATGGCTTGGTTGAAAGCTATTAGAAATTTTACTATCTTGGTAAATATTATTCAATTGGTTAATAATATCTCACTCACTCAAAATAATTGAAACATACATGAAACTATAATTTTAGATCATTTTTATATGCTTTTGCATCCACACATGCCAAGATTTTGAATCCATAATATGATCATGAGGTGTGTAGGTTACTTTAAGTGGTTTTCAAGATAATCTAGGTGAATTAGAATCAATTGGAAAGAACTCACAACCATTGAGCTCTCTTTGAGGGTTTCATGATAGCTTTGAGGTGTTTAGCTTCTTAAGGAATTTTCATAAAGGAAAAATCCTAAATGAGTGTATAAATTCCATGAAATTGTATTGGATAGAACAATTTAACATTAAACTATGTCACTTTTCTCCATGTACTTCCTCATTTGACTTCTCATGTGATGAAGTTGATCTTTTCTAGTATTGCAAACATGTGGTTGTACTCGAGAAAAGGTTTTAGATAAAAAATGTATTTATAATGCTATTTTTTATTCATAATACCTCCTTGGGACTCATTTCATGCTCTATCATGTCTGATAGTAGTCTTCCAAAGGACTTAACCCTCCATGTAAAACTGGAACTCAATTTTCCTATGGCAAGGGTTTGTTGGTAGTTTAAGAACTTAGACCCTAATGACCCTTATCTGATGGTTTCCCCTTATGATAATGAATATAAAAATCTTGTAACATTATTTATGGTTTATCAAACCTTGTACAAGTCTCTCATATTATTATTCAACACCTCATGCTTACCCTTGTAGACTATGTACAATCTAACTAAACAAGCCTGATCATGGTGTTTTCACTTCTTTTTAAGGATATAAATCATTTTAGAATAATTTCTAAGACCTTACCTATTTATCACAATATTCCCCACTTCCCATTTAGTGAAAAACATGTATTTATTCTTAATGAATTCATTCATAGACTTGACATAGTCAAGCTAAACCTATATGTTTGCATTGTTTTCTTGGTCCTTTTAATCTATAATTGGTTTTTTCTGAATTAAAAAGATCTTATATTGGTATAAGAACATGGATTGTCAAGATGAATAGGATATTTGTCTAATATTTGTGTGTTATGCACTCATTTTATTTATTGTATAGTCTATTTTATCTTATCCTTATGACTTGTAATAAGTTATAATATGAAGAGACTCCACTTTTGGCACCAAGTATGAGAAGAAAAAGAATAGTCATAGACTAGAAACATCTATATATACTTTTTTTTTAAGAAGAATAAGGTTCTACTTTAGAAGAGATTAATAGAGATTATCTTGTTCTAGTTACCTATGTGATTTCTTATTATGTTCCTTGCATATGTTCTCATGTTTAATGTTTTAGTTACTTTATATCTAACTATTTTGAATGCATTATTTCAATCTATGCAATGATAGTTGATCTTAATTCCTCAATAACACAAGATAATTAATGTATTCTATGTTTTTATCATCCAAATTCCTATCTTTATATAATAAACTATTTTATGCACATGAAGTATATCACAAGTATCCTCATCCTTAGCATGTTCTGATGCTTCAAGAACCTTTGATAATAATGGTATGATGCATGTGGAACTCCTTTTGGAGGGAATTATGCTAATATGGTTACTAGGATAGAGAGATATTGAGATATGGTTGGATTGAAGGATATGTAATTTCACAGAAGAAGAATAAAAAAGGACTGGTCTTACCATTCAGGAGATCATTTGAGAGCATATTTATGGAGAGATTTACAAAATTTTCTAGTGTGAGTTGATTGAATTTTTAGCTAACTAGTTATCATAATTGGAATATTATTGATTTAACCTAAGGATAGAATAAACTATAATTTAGACTGAATAAAAGATAGACCAATTTTAGAGATTGGAAATTGACTGGACAAGAGCAATAGATCATTGGATTACTACTATAGTAGATAGATATATAATTGAGTTTGTAGTGTAAGGATACATAGACTTTAAATCTATGAAGGTATTTTTCATTAAAGGAATTCAAGGGAACTTTTTGTAGTGACTACCTATCCTAGTAAATATGTTGGTTATGGATAAGGCCATGGTGTCTACTCTAGCCAATATGGAGTAGTCACTTTGGGCATATAGGGGTATGTGTTATATGATAGTGAATTATGATTATATGAGTGGATAAGGATTGAACTTGAATCCAAAATGTAGACACAAGGAAAGTAGATTAAAAATAAGAGTCTGGATTGAGAATGTGGGCTACAATAATAGAACAGATGGAGTAAATAGAAAAATACCCAGGTAACTGCAAGTAGAGTTAAGAGTCACAGTAAAATAAATGAATAATGAGTAGGAAGACATGATGAAAAAGATTAAAGAGATAAATAATGAAGGATGAATAAATATGAGATGAAATAAGAAGGTGAATGCTATTAGAAATAAAGAAGTGATGAAGAATGAGAGGAAGAATAGATGTTCAAATATAAAGATGAGAATAGTGTAGAGGTAGATCACTGAGACGATAGATGTAGTGTGTAGAATTAAGAATGGGTATTATCAAAATAAGGATATGAAGTATTAACTAAAGAATCATAATAAATTTAAAGAGTAATCATAGGTTCAAGTTTAAAAATAGAAGTCATAGGAAAGAATCATTGACTAGAAGAGCACACATCCCCACAACCCAATTTGTTATATTCTAGTAAAAATTTTCACCTATAAGGATAGGCAAATAATAGATGAGAAGGTCCATTTTTAAAATAAGTGCATTGATGGGGTACTAAAATGGAAATAACCTCAATTCATAATGATTTTAAGGCCATAGGGCTCATTGAAACCAAGCAGAGAAAAAAAGGAAATATACAAAAATAGAGTGAAAAAAACTTGATTAGTGTGTAGGTAAATCCTTATAGTGCATAGGTAGGATATCATAGAACACAAGCTTCTACTATAATAGTTGTGCAATATATCCCTTTAACACTAGTTTATAATATGGGTCCTTTAAGATCATTTATCAACCTAGTGATATATGATGGGTCTACAGACCCTGAGCATTATTTACTAATGTGTGAGATGAGATGGAAAACTAAGGGTATTACTGATGAGGGTATAAAGAAGTAAAAATTAATAAGGGAATTAAATGGAAGAGCCCTTGAATTTATATAATGTAGAGATATCACTCGCATAAATCTAGTGTAGGTTAAGGAGTGGCTCATTGTAAAATTTGAAATCAAGCAATGTAAAAGTCAAACTATTTAAGACCTAAAGGATATTAGGCAAAATTTAGAAGAATCAGTTTATAATTATGATCATAGGTTCTCATATGTTATTAATAAGGTGGATTTTTCTTTAAAAGATAAAGATAAAGCTATGTGGTTTATCAAAGGACTGTGTTCTAGGATCGGGTTTGCTATAGCATAGACCCAATATGATACCAAGGTAGATGTTAGATCTACTAATCTTTAGGTGGAGATAATTGAAGATTATGGGGAAGCCCCTATAATGGGTTTTAAGATTAAAAATACATTGAAAGATTTTATGAAGAGGATGGAATAATATCATGAAGTAGATAAACATAAGCTAAATATATGGTGCATGGAGTGTGGGAAAGGACATCATAAGAATGATTTTTGTAAGGTCACGACAGAGTTCTATTAAATTTTTAGAGTAGTAGGGAACATAAAATGTAGTGTCATCTCTTACAATAGCATGTCAAAAGCCCATAGAGTTTGTATTGTAATTTTTTTAAGTCACACAATCATGATGAAAATAATTATAAGGCTTTGTAAGATCTCAAAGAAGATATCATGAAGAATGTATTAGCCATTGCTGCACAACAAGTGTCTTCGATGAAGAAAATGATTCCATGCCTAGAGGTTGATAAGGGTTGTGTTAACCAAGTAGGTCCACAATGGATTCCTAATTTGCCTCGGTACCAGCCTCAAGGTTTAGCTATATGTACCCCTCCTTCACTAGGTTAGACTCCACCATCATCACAATATTAGTACTTAACACCTTGGAATATAGAAATGATGTAGCAATATAAAACTAGTTAGACCCCACTAGTTGCATAATAATAATTTTGGATTGGATACAATACCTAACAACATCAACACCAAAATATAGCATAACAATAAGGAGGTTATGGAATAGGTTATTATTCAAATAGAGGAGGATCTAGGGGTGGATATATATGGGGTTACCAAGGTGGTAGAGTAAATAATTACCAACACCCTCTATTACAATGCTACTTATGTAGAGAGTATAATCATGCACAATGAAATTTCCCTTTGAATCCTCAAAGACAATATCACTACACATATTGTAGGGTATATGAATAGTATGAGATAAAATACTATCCTATTTTGGAAAAGAAAAGAAAGGAAAAGGCCATCAAGAATGTTAACATGGTGAATGCATAGCCTAAGGATGATGCATTTTTGAATGCCATTACAAGACACCATCATACAGAGAGAAGATTTCCTCCTCTCAAAATGCCTCAGGACCAAGGAATCCATAAAAAAAATAGGAAAATTACCTAGACCTAGTTTTAGAAAAGGGGATCATGTATGAAGCTACATAGATGTTGAAAAATATTAAACACCAAGACACTACTAAAGGAGATGTTGCAATAATAGATGCCCAAATGTATGGTTAGATTATGCACATTATGCACCAAGATGGAATTGTTACTTTGTTGATAGATTTACTAAAACTACGAAGTATACTATCCAATGAAGACATTTCTTATAACATCACAAAATTATTACATAATTTACTAGAGTGTGCACAATAAGGGAAATAAAAGATAGAAAAACTTGTTTGGTATGTAAAAATAAAGAAGCCATGGGGTGTAGATTTATGAATCAACATTGAAGTTACAAGATATGAAATTATAAATTTTATTTATTTATTTTGGTAACATGGTCAACATGATCCTTCGGTCTACATGGGAGGTGATTGGATGACTAGTTCTTAGTTATAGCTTAGTGACTCTGAGATTAGTAAACTATGGAAAAGTTGAGCCCATTGGCTAGTTAGAAGACATTGAGATCAAAGTTTCATAACTGAGCCTATGAGGTGACTTTGAAGTCATTGATATGAAGATAATAGCAACTCATTACCCTATGTTGATTAGCAATAAATTGGCATATGATGGTCAAATGACTATCAATACAATGTAAAATTAGTTAGAGGTGCATTAGAGAGATAAGATTGTAGTCATTCCTTTACATAAAGTGCACAAACCTTACATCATTCTGGATAAACTAGAATCTCTATATGTCACACAAGAAATCAATTAGATGAAGGTAAACTCTAAGGAGAACTCAAAAGCTCTTTGTACTACTAAGTGCAATTTATTGTATGAGAATAATAAACCTCAAGTGTAGTATTTACTCACTCTATAATTGAAAACCTCTAAAAAATGGAATCCCAAACCTATATTTACTTAGCCATTGATACTTCATTTTATCATAAAATATTGTGCATCCATGTCTATTAAATCCCCTACTCACTCATAAGTTTATTTTCTCTATCAAGCAAACGATCATATACATGATTATATAAAACCAACTAGAGAAGGAACTTTGACTTGGGAATTAGATTCATCTATAAGTGTAAAAATTGATAGGCATCTACTCAATTGGGCTCATGGTGATCATGAACTCGAACCCATGAGAATGATCTTTGCCATAGAAAAACAACTTCATTCATAATAGGCAACCAAAGACATCAATCAATTCATTCTATGACTATAAGTTAATGTGCCTATGATCAATTAGTTGGCTAGTGCCTTGAATTATGCTTTAAAGGTAGTTGCAACAACATGGTATATAATTCATAGAGATTATCAGGTCAATTGGGGTGATGCATGAAAATTTATGATTAACAGATTTCAACTACCATAGGTCATCGAAAGTAATTGGCCTTACTTTCAAGAAGGTGATGCCCTAAAATCTATATCCACAAATGTGTTGAGGTTTGGACTAAATAATGTGTGGTACCTAAGTATTGGGTTCATATATTTCATTATAAACTTGCCCCTTTACCATCATCCTAGTATATGCATCAAGAATGCAAGAGGGAGACAAAGCATTAGGTGCATGTATAGAGTGACTTCATACAAATTTTTGTGTTTGAAGATGATAAACCTCTGATTCATAATGCGCTATTGAAAATCAAACATTTCCTATGCAATGGGATGTGCACAAGATTTAAACACTAAGACAAAGTCTAATGCATAGAAGAATTCAACCTGTGATCTAAATATAACATTACAAAGATATACAACTACCAAGATAGAAGAACAATCTCTTATGAAACCATGCCACTGAATACAAAATGAAGAGGAGGAAACTAAATATTTAGATATTAATGGTGATATTTATTTGATTGATATGTTTGAACCTGAATAGATAGTAGAACCATTAAAGGATCTAGTTGTAGAACCCACTAAAGAAGAAAAAATGTGCAACATACAGATTCCAGAATAAGAAGGGCAAAAAATGCTAAAAGAATATATTGCTAAAGAAAAGTTCAAGATTTATCAGCAACCTATTAAAAACATGTGTAAAACATCAAAACTGAGGATATTCCTACATTAGCACATATAGATGACTGTTGGATTGAATCTAAAGTTTCAAAAGCTATGCAAATCCTATAAGATTATCAAGATGTGTTTCCCCAAATAAATTTAGAAGTCATAGGAGTACATCCTTCCATAGGTGAAATGCATATTGAAATTATGGAGGGAACATGAATAATCAAGAAAATACCATATAAGTTGAATATAAACATGAAGTTGAAAGTGAAGGCTAAACTAGATAAAATGCAAGAAGTAGGTATAATCTATCCCATAGGGAAGGCATATTAGGTTAGTCCCATGGTATTATAGCCTAAAAAAGTAGGGCAATTCATAGTATGTGATGACTATAAAAATTTATAATCTATCTTGCAGATGAGGTAGATTGGCTTAGTCCCATAGTAGTGGACCCATTTTTGATTCCCTTCATAGATGAAGTTTTAGAATCTATCATAGGTCATGAAGTTTACTCTTTCATGAATGGATTCAATGTCTATCATCAAATACCCATCATAGAATAACATAGAGATAAAACCAATTTTCTATAGAATGGGGATCCTTTGCATATGAGGTAATACCTTTTGGCTTTAAGAATGCACCTACAACTTTTTCTAGAGTAGTGGTGACTGCATTTAAGGATTTCATTCATGACTTCCTAGAAGTATATCTAGATGATTGGGAAATATTTTATTTATTTAAAGAACACTTGTATAAGTTGTGCCTCATGTTAGAACACTATTGATCTCTGTGCATTTCTATAAATTTTAAAAAGTGCTTATTTTTTACACATTTTGTTGTCCTACTAGGTCATGTATTATGGAGTGAAGGGATTTTGTTAGACTAGACCAAAATTATAGTCATTCTTAGTATGCATCCACCAGTCATCTCCACGTAAATGTGATCCTTTCTTAGCCATAGAGGGTACTATTGTAAGTTTATCAAGGGATATGCAATCATTTCATCTCCATTATAATATTTTCTATGTAAAGGTACAAAGTTTATATGGACTTTTGAGTGCCAGGCAAGTTTCATAGAACTCAAGTAAAGATTGGTCGTTGTGCCTATTCTCATATTTATAGATTGGAGTAAGCTCTTTAATGTGCTCATTGATGCTTATGGTATCATATTCAGTGTTTTACTTATATAACTAGGTGAAGATAGATTAGACCACCCCATCCATTTTACAAGCTGAAAATTGTTTGATGAAAAAAAAATTACATGAGAACTAAAAGGGAAGTACTAGCTATAGTGTTCACACTATATAAATTATGAAATTATCTTCTTCTAACATCATTTGAAGTTTTCATAGATCGTCAAGCTCTGTGCTACCTAGTCAATAATCTTATGCTCAGAGGATGCATTTCAAGATGGTTGATGCTCTTTTAGGAATTTCAATTTTACATCAACATCAAACCAAGCAGAGAAAATATTGGGCTAGATAATCTTAGTCCCATCACAAATGTGGAAGAACTAGAAGAACTATAGGAATATTCTCTTGATGCCCATCTATTTCAGGTTTCTATGATACTTAGAATTTTGAGGCAATTGTTAATTTCTTAGAACAAGGAGTATTCCCTATGAACTACCAAGAAAGATATAATAAGTAGTTTGTCACCAAATATTTTCATATAGTATTATAAATGGGATATTTTATCATTTAGGGAAGGATGAAGTATTTTTCAAGGTAGTTCTAGAACATGAATGACCAAAACTCTTATAAGAAGCACACCAAGGAATAGTAGGAGGTAATTTTGTTAGAGAATCTACTACATGGAAATTGTTATAGAGTGGGTTCTGGTGGCCAAACCTTTTTTAGGATGTACATAGAGTAGCACAATATTATGACATATGTCAATGAATGGGAAAGCCATTCCAGAAGGATGAAATTCCCTTTTAGCCTTTTTTAGCCAAACAACATTTTAAATAGTGGGGCATCAACTTTGTAAGACCTATTAATCCCCCAAGTAAATATAGTAAAGGTTGGTATATTATCACTATGATAGATTACTTTATCAAATGGGTTGAAGCTACTATGACACCCATTTATGAGCCAAGGATGTAGCAAATTTCCTCTATGATAATATCATCATAGGGTTTGGATGCCCCATCAATTTTGTTAGTGATCAAGGGACACACTTCCAAAATAATACTATCAAATCTCTTACTAAATAATTAATGATTTCCCATCATAAAAGTAATGTGTACCATCCACAAGTTAATAACCAAGCTAAGGATTCTAATAAAGTGTTGGAAAAAATGTTGACACAAATCTATGATGTCAAGAGGGATAATTAGGAATATTATATTCATATAATTATTTGGGCCTATTGAACACACTATAAGTGGGCTATAGGTTTTAATCCATTTCAATTGGTTTATGAGCTTAAATTAGTAATTCTAATGGAATACTTAATACCCATTTCATGCATTGCAATGGTTATGAGACTAGGGGATTTTAAGTCTCTCGTAAATAGGCAAACCAAACTAAATAAGATGTATTAGTATCGATGTAGATCATATTAGATGAAGGAAGTTTATAAGCATAGTCAAAAATCATGTCATAATAAGAACCTATGCCATAAGGAATTTCAAAAATATCAACCAATTTTGTTATATGATAGTCACTTCAGAACATTCCCAAGTAGATCAAGGGGAAAGGGCCTTATGTTATACACAAAATATCTCAACAAGGAACCATTATATTGAGAGATCTCTAGGGAACAATTTTTCCAAGGTAGGTGAATGGTTGTAGGCTTAAGCTCTACCACCAATGGTCTTAATTTATCTCTTTATACCAAATGAGTGGGTACTATATAACACCAAGTAGATTAGTATTTCCCATGTTTGTATGTTTTCTTCTATGTTTATTTTTCTATGTGTGCATGTATCTTATAGATAATATCTTCAATATATTTTGGAACTAGGATAATAAGTATAGTGTGTGCCATCTATGTATATAAAAATCTAATTGTGCCATTATTGATGTCAATCAAAGTGAAAGCAAGAAATTAAGTTCAAGAAATGTATGATCAAATCACATCAACTAAGATATCAGTCATGTAATGGTCATGAAAAAGTATTTAATGATAGATCCAAGGTTTGAGTGATCTAATATTAACCAAATTAGAAGTTGGTCAACATCATCTATTCATAATCTAGTATGGACTGCCAATAATATAATGGCATATCTTGATGCATTCACCAATGAATAATTACCTTAATTGTCATATCAAATAAGATTTTCCACAACAATATTCACATTGATATCAAAGGGATAGTTTAGTGTGACATTTATGTAGAAAACAATAGGCATAAAATATATAAAGGCACAAGGTTATGAACCAAGTTTGTATTTCATTCTTGAAAACATTTTATGAGTTGAAGTTTTAGATTCGAGCTAATTTCTACTATGTATAAAGTAATTTTTTTTGTAATTTCAATATTTAGATATCATGGATCATTTATAGATCATATAAAACTTGATGATGCTTAGAAGGAAGGAATGGGCATCAACCTTGTGCTTTGGTAGACAAAATACATTGATCCAGAGATGTTTGATTATTTTTTAGGGGTAGAATAGAAACTCTTCTAACTAGATCCAGTTAATACTACATAACCACTTTTGCTCATATACCCACAATGATTCCAAAACATAGACATCAATCACTTTATTCACATGCCCACCTTTAGTGATTTAGGGGAGATTATGTATATCTTAATCAACCACTATAGTAATGTCAACATTTATATTGGCATTGACACCATTATAGTCATCAACATCAAATCAATGACCTAAGATTTGGGTATGTCTTTATCTTACTCCATACAAGACCAGAATACATCCTATCCTTTAGGAGGCCATAGACTTGTATTTCCTAAGGTCTAGAGGAATTCCAATTGAAGAAATACAAGATGAACCAATGTGCATCTTGGTCAAGTGCATCACATAGAGATTTTTGCAGACCCCAAAGTCTATGAAGTAAATTCCTAAAGGAGTGGTTGACATTTCATATTACATGATCCACCATAATGAGTAATTCAATAGGATAGAATATTTTGTATAGGAGCTACTTAAAAATATCAAAAAGTGCCACACTACTTCCAAGCAAACCTTCCAGTAGTAGTTTCTCATCTTTTTAATCTATTTCACCCAATAAAATTCCTATAAAAAAGAGGTGCACCCTGACACTAAATACTATATAGAATAATAATTATACAATCTAATATGGACACCTAAGCATGATGCCCTATCATATAAGGGAAAATTCAAGACATAGTGGGAGGGGTGTTTGTAGCTGATTTATACACATCCACAAGTGTTGTTAGATGTCACGTAATTCCTAAGATAACATGTTGTTTTCACCTTTCTCTAAAAATTCATTTTCATTCACATTTATGAGCTACCTAGGTCACCATTTGGATGCTTACCATATTTTTTTACCATGGCCATAGTACATGCCAAAGTCACTAAGAAAAAAACATATATAGCCAGGTGTGTGACACCACTCCAATCCATACCACCTAGTGTAATAGTTCCTTTAGTACATCAATAACCAGAAGCCATAACCGTATCGTAGTATAAAGGAAATCATAATCTCTCTATTAAACAATAAACACCATCACCTCCATTAAAGCACAAGACAAGGAGAACCACAACCTAGATAGATGACCCTAAGGTGCCCTAGATCATAATCTACTAACTTACCTTAGATCAGAATGGATAAGTAGGAGGTCTACTAGGTGATGGTCACAAATATGGCTGGTGAATTCTATGAGAAGGAGGAGGAGAAGGATTTCTTCTTCTAGAAGGTTGCACATAGTTTATGTACATAAAAAGGTCCCTCTAAGTTTAAGGGCAAAAATACCACCATGGCCTATATCCATTATTGTTGACACTATGCACCAAGAGGTTGAACACATGTAGAGAATACCCCAACTTTCTGAGATGCCACCTCCCACCACATTTGTATCCATTAACATCTTTTCACCACTACTAGAAAGTTCACAAGAGTCTTTGGTGCATAAACCTAGAACTTGATGAGAGGTTAGGGTTTATCTTACCTTGAAATAATGCACATTTAGTAGGATATCCATGGCATAATAAGTGAAACCTTCTCCTTCTTCAAATTTACCACTAAACAAATGTAGGTTTGTTACTTTGAGGAATAAGAAAGCATTTATCTCTATCTTTATGGTCCAATTGAGTGATTTTCCACCTTGAGAATAAGTCCTAGAGGCCAAAGAGCTCATGCCATATCAAATTATAGATAAAGAACAATATTCTTCATGGGAGGAAGCATATTTCTTAGTCAAATGATGAATTTTTCTTGAAGAAAAGAAGAGTCAAAAGGATCAAACTCAATAATAGCATGATCAATAAGCAAGTCATCAAGATAAAAAAGCCGAGGCCATGAAAATGGCCCATGATGTAGAGGTTGAATGACAAAAGGCTATTGAAGAGGCCAAGAAGGTGTAAAAATATATAAATGGAGCAAAGTAAGCATAAGAGGTGCACCAAAAGAATATCAATAAAGAGAAGAGGAATAAAGAGGTTGCACTCACTGCTAAGACCAAGGTAGAAGAATATAAGAAACAACAAGCCACAATGGCATTGATAAAAAGGCTCTAAAGGATGCCACTTTCACCTAGTAAAAAGTTACTGAAGATACAAAGAGGTAGAAAGAAGAATAAGATGAATCCCTATATAAATAATAAGCTCAAGAGTAGGAACAAAAAGCAAGTGTAGGCAAAGTGTAGGTTGAACTAGTAGCAAAAGCACAAGATAAGGCTGAAGAAGATAAGGTTGTTATGCTTAAGGAATAGATGAAGGAATAAGAGCATGTGTAGAATATGTAAGAGGAAGAATAGGAAAAAAATAAATTTGTAGAGGAAGAGATCCATAGGAAAGTAGTGGAATAATCTAAGGGAAAACAAGATAAAGATGTTGGATAGTAATTGAAGAATATATAAGAGGCTACAACACAACAACAAAAAGTGCTTGAACAATAAGTGGGTGGATTGGAGCAACCAGGGCAAGAAGAAGATACATTTTTAGCTAGAATAAATGAGCAAAAATCAACTTTACTTCTAGGAGGATTATATTGATGGGATGTTCCAACTATGGGTGCTCGATATACCACCTTCTCACTTCTACTTATGACCATGCCATGACCTGATCCTTCAACTACTACAAAAACATTAGCAACATCCCCACTCTAGTAGGAAGCATCATTAGATGTTTCTATATTAACACTAAAGAATTAGTTAGAGGGTACTACGATGTTCCAAGAGTCCATTGCATAGAAGGCCACCTATCTAGAGTAGGAGGTTGATCAATCTAAGGCCAAAAACATTGAGTTGAAGTCTTGAATACAAAAAAATTCAAAGCTTATCTAAGACACTTGTCCTAAGTTGGTCACTTGAGCATTTAGGTAACAATTATTGTCTCACTTAGGCAAACTTAAGACACTTATCTCTGAGTTAACAAAGGATTAGTGCATAGCACATAAACTCCAAGTAGTGGGAACATTGGGCCAATATGTTAAGGTTAAGGTTGCTACTATCATCACTTTATAGGAGGAATAACAAGGAATGCATAATACTATTACACTTTAAACTCAACACATCACACATAGCTTTATGGATTAGAATCGGTTATTAGATAACACCTTTTCCATTTATAGTGCAAAATTTACAAAAGCCACCAACACCAAAGCAACCATGTCTAGTCACACTACAACTATGGAGAAGGATAAAACACTCTAAGAATCACTAAATGTCAGGGATAATGTGCTTGACAAACTTTTGAATTGGTAAAGTCAGATTTTACATAGTTCATTAATTGGCCTTCAAGCTTAATGATACACAAATAAGATAGAGCAGCTAAGTGGATATATTTATATAAGGGTTATGAACACCAATGTATCCTTGAGTATAACTAATGATGTAGACCTCAAGAAGATCATTGGATACTATGATTCATTATGTACCCTATTATAGTTGATCCAAGAAGTGATGTTGGATTAGAATTCCTACAAAATGGATCTAACTCCCTTCACCAGCTCAGTTGTGTATATTTTCAATACATATTCATATAGGCCACCTTCAGAGCTATAATAGATTATTACATGGCATAAGGCTACCAAATCCTATTCCAAAGACTCTTCTAGTCAAACATCATCTACATTCATGCCACCACCTTCAAGATAAGTACTATGTAGAAGTACAAATTTTTAAAATTTTGTATAACATTTTGTATTGGGTATGACTTAGTAAGACAAGCAAGGCCAAGTTGGTTGAAAATCTATAAAGGGTGACCACCTACTTATTCAACCTATTGAAAACCCACAAAGGGTGTTAGGTTGGTATGTTGCTTAGTTGAAAACCCAAAAGATTATCTAAGTAGTGTGCAAGAGGTGTGAAATATAAATGACACCTTGAGTGATTACTATGAATCTTACCGGTCCAACCATTTCTTCTGCCTCTGGTCACTTGTGCATTCTTGAAGATCCTATGATGTTGTCTTGGGATGAGATAACATTTTAAGTATAGAAAAGTGTTGGTTGAATAACATGGATTATAAAGATTTGTAGGATATTTGTCCAATATTCATGCATTATGCACTCATTTTGTCGATTGTATAGTCTATTTTGTCTTATCCTTATGACTTGTAATAGGCTAGAAAATGAAGAGACTCCACTTTTGGTGCCAAGTATGAGAAGAAGATGAAAAATCATAGACTAGAAACATCTATATATAATTTTTTTTAAGAATAAGAAGGTTCCACTTTAGAATAAATCAATAGAGATTATCTTGTTATGGTTACTCATGTGATTTCATATTATGTTTCTTACATACATTCTCATGCGTAATTTTTTCGTTACTTCATATCTAACTATTATAAATGAATTATTTAATTCTATGAAATGTCGGTTATTCTTAATTCCTCAAAAAAGTAGGATAATTAATTCTTTGTATGTTTATATTGTCTAAATTCTTGTGTTTATATAATAAACTATTCTACGCACATGAAGTATATCATAGCTATCCTCATCCTTAGCCTATTATAATGTTTCAAGAACATCTAATAACATTTTACAACTTAGGAGAATGAGGTGAGATCTTTGGATGAATCTTATTTTTCATTTACATATGCATATTGTTATTTTTAAACCTCAATTAGACATAAAAATGTTTTACAATCCATGTTCCTCAAATTACCTGTTACAACTGCAAACACTTTTTTGCAAGGTATTCATGAAAGTTTTAAAAAACTCATTTGAATCTTTCATGAGGTTGAAATAGATCATATTTTTCAATAATAAAATAATTCTCTTTTGTTTCTTGGAGATTGAATCTCAAATGCAAATAGACTCTCTTGGATTCCTCATAGGCTTAAAACACCTTATTTTAAGTATTCTTGACTTAGATTGATGATTTCTATTCATTTTGAAGACCCTAGTCACCTTGGAAACTCTCTTATATTATATTCACACGTTTCATGAACCTCCAAACCTTATGCTCTATGTAAAAATTATACTTTCTATCATGTTCACACCTGTAGCCTTGACACAGTTAAGCCTAACATGCATGATCATATTATTTCTTTACAATATAAACCTGTATTTGTATTACTAGAGGCCTGAGGGTTTTGGTGAGGTTGAAAATTTTTATCATCATTATCAATCCTTTTCATGGTTCAAAACACTTTCATATCCTCAAAAATTGAATTATCATGACTAATTATCAGACCAAAGAGATTTTCTTATTGGTACAACCATGAACACTAGAATATTGCATTAATTTTGATGTTAAAAAGACTATAGGACCCTAAGTATATTTTTTTAAATAATTTACATGCATTCACCAAGATTATAAGTTTCACTTTAAGAGTAAAATCATGAGATTGGGGTTTTGGAGGGGTTTTAGAGGTAGTAAACTTCTTAACAATGGTTCATAAAGTTCTTCCCTCTAATCTTAAAAATAATGCCATGATTTTGAAGGTCATAGGGGTGATAAAAATCCCATAAGATAATTTTCCCTAGATATATCTCTCCTCTATGAAATAAAATTATGAAATTGGCTCTTATTTTCCTACCAAGGACTTGATGGAAGAATTGAGTGGTTTTCTGCATTTTTTGGATTTAAACCTTCCTTCTCTACATGGTCTGAGCTTGGGAAATATGTAGTAATCCTATGAGAGGATTAAAAGTCCATATTAAAATTGTAAAACCTTTCATGAATACCTATACAAACCCTCCTTTATCAACAAACTATCATATTCTACAAGAAAACCTTGTTGGATCTAAGAAATGAGTGATGATGGTGTCTCTATTAGATTATATCATGTTGGTGTAATGTACCAAGAACATTTTCACATTATTTTATCTTCCCATTATACATTATTCCTTGTTTGGACATTATAAATAATGAATAAGGCAGTTTTAAAAAGTGAGTTAACATTGAAAAAGGAGTGTTATGACACCTTAACCAAGGTATATGAGCAGGACATGTATGGTATGTTATCTAATAAATTTAAAATGAATTAAAAAACCCTTTTTCACTTATATAAATGATTTTATACCCTTTTGTTTGATATATAATAAATGAAGTCACATTATGACATTGAAAAAAGCTATTGATCAAAACAAAAAAAACCTTAACTTTTCCAAAATTACCTTAATCTCTCCAAAATCTAAAAAATTCAATGTTTCAATCTCAATAGTTCTAATTATTGGTCTGATTTCTCACTATAACACCCCATGTTAGCTTAGAAGATCACCACCTATTGTGTTCATCATGGATCAAACATTCTTTAATGTTTTTAAACTAACCTTAACATTCCCAAAGTTACCTTAATTTTTCCAAAACTACATTTCAAAAGACCTTACAAAAGATTAATGCACAAGACTAACTTGAAAATACACATGCTATAGACCTTATCAACCTAATAATATATCTCTTAGATCTTGAAATGACATAGACACTGATCAAAGGTAAGGTTTTGGATTATAGGGGTTGACATTTAGCCTAAGATATTAAATTATCAATATTTTTTGGTGACTCATAGGGGTTGGTTAGCCTAAATAATAAACTGGAATAGTAGCCTTATCAATCCATTAGGATATGGGGTCACCTTAACTCAACACAAAATTAGCTTGAACCTTGAGAACTAACTACAAGTTCTTAAACAAGATGAAACAACTGATAACACCTTCAAAACACACAACCAAGAAAAAACACACACATGTGCCAAAATCCACTTAGGAAAATCAAAACACAGACCTACTATATACAACTAACCTTAAGTCATCTTCATCTTAGATCAAAGGGAAATATTTTAGAAATTTCTTGATTCCCCCTTAGTGAATTTGAACTTGATGAATGAAGTCTAGTGAAATCTTGATTATGAGGTGTGATGTATGCCTTATTAAATACGAGTTTGGAATTTTAATTATCTACTCAACTAGAAATCAATTCCAAAACATTGGAGAAAACATATCTCCAATGTAGACATATTATTCTTGAGGCCTTATTCTTACCTCATGTTATACTTCAATATTGAATTTTTTTTCAAAAGTGATCACCTCCTAATTTGTGAAGATAGTTTAAAAATCAACCTTTAACGTCTCTTTTGGATAGTGTTATTGGTCTTCTATGACATCTTGTGTAAAAAATATTACAGTTTGTTTAATCTCTTTAAGGAGATCTAAATTTTTCCCCCCATTCCTCATCATGGTCTTCATGAGGCATACTTTGATCAACATCTTCATGAGTATGCTCTCCAAAATGATCAAAGACCTCAAACTTGTATTCATTGAGGTTTTATTCTTGTCTAAATGAAAGTATAACAAATTTAGTAACATATCTATTCTACCCTATAGGGGATAATAATTTGCTAAGGATCCCAAATTCACTTCAAATATTTAGGTATTGTTGCCATAAATGGTCAGAGCTTTCTTGATCCAAATTTTGAGATTCTTGAAGTTTAATAGGGATAAATACATCATCACCATTTAATAAAATCTCACTCAAGACTACCACATAATTATTATCTTCTTAAATTTCACCCCCATGCTCTACTACAACTTGATCTTATGATTGTGCCTACAAACTAGTACCAACTGATCAAGGTCTTCCTATTTAAACACATGTTCCACTTGTACCTCAATTTTAGCAACCTCATTTTTATCATCACTTGAATCAATATTAGAGATATAATCTTTTGAAAACACTAATTACATCTCATCATGTTCTTATTTGTAATAATAAGTGGGTTCATTATTCTTAATGAAACAAGGAAGTTCAATACCAACATTTACATCTTTTTAGCCACTTGAGACCCTTTGGGGGTTGTCCAAATTCATCTCTACAATTGTCACTTTTTGGGAACCTTCATAATGGATTTCTTGAGGCTCATGTGTAGATACAACTTCATTTTCCTTTTATTCACTTAGATACTCTTTATGGACTATAAAATTTTCAACTTTCTCAAGGATTACAACTTCATCTTCTTTTATTTTAGTGGCATAAAGAAATGGCATATTATAACTAGGGTACCTAATCTAAAAATATTGTCATGTGGTCACATATTCATCCTCATATATTAATAATTTATTCTCTTAATTTTTATTTTCTTTACTTGACTTCCATATAATTGGTCCTCCTTCACAAAGGGATATGGTGGGAGGGAAAGAAAGTTCAATTAGTTGAGCATGGATATAGACATTATGGGATGATCTTGAATGGGATTTGGGTTTGAATAAGCATTATTAAGAATTTTAGATTTTTGATTAGTATTTTAATTCAATTATTCTTGGAAAGGATAAAAATAAAACCATACTAGAGAGGCTCCATTCTTTTCTTTCCAATCAACAATCAACCTATCAACTTTTGATATACCATAATCTTCACGAACAAAGTCAGCTAGATGGGTGGTTGAAGGTTTCAATAAACTTAGGATATTTATATAATTTGTGTTCACAAAATATTTATCCATTTTCATAACTTGGGATTCATGTATAATTTGAGTTTGAGGAAGAGGTGAGGAGTTTTGGAAGCTTAGGATTTTGCTTGGTTTAGCCTCTACAGCCGTACTTTCTTTTTGGTTTTGGCATGGGAGGAGTGGTCTAATAATATTGGATTGGGGAAAAGGGAGGATCATAATATAATTTTAATTTATCTTTATACTCATTAAAAACCAATAACCCACTACCAATACTTTGAATTAAGCCTTTTATTTCATGCCACTCATTAGAAGAACTAAGGGTATATTGAAAAGGTTGACTAGGCTAGTGGAATTGGACTTGTTTTCCTCAATTATAAATAAAATAATATTTAAGGTATTTATAAAGATTATTTATTTCCAAGATCTAATTATAAGGACTATTTTGATTGGGTGGTTATGGAGGCAAAGAAAGATAGTGTTCATGATAGTAGGGTTGCTCATATTGATAACTAGAGCCATATGGAGGAAAATAAGATCATTTCAGGACTGATATGGCTCAATATATGGATGTTATGGATCATTATAATACTTATAAATATGTTTAATATAGAAATTCCCTCCATAAATAGCCATCAAACTTCATGAGCCAAATGAAACCAAGTGAAACTATCAATAGTTTATTGAAAAAAGGTACTTGGGATGCTTGAACTGGTTGCTAGAAGCTATAATTCACCATTTATGTTTGATATAATATATCCAAAGGCTTATATATTGAATAAAAAACAAAAAATTATCCAATAAATGAATTAATTTACATATTATTCCTATCGAGCATGTCAAAAACTATTGTCACTTTGAATTGTACCGTTGAAGAGGTTTGTTTTAAGACCTCTTCACCTAATTGACACAATGAGAACTCTCTAAGGTTTTGGGTGAAATAATACTAGATAAAACCTATAGAAATGTTTGGTTCCCTTGATAAAATAATTAAAACTAACACTAACCTATTCAACTTGCAATGAAAAGGGACAGAGAGAAACATGAAAGTAAAAGGGGCGATGCACTAAAATCTTGACCTCCACTTGCCTATGTACTTATGAAGTGAATCAAGATAGATAAAAACACACAAATCCAACTTGAGATTTTTTTTAAATCATTATTTCAACATGGAGGTCTTGGTATATTCATGAGTTAAGAGGGATAACCAAGAGGTGAACTAAATCAACACTAATGCCATATTTTGACATCTAATTCCATACATAACCAGCTACAAAACTTCATGTGACATAAAAATATTTAACCTACTTGAAATAAGGTAAGGTTAATAAGATAAAAGATAGGTATTTATGAAACTACCACTATGAGTCATGCACAATCATAAACATTCACTAAAAGTAAGCTTGAAGAAGGCTAAAACTAGCTTATTATTCATCTCAAAAGGCAAGAACAAGTGTTAACTTGAGTAAGGATTGACCATACTCAGATTGAGGATTCATTACAATAATTACAAGGCCAAATTTATATAATTAAGAAGAGAGAGATATATAATATGTGGAAAAATTCTATGACAAATGCCATCTATGATCAAATTAGTTATAATTGCTAAGAAAAGGTGGAAAAAATAGTCATATCACTTCTCTTCAACATGTGTTACTTGGTGTGATGATGATATCCATGAAGTTTGTGTATGAAAGACTCTTAAATTCCTATGACCCATCCTTATTCACTTGAAATTGTTCTTTCTTGTATTAGGAAGAGTTACAAATTGTTGGCTTGACACATGCCACACTTGGCCTTCTTGGCATTTTTCTACACTCTTCCCATCTTGGTGATGATGAACATTAATCTTAGACCTATTAATACTTATCCTCTCTATAATTAGGACCTTAAATTACAACTTATTTCATGAAATATGAATAATACAAGCCCATATCTCAAGTACTATCTAGTCTTATGATTTACAAGCTGTTACAACCACTTGCTCACCCCATGTGTGTCTTGTAGAACATGATAGAATATTTTTTAAACCTGTAGATGCATTATATGGAGAGAAAAACATTGATACAAGCCTATGAAATTTGATATAAGGTTTTACTTGTTCTTGGAATAATATTACTACCATGAATTTGGCAAAGTCCTTGTATAACCAACCCTTTCACACTACTTATAACCATTAAAATTGGCTTGTATATGAATTTGGGATCTATTTAAAAGATTAATTTTATGTTCTCAAAGATGTTTGAAATTTTTAATACCCCAAATTACCTCAAGAAGATCTAAAAACTCATTTACCATGTTCAATCAATGATATTCTTTATCGTGACTTGGTTCAATTGATTGGAAACTAATCTTATCACCATGGAGACCTATACAATGGATTGGTTGAGATTTATTGGACCTCCCCTTCTTGGTAAATATCATTAAATTTTTCAATAAGACCTCACTCACTTAAAACCATGGAAATAGGCTTGGAACTTTTGTTTTAGACCAGCTTTCTATGCTTTTGCAAACACACATGTTAAGGTTTTGAATCCAAAATATGCCCATGAGTTTAGGTGATTTTCATAGGTTTTTAAGATAATTTAGGTGCATTATAATCCATTTTAATTTACTCACAACCATTGAGGTCTCTTTTAGGGTTTCAAGACAACTTTGAGGTGTCTAGCTTTTTAAGGTTTGTTCATAAAGGACAAGTCCTAACTAAATGTATACATTTCATGAAATTTTAGTGAATAGACCTCTTTAACATTCCTTAATTGTGATTTCACCCATCTACTTCCTCATTTGACTTCTCATGTGATGAAGCTAATATTTTTGGCATTGTAAACATGTAGGTGCACTCAAGACAAGGTTTTGGAGAAAAAGTATTTATAATGCTAATTTTATTGAAATCCATGCAGATTTTACATTTAAAATTAGATAATATATTTTGGTAAACTTAACCGTAAGTTAAGTTAATGAACTAGGACTTAAAGTTTAAATATATAAATTAAAAATATCTTAAACATTAAATTACTGAAGCTGAGTAAAGGGAGAATATAACATGAAAAAATGGAAATATGGCATGTAAGAATGGGTGAAACTTTGGAGTTTATGATAGTTCCTCCTTTAGACTTGGTTCATGCTCTATCATATCTGTTGGTATTTTGACAAATTACTTGAACCTCCAAATAGTCTTAGAACTTGATTTTCCTATGACAAGGGTTTATAGGTAGTTTAAGAACTTAAACCCTAGTAACCCTTCTTTGATGGTTTCCCCTTATGAAAATGAATCTAAAAATATTGAAACATTATTTATGGCATATCACACCTTTTAAAATTATCTCATCTTCTTATTCAACACTAGACTTGCATTTACTCCTCATGCTTACCCTTGAAGACTATGGACAGTCCAACTAAACATGCATGATCATGGTGTTTTCACTTATTTCCAAGGATCTTAATCATTTTAGAACATTTTATAAGACCTTACCCAAATATCACAAACTTCCATAATTCTAATTAAATTCAAAACATATATTTATTCTTGATGAATTCATTCACAGACTTGACACAATCAAGTTGAACCTATATATTTGCATTGTTTTGTTAGTCATTTTGATATAAAATTAGTTGATGTGAATTAGAAATATTGTAAAAATTAGGATAAGAAGTTGATATGTTTATATGAAAATTAATTTATGTTTCCATATGCATATTTTTATTTTCAAACCTCAACTGGACATAAGAATTCTTTAGAATCCATGTTCCTTAAACTGCCTACTACAACTGCAAAAACTTTATCGGTAAGGTATTCATGAAATTTTTGAAAAAATCACTTGATTATTTCATGAGGTTGAAATATATCATATTTATAAATAATAAACCAATCTCTTATTTGTTTTTTTGATATTGAATATCAAATGCAAATAGACTCTCTTGGATTCCTCATAGGCCTAAATCACCTTCCTTGAAGTATTTTTTACTCAAACTGATTGTTTCTCTTCATTTGGAAGACCCTATTAACCTTGGAAACTCTTTTATATTATCTTCACATATTTCATAAAACTCTTCACCTCATTCTCAATGTAAAAATGGTACTTTATATCATGTTCATACCTACATTCATGACACAATTAAGCCTAACATGCATGATCATATTGTTTCATTGCAATCTGGACCTATATTTGTCTTGATAGAGGCTTGAGGGGTTTGGTGAGGTTGAAAAAAAAATTATTATCATTCTCAAATCATTTTCATGGTTAAAAACACTTTCATAGCCTTAATAACCTAAATGTCATGTCTAACTATCAGACCAAAGAGATTTTCTTACTAGGACAACCATGAACACTAGAATATTGCATCATGCTTGATGTTTTAGAGACTATAGGACCTTAAATATATGGGTTTAAATCATTTTAATTCATTCACTAAGCTTTTAAATGTCACTTTAAGATGAAAACCATGATAGTGGGGTTTTAGAGGCAATAAGCTTCTTAGCAATGGTTCATAAAGCTTTGCCCTCTAATCTCAAAAATAATTCCATGATTTTGAAGGGTATAGGCATGTTATGCATCCCATAATATAATTTTATCCATATCTCTCTCTATTCTATATGAAATAAACTTATTAAATTGGCTCTTATTTTCCTACCAAGGACCCAATGGAAGACTTGAGTGGTTTTCTTGATTTTTGGGATCTAAAACTTCCTTGCATGCATGGTTTGAGCTTGGGTAAGATGGAGGAATCATAGGAGAGGCTTATAAATTCATTTTAAATTTTAAAAACCTTTCTTAAATACCTATATAGACTCTTCTTCATCAATAAACTATCATATTATTCTATAAATCCTTGTTGGAGCTAAGCACTAATTGTTAATGGTGTTTTTATTATCTTTTATAGTGCTAGTGTAACATACAAAGAGCATCTTTACAATCTTTTCCTTGATAATTCTTCATTATGACTCATTTGGACATTAGAAATAATGAGTAAGGTAGTTTTAAAAAGTGAGTTAATGTTTAAAAAAGAGTGTTATAACACCTTGACCAAGGTGTACAGGTAAAATAGGTATATATTATTATCCAAAAAGTGTCAAATGACTTAAAAGATCCTTTTTCACCTCTAGACATAATATTAGACCCTCATGTTTGATATTTCCTCAAATAAGTTACATTATGACATTTAAACAAGCTATTGATAAAAATAAAATAAATACTAACTTTTCCAATATTACCTTAATCTCTCCAAAAGATTAAAAATTCAATGTTGCAATCTCACTAGTTTTGTTTCTTGGTCCACTTGCTAACTATAGAACCCCATATTAGCTTAAATGAGCACCACCTATTATTTTCATCATGGATCAATCATTATTTAACTTTTTAAAAGTAACCTTAACATTCCCAAACTTACCTTAATTTCTCCAAAACTAAATTTTAAAAGACCTTACAAATATTAATGCACATGACTGATTTTTGACAAGACATGTGCTATAGACCCTATCAATTTAATAATATCCCACTTAGACCTTGAAATGACAAGGAACCTAATGTAATGGTAAATTTTTGGTCTATAGGGGTTGAGATTTGACCTAAGAGTCCAAATTGTCAATAGTACCCAATTAGAATTATGAAGTTGAGATGTGATTTTGTCTTTGTAGATGTTGGTTAAGCCAAAGTCTTCCATTATGGTGTGATGTTGGAAAATTTTAATCTTGACTCAAATCACATCCTTGAGTTTGTTTATGAAGTAAATTTTGAGTAAATCATCAAAGAGGCCTTCAGTATAATTGGATTTTTTTAAAAAAACCATTGTTTGGTATTATTTAACAATGTTAATTTGATAATGTTTAATCAAGGCACCTATGAATTCATTGTAGGCTATAAGCCCAAAATGTACTAGAAATATCTTGAAAAAATTAGCTCAATTTGGTTCTAAATTTTAATTATGATATCATTGGTACATCTAGATAGCTTCCTTCTATAAGTGAAATGAATCAATATGTACCTTTTATTCCCCCATAATGGGATGCATGCTAAAAAATAGCTCGAATTGGTAAGTCTAGTTAGTGGTTAAATACCATAAGTTTTTGGAAAATCTAATAAAGTTACACATATTAGTGATCTATAAAAATAAATACCATTTGATTGATGATCCCCATTAGTTTAGATTGATTGATTTTTAGTACTGAGGTCAAGTATGTGTGTTAAAGGTACAATCATTGGGGGGTGAATTAGTGAGCCCATATTTTAAATCTCAAATCCAATCCTTTCAAACTATTTAAATAATCAACATATATAAACTTGATCAAATAACATTAATAATAGAGCTCATCCATTCAATGCATACACAAGATAAAACACACAACACATAGTTCATGTGGGAAACCCTCATGAGGAATAAAACCCACTCTCAAGCCTGAAACACATGGACTGATTTTAATATAATAAATTAATAACAAGGTATTTTTCAACTCTGTTAGACTAGAAAACCTTGATCATATCCTCCTGACTAAAGGTTTTCAGTGAAACACCTATTTCACAAGGAACAACTGTCCCTAAGGAAGATCAAGTCCTTTAGACCCTCATTGAAGTAAACACCTCTACCTTAGAATTGATGTCTTCAACACCTGATGATGGATATATATTTATCTAACCCATGTAAAAAATATCTCTCTATCTCCTATAGGCCTCTCACATAGGCATGCCACAATCTCTGTCCTTCACTCAAACTATCCTCAGATGCACATTCAGACCTCTTCACATATCCTCAAACTACAAGAAATATTTTTGTGATATCAAAAATATGACCTAGAAGTCATACACATAGTCATAAATCTTATCTTATCATCAATTCATCAACTAGGCACTTTACCTCTTCTTTGCTCCATAATTCTCACATACACTGTGCACTTGTCTCACCAAGTCTTCCACAAGCCTAAAAATCAACACATTTGGTTTCATCACTTATAGAGAAATCATGAATTAAAAATATCATAATATTTCCTTGTCAACCAAAATGCATTCCTTCATCCTTAAGGCATCTCACATGAGTCACACTTAAGCAGAATCTACTTTTAGATAGGCCTAAGTCACTTTTAGGTCCTATGACGACCCATTCACCTCTTTGACACTTTGAGCAAACTAAGAAAATAGGAACACTTTCCAAATCATGAAACTATTCCACATGATCTATAGGTCCTATTTAAGTGTAGATATCCATCATAATAACCTTCTACTTAAGAACAATTTCTCAAACAATATTCTATGCACACAGTCACCACAAACAAACACACAATCAACTTCTAAACCTTTGTTCATACTGCATATGATTGGTCAAACCTTCATAATTCACACATATGATCCTCATGGAGTATAAAACATGATATAATATATAATTCATCATTAAACATCAAAATAACATCAAAACAAACTCAATTACCCTTCTCAGGTTACTTGCAGAACATAGTCAAACACATAGTCAACTTTAGAGTTCAATAACTTTGTATGTACATACATTCAGACCTTCAAATATATATTTATAGATTTAACTTAGAGTTATATACCTCTTTTATTTTTACACCATGAGTAAATTTGTCCTAGATCAAAAGATATGTCTCAAAAACTAGACATTGGTCTTTCCTTTGTAAAATTCAAATATTCAAATGCCAACAGTCATAGTTAAACTTTGAACACTATGCTCACATTTCATGTCCTCACTACTCATATTAGACATGCACCATTGATATTATGTAAACTTTAATGCATAGTGCATCAATTCCCAAATATTAAACCTCGAACACATTGACCTCATCTTGTGCACTCTTGCAATATTGACTCATCGTGCACCATTGATCTCTGTGGATCAGTCAAGTCTTTATCTTATATCACTCATCATTTGGTATTTCTTATAACCCCCATGATTAAGATATTTTGCACCCTCACATGCCTTTTGAGTAATTATATTATTAAACATCATGCACTTCTTACCATCTCACTCAACACACACTGTTAGATCAAAATTGTATGATCACCTACAAGTCATTAGATATTCATTTGGTCCTGATATTTATCTTCATGTAAAATAGAACAATTATGGGAACCTTTGCAATCTATTTGTAAGGTCAACTTTGTACCTCCATATATTTCACTTTGCTCAAGTTCATGTTCTCAAAATTGGACAATATGATCTTCTAATATAGGATAATATAACCATGCATCAATATATTCCTATAACCCTCACATGTGTGAGATATAATGACATTAAAACTATTCCTTAGATTTATCTATCATAAAGCCAATAATGTCAAGAATTTATTGAAAGGCCAACTTTGCACATGCATATCTTTTGATGCACTTCAAAAAATAATCTAAAATTTAGTAAAAATAAACTAGGAACAAAACTTAACAACCCCATATGATCAAATTATCTTGAAACATCAACATGTGAGATATTTTACATCACCAAACTTCTTACTTTGTTCTTTCTTACCTCATGTAAATTTGGCTAAGTGATCTGGAGTTCATACTGGAAAAAGTTTCCAAATCATGATGAAACCAATTTCATAGCATAGAGCTCGTTGAGAGCTTTCCAACACATTTTTTGAAATGTAAATCTGAGTTTAGGAGCTCCTGTTATGGCCATTTGAAGATTGGTTAAAAAATATCACTTGCGACATTTTACATGTGTTTCAAGGTGGTTTCGACATTTGGACCTATTGGAGGTTGACACTTGGAAAATGATATGTTTGAAAAAAAATTGGTTCGATGACATGTCATGTCATCAACATGCCACGTGGCAGTGTGAGATAAGCTCATTAAGCAAGGTGGTGAGTTTGAAGGAAGGACCAAGTCCAACGGTGCATGTTTGGCATTTTAACCAATGTGCATGCTAACTAGGCACCTTGAGCCCACCAAAGGGGGAATTGATAGATTTAAGGAGGCACTTGAGATATTTTAAGCCTTGTCTTATCCATTATTTGCTGCATGTAGGATAAAACAAGAGACAAATGCGCCCAAGAAGAAGTCAAGCGCGCCAAAAAAGGAGGGAAAAGATTTCAAACCCAGTCAAAGCACCTAAAAGAAAGGGTTGGTAATTTTGAACCCTTGACCTACCACCCAAAAGGGATAGGCCTTGAACACTTTAGCTATGGAGGTCAAAGTGTTATTGTTTCTACGCTAAATCACTTTCTACATTCAAAGAAGAAATGAGAAACTAAAAGAAATGGTCAAGGCTAAAAGGTACCTGATTGTAGTCGTGTGCACCAAAAGCAGACATTGGAAGGTACTCCTCTTTAGCTGTGGAGGAATGACACCTGCAAAGAAAAATAGACTAAACACGAAAAAATGTTAGATAGAGAGACGGTGGGCTATCAAGCAAACGCCTGATCCCAGAAGTACGAAGACTTCCTAGAAGGATATCAACCCACTAATAAAAAATAGAAATATTTGCCAAAAATGGAAATAATGAAAAGATGAAATGAAAGTAAATAAAAGATGAAACAAAATGCATACCTGATATTCAGTGAACTATTCTGCTCAGTCGCCGATGTCGGTCTCTGTGCCGGCGTCGGTCAGTGAAGGTGCCGACGTCGATTAAGGTGCCATCGTCGGTCGGGGTAATGACCGGTGTCGGTCGGGGTAACAGTTTCGGACAGAGTCTGGGTGGGTCTGGTTGGGTCTGGTCGAGTCAAAACAGGGTCTGGTCTAGTCTAGATAGGGTCTGGGGGTTTGCAGAAGGTCTGTTGTTTTATTTGGGGTTTGTGTAGGAAGTCTGAACAGAGTTACAGACTGGGATAGTGGGCAAAGGTGTAAAGGAGGAAGTCAGGTCTTGGGGCTATAGTCTGAAGATCTGGGGTGGTAGCAGTAAATAAAAACAATAATCAGAGAGAAACAAAACATAGAGTAAGATACTTACATGTTATACGCTTGAAGATGCAGTGGGAGACGTGATTGACATTGTCACTATGCTGTCGGATGACCGAAGTAGAGTTCCTGTACGCAGAAGATAGCGAATGCAGATTGATTGAATGCCAGAGTTGATTGATCACCAGAGTTCCTCGTTGAATGAGTGAATTGGTTGGTTGAATAATGAAAAACTAGTTGATTGAATGAAGAGGTTTCGGATGAAGGCGAAGGACAGTTCGATAACCGATCGGGAAACCGATTGGGAACCAAATGGGTAATAGGTAACAGAATAATGGTACCTGTGTTCAGATCAAAAATGCAGTGCTAAGGATAACCGATGTCGGCAGAATCACTGACGTCGACCGATAAGTGACCGACGTCGGCAACGTCGGTCGGGTGGCAACTGTGGTCGGTAGATGCAGAATGGGGGCAGAGACTAACTTTAGTCTTTTGCTCATTTTGACAAGCTGCCAGGGTTAAGGCTAATGGGAAAAATGGTTGACAGGAGTTAAATAGGCAAAGGAGAATAAAACGAGGGATGACCAGGGGAGTCGACACGATTTCGGTGTCTACATTTGCCCCTTTTTGTCTTGTTGGTTGTTTTGGATGAACTGCAAGACAAAAATAGGAGTGATTGCCCTAGGTGAGGGATAAGGTTGATTTCGTCTTGTTGGTTGTTCGAATGAACTACAAGACAAAAACAAGAATTGGATTGCCTCGATTATGGATGAGGGATAAGGTTGATTTCATCTTGTTGGCTGTTCGAATGAACTGCAAGACAAAAATAGGAAGCAGATTGCCCCGATTATGGATAAGGTATTTCCCCTCAAATTAGGAGTCGAGGGAAGGGAACCTAGAATCGGGTGTTGATTTGACAAAGAGTGGATGAAAAAGAGGAGTGAGGGTGAACGCTGCAAAAGTCGTGATTGCATGCATACCACTTCACGAGATGGTTAGGTCAAAGTGTCGCAGGTCAAGGGTCAAGGAGTGCCAAAATTGAAATAACTGGGCCCCAGCATTTAGTCATCTGCTAATCAGGTTATTCAATCTAAGCTGAAGCTCTAAATGGTCATCACGTTCTAGGTATCCCGAGCTCAGGAAGTGCTCCTAGAAACATGAAAAAGTCACAAGTAGTGCAGATCAACCGGCATGCAATCCTATACTTGTGAGGGTCCAAAAATAAGGTCTGCGAACAATTCTGCTAACCAGTCATGACGTAGCATATATGCAAAAACAACCAAGGTAACATTGTCTTGGAAGTGGTCGAGGTCGGAGGAGATAGGCATGATCTCCAATGGTCAGTGGTTGAGGGGAGGAATGGATGAAAGGATGTGGCTGAGCTAACCTCATAAGACCCCATGTCAACTGAGTGCTGCCTACATAGCCCCTGTGGAAGGGCCTCAGGCCAATGTAGTTCTCCCTAGAAGGGAGGAAGGGTCAAAGGGATAGCATTGGTCATGGTCAAGGGCAAGGTCATGGTCAAAAAGAGGAAAGAAGGTTTGTCCATCAGAGAGACGAACAAATGAGGGTGGTCGAGCTAACCCCAGAAGACAGTCGTGTCATCTGAGTGCTGCCTACATAGCCCCGGTCATAGGGCCTCAGACCAATGTAGTTCAGACAAAGGGTCTAAGTAGTAGACAGGTGGTCAAAATGGTCGATAGATTGGTCCTGGTTATGATGAAATGATGAGGGGAAGAGATGTTGCAGCCTTTTCCATATTGTGTGATGGTGTATTCTGCAACATTGGTTAAGAGGTCTTTCATACCTAGCAATATTCCATATTCGTGATGGATGTGTGCTAAGAATGAATTGAGGTTTATTTATGCTTCAGCAAGTATTGGTTTATGCTTAACATAAATTGTGTCTAGTCGATAGTTTCCATGTGTATTGGTGTCCATAGAAACTAGTGGGAATAGGTTATGGGAGTGGTTTGAAAAGAGAGTTGAGTTGAGTTGATTGACAAGTGATGAAGGTGAATGTGACCAAAGTGCAGAAGAAGTGAAAAGCATATTGCTCTTTCATTGACAAGGACCAGAAAGACATCATAGATAGGGGTTATTAGAACCAAGAGCCCCATTCATGCATGACGTCGTTGACCATAGTTATGTTAGAGCGGTAATCGAATCACTTTGACATTAAAGTGAGCTCGAAGTCCCTTGAGCAGGTGATAGGAGGAGGAAAGAAGGGTAACCCATTTTAAGAGCAGAGATAACTTTGCCCCTTTTTATAGGAGACCCTGAGATAACTACAAGTCAAGTCCATGACTCTTTTTTTTTTTTTTTGAGGTGCAGACTAATCAATGTGAGAAGTCTGCATAGAGATGTCATTTGCTTGGTGGTCAGTTGTGAAGCTGATCAATGTGGGAAGCTTCTAAAATAGTGTTGTTTATTGCCAGATTAGTCATAGCCATCCTTTGAGGGAGTGGTCTAGATTTTTGTTTAATATAAGGGCTTTTGAATCGCTGTCCTTCGAGGGAGCAGTCTATTAATTACAGCAATGATAGTATAGCTATCCTTCGAGGGAGCAGTCTGCCTTTTGATTTTGATATTGATATAGTGACCATGGATATTGTGACATCTTGATTTGTTTTTACAGAAATGTGAGTCATAGACAAGATTATAGAAGGTCAAGGGCTCCCTTTCATTAGGACAAAGCGTCCATACATCATAAAAGGGTTATAGGAATTGTTAAGAGGAATAGGGTTGAAAGGAAGTAGGATTAAGAGGATGGGTATTGCTCAAGGGACGAGCTCAAGTTAAGTGTCAAGTGGATGAGTACTCGACTAGCAGTAGAACGGTCGCAGATGCAACGCATTAAGAGGCTCAAGTTCTGGGCATCCATCAAGAGAAGACAGACAATAAGTCCTTGATCCATACTTGTGCATGATAATAAAAGGTCCGAGCCAATTAGGAGCAAACTTGCCTCGTTTACTTCACTCCATATTGGTCAGGGGTTGATCGATGAGTGGATGTGAAGTTGGTTGATATGGTCACTGATTGGTCGAGACTGGTTGAATGTTTGGATAAAAAGGTTGGTTGAATGTTATGGGTTGAATATTTGGTTGATTGATATTTGATTGTTGATTGGTTGAGACTGGTTGAATGTTTTGATAAAAAGGTTGGTTGAATGTTGGGGTTGAATGTTTGGTCGAGGTTGGGTCAATGGTTGGTTGAGGCCTAGTTAAGGTTTAGGATTAAAAGAGTGATTGATATTTGATTGAGACTGGGTTGAAAAATTGGTCGAGGTTTGGATGAAGGTTGAATTCCCCTAGTGACTAGGGAGAATGTTTGATGGATTGGTTAAGGTCGATTGAGGTTTAGTGGTCAGATGGATTGTGTTGATGTCGAATAAGGGGGTTAGAGGCAGCGAAGGGACCCTAGTCTGGCGTGGAGATC
This sequence comes from Torreya grandis, assembly GCA_037957365.1. Classification (NCBI taxonomy): domain Eukaryota; kingdom Viridiplantae; phylum Streptophyta; class Pinopsida; order Cupressales; family Taxaceae; genus Torreya; species Torreya grandis. The sequence continues at coordinate 976,202 of JARHVA010005320.1, forward strand.
CCGATTTAGGTGACGAGGTTTGAGAAACATGGGTTGGTGTTGATGATTTGTCAGAGAGGTGGTCAAGAGGATCCTTGATGAGAAAGGAATCATTTTTTCATTGTTGATGAATGATAGCTTTGAGAGCACAACAATGCTCAGTGTCATGTCCTGGAGTGTGATGATAGTGACAGAATTTAGAGTTGTCGAACCAAGATGGCCTTGATCTGAGAGTTGATGAGTGGGGTGGTATTGAAGGTTTATTGATGATGTGGTCGAGAAGAAAGGTGTCATTCCCCAGACATTGGTGAATGGCGACCTTGAGGGCACAACAATGCTCTGTGTCGTGCCCAGGTGTGTGATGATATGCACAAATGTGAGTGTCGTTGAACCAGGGTGGTTTTGGTCTGAGAGATTGATATGGTTTAAGAGGCAGGAGATAGATGTGAGAGGACTGCAACAATTGCCGTAACAGCAAGGCATAAGAACCTACTAACGGGTCTGAGTGTCTTGTTGCAGTGAGGGTTGGTGACTTTGATTTAGAAGGCATAAGATGTGTTGGTCAATGAATTAGAGGAGATATATGTCTAATGGGTTGAGAGTGTAATGGAGGTGAGTCGCCTCTGTGAAGTATGGGAGTAGGAAGCATCCCTATTAAAGTAGACGGATGTGGGCCCAAGATTGAAGGTAATGACGAAGGTGGGGGAGGAGGCCTCCGGTGTGGTTTAGTAGCCTTCTTTGGTTTGAGTTGAGGGCCACCATTGTGCGAGGTGAGATTAGATGTGGGGCGAATACCAAGAGGTTTAATCTCTTTGGGCATGATGGACGCCTGCGTGGGTTTGGACTTAGATGTGGATGGTTCTTCTCTCGATGGATAAGAGATTGAAGGTGTGGGCTCTTTAAGAGGAAAGAGCACCGGAATAGTCATGGCTTTTGTGTGTGGTTGAGGAGTCAAAAAGGTATGATCATCTATGGATGATAAGAAGGATGAAGGCGAGGAAGCTGGTGTTGATGTGGTCAAAGCATCCTCCAATATGGGAGAAGTCGATGGAGGACAAGTAGGAGAAGAAAGTTCTTTGCCATGTGGAGGAGGTATAGGGGAAGAAGGGTCTTCCACCTGTGAAAGAGGTTGGTCAGGGATAAGAGAAAAGATAGTGTCGACCGTGTGTATATCATGGTCTTGAGGGTCATTGATCATGGTTTGGACATTGTCTTGAGTAGGCGGGTGATTAGGAAAAGGTTGTTTGAAGATGTCAAGGTTTTGGTTGGGCGGTGCATTCGGGTTATCCAAGATAAGATCCCCCTTGTCTAGCATGTCATGGATGATGTTTTTAAAATTTTGACAGTGATCCATGTCATGGCCTTTGACACGGTGATAGTTGCAAAAGTGGTTCTCCCTGTACCATGCAGGGATAGGTGTTGAGGGGTCGAATTGATGTGGTCAGATTAAAGGGAGATTGAGGACCCCCTACTTGATGAGTTTATCCAAGACAGAGGCATATGACTCCCCAATTGGAGTGAATTGACGTTGTATGGATTGATGTTGAAAATGTTTATTGATGTAGTCTAATGTTGAAGATGATGGTCGGTTGGTTATTGTTGAAGATGATGGTCTAAAGATGACAGTGTTTGCCAACCCCTTGGATTGAGAGTGGGTAGAAGAAGGTCTGAAAGAAGAATGGTCATTGGTTCTTGTGTTGGTGTTATGCAATTTGACCTTATCTTCTTCAATGGCACGAAGTTCAAGCTTTCGGGCCATGGTGAAGGCCTCGTCGAAAGTGTGGAATGTTTGAACCCGTAAGGTGGATGAGATGTGACTGGCACATGCTCGGGAAAAGAGCTCAATGAGCTCAGGTTGAGGCAAGGAGAAGGAGAGCTGGTTAATCAGGCCTCTCCAACGAGCGACAAAATTGACTATTGATTCGTCGTCAAATTGCCTGATGGAGTAAAGGTCTGTGATCGAGACTTGTTTAGTGATATTGATTGAGAAATGGTCAACGAATAATTGGGCGAGTTGAATGAATGAAAAGATAGAATGTCTGGTAAGAGAGCTATACCAGTCAAGGGCAGGGCCAGAAAGAGACATAGGAAACGTGCGTAGAAGCAATGCATCGTCGTGGGCGATAAGGTAACAGGCATGTTTGAATGCCTGTAGATGTTGTTGTGGGTCCTCCTTACTCTGGAAATGAGTGAATTTAGGAAGCTCCCAATGGTTGGGGTATGGTCGGATAGGGACAGAAGGATGAATGGGCTCGTTGCAAATCTGGTCATATGAAGAGACATTACTTGAACCAGAGATAGAAGCTTCGAGACTGGACATTTTATCCATCAGCATCTTGATGACGTCTGCTGATGGATTGGTGAACGGAGTGCCCCCTAGGTTGTAAGGTGCTTGAAAGAGGCTAGAAGAGGCGTACGACGTAGTCAGTTGTACCAGTAAGGATGCAACGTACGGATGACTAGTCACAGGGACATAAGTGGAGGCCAAAGGTGGTTGGGTTATGAAGGTAGAAGGCATAGGCTGACTAGATACTGCCAAAGGAGGTTGTGTGGCAGCATGGGCAAAAGAGGAGGTAGGAACTTCTACATATATGGGTGCAAGAGTGTGTGGGGTCGAGACAATCAAGTTTTGGTATGATGTAGAACTTGTTTGAATTGCGTGTGGTTGAGGGGGTAATGAAACCCCGATGGAGGTCGGTCTAAAAATAGACGAGGAGGCTAAACTTTGCGTATTGGCCATGGTCGGGTTAATGGTTGAGGTGAAAGGCTGGATAGAGGACGATGTTGATGTCATCGCCATTTCACCCGAAAGGTCTCGCATTGGGTTTCTTGCGAGATAGTTTGGGAGGGCTGTGGTATTGAGGTCCAAGAATCGTGCAAAATCTTGGTCCCCTTCTGGGACGATAGGCGTCTGGATCAGAGATGATCTAGTAGGAGTTCTTTCAGTTTTTGAGTTGAACTCCATTATAGGGCTGGTTATAGGTGGGGTAGACGGAAGAGGATGATGCCTCACGTGATTGACTAGAGCCTTAGCTTGGCTACGAGTCAGAACCATTCAAGGCAAGGAAGAACGTCCTCACAAGCTCAAACAAGTAGATAAGAACTAAAAAGAGATGAAGACACAAGCAGATCCTAAAACCCTAGAAGTAAATTATTAGGATTATAGTGGCTTATGCCTTAGAATGTGTGTAGAGGAAGATTGGCTTTTGAGTCAGGTCCTAGAAGAAGCAGTCTATGGATGGTTTTGGGTTTTGTTATGGTGCTCAAGAAGTCTGTGTTAGGTTTTGTACAAGGCCTGGTGCTAAGGAACAAGCTCCCCTCACTTCACGATTCTAGTGGTTAGCTGGTTTCACTTAGCCAAAATATACTTCCCCTAGAGATTAGGCTCCATCAGAGAACGGAGTGGGCTTTCTCCTTGGTGATGAAATCCAAGTAAGATCACCACGATGGGTAAGGTATCCGCTGGGGGATGAAATCCCAGTCGGGCCTTGTCTCAGGTAAGTTAAAATATTTGTTTTGTGCAAGTGGTTTGGTCGTGTAACATCAAGTGATCTAGATTAATTCAATATGCGTTTGTTAATTACTATGTGTGGTCTAAGAGATGCAGGCAAACATAAATGAATGCAAAGTGTTTTAATGCCCAAGTCTAAATGTTTGTTCGTATGAAGACGAATGGAGAAAGAGTCAAAGAATATGAGTTTTAGCTAGTCTAAAAGTGCAAGAAAGAAAAGAAAAGTTCTTTTTAGTCCTGCTTATGATGTTGTTTAAGAAGAGACGAAAGGAGGTGAAAAGGAAGGAACCTAATGCACCTATATGAACGAAAGAAAGAAAGAACCCAAGGAAGGCCCTAGGGTCCCACCGGGCATGCCAGAATGTTTCTACGCTAAATTGCTTTCTACATTCAAAGAAGAAATGAGAAACTAAAAGAAATGGTCAAGGCTAGAAGGTACCTGATTGTAGTCGTGTGCACCGAAATCAGACGTTGGAAGGTACTCCTCTTTGGCTGTGGAGGAATGACACCTGAAAATAAAAATAGACTAAACACGAAAAAATGTTAGATAGAGAGATGGTGGGTTGTCAAGCAAACGCCTGATCCCAGAAGTACGAAGACTTCCTAGAAGGATATCAACCCACTAATAAAAAATAGAAATATTTGCTAGAAATGGAAATAATGAAAAGATAGAATGAAAGTAAATAAAAGATGAAACAAAATGCGTACCTGATATTCAGTGAACTATTCTGCACAGTCGCCGATGTCAGTCTCTATGCCGGTGTCGGTCAGTGAAGGTGCCGACGTCGGTTAAGGTGCCATCGTCAGTCGGGGTAATGACTGGCGTCGGTTAGGGTAACAGTTCTGGACAGAGTCTGGACGGGTCTGGTTGGGTCTGGTCGAGTCAAAATAGGGTCTGGTCTAGTCTGGATAGGGTCTGGGGGTTTGTAGAAGGTCTGTTGTTTTGTTTGGGGTTTGTGCAGGAAGTCTGAACAGAGTTACAGACTGGGATAGTGGGCAAAGGTGTAAAGGAGGAAGTCAGGTCTCAGGGCTACAGTCTGAAGATTTGGGGTGATAGCAGTAAATAAAAACAATAATCAGAGAGAAACAAAACACAGAGTAAGATACTTACCTGTTATACGCTTGAAGATGCAGTGGGAGACGTGATTGACATTGTCGTTGTGCTGTCAGATGATCGAAGTAGAGTTCCTGTACGCAGAAGATAGCGAATGCAGATTGATTGAATGCCGGAGTTGATTGATCGCCAGAGTTCCTCGTTGAATGAGTGAACTGGTTGGTTGAATAATGAAAAACTAGTTGATCGAATGAAGAGGTTCCGGATGAAGGTGAAGGACGGTTCGATAACCGATCGGGAAACTGATTGGGAACCGAATGGGTAACGGGTAACGGAATAATGGTACCTACATTCGGATCGAAAACGCAGTGCTAAGGATAACCGACATTGACAAAATTGCCGACATCGACCGATAAGTGACCGACATCGGCGACGTCGGTCAGGTGGCAACCGTGGTCGGCAGATGCAGAATGGGGGCAGAGACTAACTTTAGTCTTTTGCTCATTTTGACAAGCTGCCAGGGTTAAGGCTAATGGGAAAAATGGTCGACAGGAGTTAAATAGGCAAAGGAGAATAAAATGGGGGATGACCAGGGGAGTCGACACGATTTCGGTGTCTACAGTTATATAAGGAACTAATTTCTATTTGAATCTATCAAATTTTGGACTATGTTTTTATTTTTAAGAGGCCAAGACTTTGTAAAAGCTTTGGGAAAGCTTATGTAATGGATTTTTATCCATTTTCTAGCCATAATACATAGTATTAATACTCTTTTTATCCAATTTGCATATTGGAGGAGTATATTTCAACCCATAGAGGATATTTTTAGGACTTTTGAAGCAATTTCGTAGGTGTTATGAAGACTTGCAAAATTTGAAGGTGTCAAGCTTGATTTCAGTCACGGTGAAGGCGAATTCTTGCATTGAGATATCAACTTGCAGGGAAGTTGTTTATTGTTTCTAGGTGTTTGAAGTGCCCTTAATGGAAATGGTCCACTCCTTTGGAGAACTTAGAGATGTAGGCATCAATTGTTGAGCCAAACTTCGTTATCACGTTTCATGTTTTTGGTAATTGTCATTTGATGCATGATTTAATTTCAATTTGTTGATTTGATTTTAATTAGTAAATGAACTCATTGACAATTATAACACAATGTTATTAAAAATTAAGTTAATTGGTAAATGGAAGTAACAAGTCTTTTGAAAACTCCATTCCTTCTCAACAACTAAGAACATTTTATGCCAAACATTTTGCAAGTTCTTTTGAGTATTTTGAGAATTTGTTGCATTTTGAGAATTTTTAGTATTCATACTTAAAACTTCACTTTGAGTTTATCAATGTTGTTTACGGAGCAAGTTAGTATCAGAGCAGTTAGAAAGTTGGGTTAGCTTCTGATTGAGTTTTGACAATTGCTTTTAGTTTATTGGTTATCCATATCACTTGATTAGATTACAGTGTGCAGTTGTGAAATTAGTGTGTTTATAGGAAACCATGGGCAAGTTGTCACATAAAGCCAAGATGGAAGAGCTTGAAAGCATCAATAGCTAGATTTAGGATGAGAATGCATTCTTGAGATGCAAGATCTATTCCCTTAAAGAGCAAATTGTAAGTTTAAAATTAGAGCTCAAATCCAAGGATGAGCTCTTGATTAGATTGCAATGTGGTGAGTGTGAAAAGGTAAAGCCTTCAACTTTAGATGCAGAGACTATGACTGAATGCACTGTAAGTTATTCACCACGTAATTCATCTACTTCTTCTTTCCATTCATATTTGGATTCAAGTAATGATGCTTTTGGTAGTTTTAAACAACATAATAAGGGTATAGTATCCAAATTGTTGATGAAAATGGGATTTAATGGAAGAGGTCTTGGTTGAATGGCCAAGGAATTACTAACCCAATACAAGTAGAGCATAGATCTCTTCATGCAAGTTTGGGTTACACTAGTGAGCAGGTGGAAATGGGAGAAACTTCCTCCATGGCTAAAGGAAGACAAGATTCTAATAGAAAAGGATTGAGGCCACTAGTAGAGCATGTACGGTGTAAGAAGGAAGGTAGAAGAGGTATTGAGATTTCACCTCCTAGATCCTACACTAGAGTTAGCACTAAATCTTCTAATCCACTTTTTATGTTTAAGAAATTTGGATTTAACATTCAAAAGATAATGCAATCATTTCCATGCACTTTTTTTGGGATGAATAACCATAGTGCTAAGACTTGTTGGAAATGAAATGCTTTGTTAAAGCAGATTGCATGTTTGAAAGACCATTCTCATAATAAGATGGGAATTGGTAAAAGGGAGACCTCACCTAAGAAGGTTGTTTGCACTCATTTCCATAAGAGTGGACATTAGATTGATAATTGTTTTTAACTTCAATCATCTTCTCATTCTAGAAATGGTAAAACTAAGATGATTTATCAACCTATTAATAAGGTCAATGAAGTTAAATCAATCCATAATGATGCTAAGAAATCCACTAAGACAATCAATTTCACTAGGAAGAAAGAAATGGTTAAGTGGATTATCACTACATTCTTTTTGCAAAGCATGGTTAAGAATTCACCTAAGGGAATGAACAAGCTTTGATAGATGTAGATTAGAGTTGGAGGGAACACTTCAAGACATGTTTATCATATGAAAATTTTCAATTCTCACTTTTTGATAACTCTAAGTATTGAATCTCCTATTTATGTTGTATGAGTTGTCTAGAGGACTTAAACTCATTTGATTAGTTAGAGATAATAGCAGAATGCATGTTGTAGGTTGAGTTAATTCCTTGCAACACTTATTTGACTATTATTTTGAATGTATCTATTTTTGTCACATGGATGTATAGATGCATTGTTAAGACCCTATGGGCATGTTTAGATGTTAGGTAGCATACACTTTTGGTTGTTTGCATTTGCTTAGCATATAAGTCCCATACTAGGGCATTGTATTGAAACATGTCCACAAAATTTATTGTATGTTTTCAACATTATAAACTTGTCTTTTAATTACATTGCAAGTTGTTTTAGTTTTTGGCAATTCACCACTTTACAGGATGCAACATTTGGGCAGGCAATTTTGGTATGTTATAATCATTTTGGCAGTTGCAGATTCACTTACTCATGCTTTTAGATTAGGAATTTTTATAGTTTGATTGTGAATCATTTTAATGCAATTTTTTATACCTCTTGCTATGATTGGGTTCTATTTTCATGGATGCAGTAGACCAGTTATAAGATTTTAGGTGATAGTCAACTTTTGGAGACCAAAAGCCTCTTTTGTAGGGAGGTGTGATCAAGAGTTCATTATAGAAAAAGTTTCCAAATCATGATGAAACCAAGTTCACAACATAGAGCTCATTGAGAGCTTTCTAACACATTTTTGGAATGTAAATCTGAGTTTGGGAGCTCCTGTTATGGCCATTTGAAGATTGGTCAAAAAATATCACTTGCGACATTTTACACGTGTTTCGAGGTGGTTTCAACATTTGGACCTATCAGAGGTCGACACTTGGCAAATTCTATGTTTTCAAAAAAATTGGTTCAATGACATGTCACGTCATCAACATGACACATGGAAGTGTGAGATAAGCTTGTTGAGCAAGGTGGCGAGTTTGAAGGAAGGACCAAGTCCAACGGCACATGTTTGGTGTTTTGACCAATGTGCATGCTAACTAGGTGCCTTGAGCCCACTAAAGGGGGCATTGACAGATTCAAAGAGGTGCTTAAGCTATTGTAAGCCTTGTCTTATCCATTATTTGCTGCATGTGGGATAAAACAAGAGACAAATGCGCCCAAGAAGAAGTCAAGCACACCAAAAAAGGAGTGAAAAGATTTCAAACCCAGTCAAAGCACCTAAAAGAAAGGGCCGATAGTTTTGAACCCCTGACCTACCACCCAAAAGGGATAGGCCTTGACCACTTCAGCTACGGAGGTTGAAGTGTTATATAAGGCACTAATTTCTATTTGAATCTATCGAATTTTGGACTGTGTTTTTATTTTTAAGAGGTCGAGACTTTGTAAAAGCTTTGGGAAAGCTTATGTAATGTATTTTTATCCATTTTATTGCCATAATACATAGTATTAATACTCTTTTTATCCAATTTGCGTATTGGAGGAGTATATTTCAACCTAAAGAGGAGCATTTTAGGACTCTTAAAGCAATTTTGTAGGTGTTATGAAGACTCACAGAATTCAAAGGTGCCAAGCTTGATTTAAGTCATGGTGAAGGTGAATTCTAGCATTGTGATATCAGCTTGCAGGGAAGTTGTTTATTGTTTCTAGGTGTTTGAAGTGCCCTTAATGGAAATGGTCCACTCCTTTGAAGAACCCAGAGATGTAAGCATCAATTATTGAGCTGAACTCCATCATCACATTTCATGTTTTTGGTAATTGTAATTTGATGCATGATTTAATTTCAATTTGCTGATTTGATTTTAATTAGTAAATGAACTCATTGACAATTATAACACAACGTTATTAAAAACTAGGTTAATTGGTAAATGGAAGTAACAAGTCTTTTGACAACTCTATTCCATCTCAACAATCGAGAACATTTTATACCAAACATTTTGCAAGTTCTTTTGAGTATTTTGAGAATTTGTCTTGTTTTGATAATTTTTAGTATTCATACTTAAAACTTCACTTTGAGTTTATCAGTGTAGTTTATGGATCACTAATTATGGGAAAACAATGTCAAATTTCCTATGAGCCCAACTTTACACTTTCATATATTTTTATGCATTTAAGCACATGACCTAAGATTTAGAGAGTAATAACTAGAAAAAAAAACCATGTGACTATTTACACTTTAAACCTCCATGTGCACAAATGTTGACATCATCAACATGCTTACCTAGCTCTATTTCAACATAGAAAACACTGTCAAAATGCTCAAGATCCCAAATTTGCACACATATATATTTGATTATGCTTAGGTGTATGACCTAAGACTTAGTTCATAATAATATGGGAATAATTTTATCACAATCATATGACTAAATCCCCTTGATTCATTCACATGTGGCAATGGTGACATCAACAATTTGCCTACTTAGATTTTCTACCGCTAGACCCAAAATGTCTAGAAGAAAACAATGATCAACTAAATGAAAATCACACAATCACACAATCACTCAAAGCTTATAAAACATATTTTATGAACCTTTTCACATGATCAATACTCCATACTAATCCCTAAACATCTCTATCTATGCTAAAACTAAATATCAACCAAGCCTCCTTCAAGCAAACTAGGATAAGTACATTGGGTACTTTGTCATTGTCACTTAGACTATCAAGGCACTTCATCCACTCACCAAGATACCTCTATGAAATCACCATGACATCATTTAAAACTCAAAAATAATCACACCCTTTTTTATTTATGTCAACCAACATCATATAGCAATATACAACTCACTTTTCTTCTCACTCTTCAAACACTCTCAAAATAAGAACTTTCTTCCCCTTTGACACAATGACAAAGTGGGTAACAACTAATCTTGAGGACTTAAAAATAACATAAATAGGAGAGAAACACCTTATAAATATGATACAAACTACCCCTTACCTTAAACCTACCCCTTCTTTTCCTAACAACTTCCTCTTTCTCCATGTCAACACTCTCTTCAACCAATCACTGCAACCAATGAAGAAAGAACACACAAAAATATTGAAATATGATGGAACATATCAAGAAACATCTGAGAGGGAGTCCCCATAATATTTATGAGCCATTACATCACTTTATCATCTTCATATCTCCATACATCATGAAGAATCATCATATAGACTTACTAGCCTTCTATTTTAAGACACTTCCATGACCACCAACTCTGCATTTGCACTATAGCTTCTTTACAAACCTCTAGAGAAAACTCATGAAAATGTTACTCCTCCTTGACCAAATACATTCTATTGATTCATATATAAATAAATGACACCCAAAATTTGTCTTAAATACTCAAATGTATCTTTTGATAATGGTTTGGTCATAATACCTGCAAGCTGCTCTTTTGTAGGCACATACTTCAACTTAACATTTTGATTTTTCTCTTGTTCTCTCAAGAAATGATATCTAATAGGAATATGATTAGATTTTGAGTGCATAACATGATTCTTTAAGATACTAATTTTAGTAGTGTTGTCACAATTGTTAGGACAAGGTCCATTTTGTCTTACTTTAAAATCTTCCAAAGTTTATTTCATCCACATGACTTGCATGCAATAAGAAGAAGCTATTATATATTTAGCTTTTGAATTTAATAGAGACACTGAGGATTGATTTTTTCTTATCCAAGACACCAAAAATTCCCCCATGAAGAAGACCCCACCAATAGTACTTCTCTTATCATCCACACATCTTGCCCAATCTGCATCAGTATAAGATTTCAAAAATAATTCCTTACTCCTGGGATACCATAAACCATACTCTATGGTGCCTTTGAGATATCTCAAGATAATTTTGACTTATTTTAAGTGAGATCATCTAGATTCATCTTAAAACCTTCTTATAAGAACCACTATTTACATGATATCATGCCTAGAAGTAGTAGAGTACAAAATACTTCCAATCATGGATCTATACAAAGTTTGATCAACTTTTGGTGAGTCATCCCATTTACTTAAATTACACCCTGTGATCATTAAATTACCCATTGGATTAAAATACATCACACCAAACTTCTTCGACATATCGTTGATGTATTTAGCTTGTGAAATGAATATCCCTACTTCAATTTGATTAATATATAATCCTAAGAAGAAAGATAGTTCTCCCAAAATTGACATTTCAAACTTAGTATTCATAGTATCTACAAATTCTCTACTCATTTTATCATTTTCATGTCCAAAAACTATGTCATCAACATATAAAACAACTATCAATTGATGATTGCCTTCTATGTTAATGTATAAATTACTATCAACTACCCCTTTTTTAAAACCTTGACTCAAAAAATACTTATCCAACCTATCATACTAAGCTCTAGGAGTTTGTTTAAGACCATACAGAGCCTTCTTCAATTTACACACAAAATCTTGATTACTTGACATGAAGTATCTTTCAATTAACTCAATGTATACTTATTCTTCTAAGTTTCCATTTAATAATGCATATTTCAAATCCATTTGATATACCTTACAAACATTGAAGCTTGCATATGCCAAGAAGAGTCTAATTATTTCCATTATTTACAATGGAAAAAAAGTCTCATCAAAATCTATTCCTTCAACATGAGCATATCCTTTACACACTAATCTATCCTTTTTCCTTGTGACTTATCCTTTCTCATTCATCTTATTTTTGAAAACCCACTTGGTACCTATAACATTTTTATCTTGTGGTCTAGGAAATAAGTCCCATTTTTCATTATTTTATATTTGATTAATTTCTTAATCCATTACATCATTCCAAATTTCATCTTTTCTATCTTCCATGAATATTTTGGGTTCAATCATGTATAATAGAGCTAAGTCTTGCTGATTATGATTGATCAAGAATTTCCTTCAGTTTACAACCTTGGACTAATATTTCCAATAATCTGAGAGATTGGATTATCTTTATAAATTATTCTAGATGGAGCTTTAGAATCTTGTCTTTCTTCCTCATATTCATCTTCATCATCTATTTGAATAGATAAATCATCATTGTTTAAAAAAAAATTCTAAATTGAGTCACTTACCTATAATTTTGGCTTATTTACTCCAATAGTCTTATTTACCCTTACATTTGAACTTTCAACAATCTTGTGAAGTTTCTTGTTAAATCACCTATAGGTAGCACTGATATAATATTAACCTAAAAAGATGCCATCATTATACCTTTAATCAAAATATCCAAGATTATCTTCATCTCTTTTGATGAAGCACCTACTCCCAAACACTCTAAAATGTTTGACATTAGCTGCTCTATTCTTCCATAACTCATAAGGAGTCTTATCACCATTTGATCTAATTTGACACCTATTTAGAATGTAAATTGAAGTGTTGGATTCCTCTTCCTAATAACCATCTAATAGTTTGAAATCTTGAATCATGGTTCTACTCATCTCTTGAATAGTCCTATTCTTCCTTTCAACAACACCATTATGTTGTGATGTTCTAGCAGCAAAATATTTTCTCCTTATCCCTTGTTTTTCACAAAAATCATAAAGTTAATGAGACCAAAATTAACCTCCTTGGTTTTATCTTACACACTTGATCTTTAACCCTTTATCATTTTCTACAAGCGCTTTGAATGTCATAAATTTTGTAAAATCTTCTAATTTTTCTTTAACAAAAAATATCCAAGTCATCCTAGTAAAATCATCAATGAGAAGCATGAAGTAGCTATTACCTTGAATACTTTGGGTTCTCATAGGTCCACATAGATCAGTGTGGATCAACTCTAATGGATTTGTAGTGGAGAACTCCTTGGATTTGTATCTTTTTTTGGTTTACTTCCCATGAAGACATGCCTTACAAAGAGAATGAGGAATATTAGAAATCTTGGGCATATGCCTTACCAACCCCTTTGAACTGATATTTACTATTTAATCAAAATTTATATATCCAAGCCTTCTATGCTAAATCCATATTTATTCTAATTGGCTGATTAATCACTCTTACTTCTTGGATTCACGGAATACATACATGTTTTTATCTATTTTATAAACATTTACAACTAATTTACCAACCTTTCTTACTTCACAAACATCATCATGAAAATTTATAACATTTACTTGCTTACACATTTGGCTCACACTTAAAATATTATGTTTAAAACCTTCTACATATAATACATTCTCAATTCTAGAATGACCATTATCCAAACTCATAGTACCTTTGCCAAATATGTTAGTAGATTTATTCTCACCAAATCTCACTAAACCAAGGTTGGTCTTCCTAAGAGAAATAAGATTTCTCTTGTCTTACATCATATTATTTGAGAATACACTATATATGAATCATCTCTTGTTCCCATCTTCTTGAGTATGCAAGGCTATTTGAACAAACATTGACTCTTCCTTTGGTGGACCGCTTGAATTCTACTTCTTTTCTTTTTTAATCTTAGACTTAGTCTTCTTAAACCATTTGATGATGTCAATGACTTTCATATCCTTTTTCTAAAAATCTCTTTTTCATTTTTTGGCTATATGATGTTTTTGGTTACAATTGTAGCATATAATATTCCTTTTGGTCTTTGGAGAGAAATCACAATCCATATATCTATGAATAAATTGATTACATGAGAAGTAGTACCCATTAAATAAATAATTGAAACTTGACCTACTTTTCTCTTGATCATTACATATCCATGTATTTTAATTCTTGACCCTTTTTGTGGAGCTAAAATCCCTTTTATCCTTGGATAAGAGCACATTTGAGTAAGTCATGACTTTATTTTCAAATTATTCCTCCCTTTGGTTAAGACCATTACTCATCATGACCTATAGATTTTTTATTTTTGATTATATATATTTCACTTGCATCTTCATAGCATCCATGATTGAATTGACATTTGATAAATCACATACTATTTTGTCTTAAAGATAAGCCATAGCCTCTTTGTCAAAAATTTTACCTTTGATCACCTTCTAGTGGTTAAACTTACAAGAAAGACCTGATTTGATACTAGTTATTAAAGGTACAATCACTAAGAGGGGGTTGAATCAGTGAGCCCAAATATTTCAATCTCAAATCCAATCCTTTCAAAATATTTAAATAATCAACATATATCAACTTGATCAAGAAACATTAAAAAGAGAGCTCATTCATTTAATGTATACAAAAGATCAAATACATAACACATAGTTCATGTGGGAAATCCTCATGGGAAATAAAACCCACTCTCAAGCTTGAAATTCATGGATTAATTATCCTATAAGAAATTACAAACAAGAGACTGGTCAACTCCTTTAGACCAACAAACCTTGATCATATCCTCCTGAACAAATAAGAGACGGGTCAACTCCTTTAGAACAACAAACCTTGATTATATCCTCCTAACCAAAGGCATTTAGTGAAACACCTTTTTCACAAGGAGAAACTACCCCTAAGGAAGATTAAGTCCTTTAGACCCTCCTTAAAGTGAACACCTCCACCTTAGAACTAATTTCTTCAACACCTAATAATGGATCTTTATTTATCTAACCCTTGCATAAACTCTCTCTCTATCTCATACATGCCTCTCACATAGGCATGCCACAATCCCCCTCCTTCACTCAAACTATCCTCAGATGCACATTCAGACCTCTTTGTATATCCTCAAATTACAAGAGCACTTTTTTGACATCAAAAATATGACCTACAAGTCATACATAAAGTCATCAATCTACTATACTCATCAATTCATCAACTGGGCACTCTACCTCTCCTTCACTTTATAACTCTCACATACATCTTGTACTTGTCTCACCAAGTCTTCCACAAGCTTAGAAACCAACATATTTGGTTTCACCATTTATATATTAATCATGAATTAACAAGATCATGATCTTTCCTTATTAGCCAAAATACATGCATTCATCCTTAAGGCATCTCACATGGGTCACACTTAAGCACAATCCACTTTCAAATAGGTCTAAGTCACTTTTAGGTCCTATGATGACCCATTCACATTTTTGACACTTATCTAAGAAAACTAAGAACATAGGAACACTTTATAACTTATAAACCCATTACACATGATCTATAAGTCCTCCTTAAGTTCCCATATCCATCCCAATACCCTTCTACTTAAGCACAAATTGCTCAAACAACATTTTGTACACATAGTCATCATGAATTAACACACAATCAACTTCTAAACCTTTTTCCATATTTCATATGATTTTTGAAATATTCATAATGCACATAGATGATCCTCATGGAGTCTAAAATATAATCCAATAGATAATTCATCATTAAACATTGAAATAACATCAGAACAAGCTCAATTACCCTTCTTAGATTACATATAGAACACTATCAATTTTGGAACTCAATAATTTTGTCTATACACACATTCAAACCTTAATATATATATTTATAAATGCACCATGGAGTCCTCTACCACTTTTATTTTTACACCATGAGTAAATTCATCTTGGATCAAAATATATGGCTCAAAATCAAACACTACTCTTTCCTTTGCAATATTCAAATGCCAATGGTCACAGTTAAAGTTTAAACACTATGCTCACATATCATGTCCTCGTTGATTATATTAAACATGCACCGCCAATATTCTCCAAAATTTAATGCATAGTGTACCAATTCCCAAATGTTAAACCTTGAAAATATTAACCTCATCTTTCACAATATTGACTCACTATGCACCATCAATATATATGGATTAGTCAAGTCTTTATCTTATAGTGTTCATCATTTGATCTTTCTCAGAACCCTCATGATCATGAAACTTTTCACCCTTGCATGCCTTCTAAAAATGTATACTATTAAACATCATGCACTTCTTACCATCTCATTCAACACGCATAGTTAGATTAAAGCTATATGATCACCCGTAAGCCATTATATCTTCATTTAGTCCTGATCTTTATCTTCATGAAAAATATACTTAGTATGGGAACCTTGATAATCTATAGATAAGGTCAAATTTTCACCTCTATATCTTTTGCTTCACTTAAGAACATGTTCTCAAACTTGGACCATATGATCCTATCACATAGGAGAATCCAACCATGTGTCAATCTATTTTTGTAACCCTCACACGTGTGAGATATAACAACATTAAAAATACTTCCTCATAGTTATCTGTCATAGATCCAACAATGTCAAGAATTGCTTGGAAGACCAACTTCGCACATGCATATATTTTGATGTGCTTTAGTGCATGATCTAAAATTTAGTGCAAATGAACTAGTCATAAAATTAAACAAACACATATATCAAACTATCTTAAAACATCCACATGTGTGATATATGTCATCACCAAACTACTTACTCAGGTCTTTCTTACCTCATGCAAATTTGGCTAAGTATGGGAAAATAATGTCAAACTCCTTGGGAGCCCAACTTTGTACTTGCATTTATTTTGATGCATTTGGGTGCATGACCTAAGATTTAGCACATAAGAACCAGGCATAATACTGAACAAATCCATGTGACCATTTCATCTTTAAACCTCTATGCATGCAAATGATGATATCATCAACATGCTTATTCAACTCTATTTGAACATAGAAAACACTATCAAAATGCTTGAGAGCTCAAATTTGTACCCACATATATTTGACTAAACTTAGGTGCATAACCTAAGAATTAGTGCATAGTAACTAGGGACTAATGTGATCACAACCATATGTCCAACTCTCCATGACTCATCCACACATGGTAATGGTGACATCTACAATCTGCTTACTCAAATTTTCTGCCACTAGACCCAAAATGTCTAGAAGAAAACAATGATCAACCAAATGAAAATCACTTAATCACACAAGCACTCATAAATTATAAAACATACTGTATGACCCATTTCACATTCTCAATAATCCATACTCATCCTTGAACATCTTTATTCATGCCAAAACTTAAGATCAATCAAGCCTCCTTCAAGCACACCAGGACAAACACATTGCACACTTTGTCATTGTCACTTAGACTATCAAGGCAATTCATCCACTCATCAGGAAACCTTAATAACATCACCATGATATCTTTTACAACTCACCAATAATGTGGTCATGTATTCAAATAGTCAGGATTCATGTTTGGTCTAGAGTTCAGTAATGCCATTCCATGGTGTGGGTCCCAATACGAGTAAAAACCATCCACCAAAGGGTATAGAGGTTCCAAAAAAATTTGAGTGAATTTAAATTTTAAAATTATGGGATTGAAAATATGATCAAAATGGTGTAATTTCCACAAGTGGAAAAAAAATTGGATTGTATGCAGAAATATTTTTTAATATGGAAAATTTTGAATTTTTTTTGAAAATTTTAAAATATCCCTTAAAATGATCAGTATGGTTATAAAATTAAAATGGTGTATTTACCTAATATGTGATGAAAACTTTATATGATTTTTAAAATAAAAGTTACAGTTACAATGTGATAAGTTAGAAGTATGGCCAAAACTAGATTGAAATATAATAAACAATTACAGTGTGATTGGTTGGCAGTATGGCCAAAATAGGATTGGAATATAATAAATAATTATAGTGTGATCAATTTTAATTATGGATAAAACCGTATCAAAATATAATAAATAATTATAGTGTGATTGGTTGGTAGTATGGCCAAAACCATATCAGAATATAATAAATAATTATAGTGTGATTGGTTGGTAGTATGGCTAAAACCATATCAAA
The DNA here is from genome assembly GCA_037957365.1 of Torreya grandis. Lineage (NCBI taxonomy): Eukaryota > Viridiplantae > Streptophyta > Pinopsida > Cupressales > Taxaceae > Torreya > Torreya grandis. The sequence goes on from JARHVA010005320.1 coordinate 994,026, forward strand.
ATATAAGAAATAATTACAATGTGATTAGTGGAAATATGGCCAAAATAGATAATAATTTATAAAAATAAAACTTAGATCATTCAAATTACAAATAAAAGTCATTATTGGATCTTGACATTGATGACACAACACACCACTAACAACATATTCTTGTTCTAGACATTGTAGTAGGAAAAAATGATGCATGCATAGTGGTTTGGGAATCATGTGTATAAAAATTTTAATTTATATGGGCATATTTTACAACATGTATTATACTAATGATGGTCTCTTTCTAAAAAAAGTACAGATCTCAACATAGGTGCAACTCTTAAAACTCAACTCATAACAATGACATTAAAGGGTATAGCTTGGTTCCATCATTTTGTTACAACTTTATAATCACCAATATCCCATGAGGACAAGGTGATAACATATTTTTCACATAATTAAATATCCCTAACTTACTTAAGATGTGGAAAACAAAATGTCCCTTGAAAGTTCTTTTATACTAGATGTAGGATCCTTTCTGAAACATATTAAAATTATATTGAAAAAATGTGAAATTTAATTATAAAATAACATAAATTGATTAGTTATACTAAAAATAAAGCATATTTTCATTAAAATTATCATTGGCCTCTTTGATGGGGAAACCTCTTTTGAGGAATCTCAACTTAATATAATTCATTGGTAATTTCTAACTAGTTTAGGCTCTTATTATACTAAGTCAACACTAGCTTACTACTCCTCCACATGAATGTGAGATTATTAAAATGGGATAAAGGGTCATGTCTTAAAAATAATATGTTTTCATAGCCTCTTATTAAGGAAATAAATTACAAATGATGGTTAGGATGAAGGGTCCTAACAGGATGCCAAAGGGAACATATGAAATAGGTCTCGTCGACATATAATATTTCAAATCACTCTAATGATGTTATTCATAAAATTTAACTTGTTTATTTGTTACAAAAATCCCCCCAATACAAGGATATCATTTTGAGAGCATTACATATGATAAATTTTCCAATCATTGTGGAACCATCATATGTGGCCTATGTGTTGAATCACTCTATCAAATGGACTAAGCATAATATTTCCTTTAAAAAGAAGGATTCCCCACACCAACATAATAATGAACATTTATTTCTTTTATATATTCAAATATATTCATTTAATCATGAGTGCAAAGGTTAAAATGGAAGACAAAACACCAAGTCATACAATGTCATAGTAACCCAATTGGCTCATCTTATCCAATGTACCTAAAATAAATGTAGTCAATTCCCTAAGAGCTTCACTACTTAAGAAACTTGTAGAGCATATCTATTATCTCTCCCTCGTCTTATAGAGGTTGAAAAAAGTCACCCCCTACCAAAATGATATGACACAAATGCTTATCATGACTATCACCAAGGTAATAATCATTATACACAAATTTTACATATTGAAACACAAGATACAAGATCTCATCGATTAGGATAAAATTACCTTAGATGATTCTTATAAATATTTTAGGTTACAACCTAGTGAAAATTAGACCAAAATATATTTAACAATACATTACAATATAATCTTAAGTAAACTCTAGAAGTTCACATGGCATATAAATCAATTATCCATCATATTATGGGCACCCATTAGATGGGACTATTAGCACCCTTAAATTCATAATACCTCATATATTTTATAGGTATTCTATTATAGTTTCTAGAACTTCATATGAACATCCACTTGAAAAAGAGAATTTTATTCCCAAATAACTAATTATACAACCTGTTAAGGTTAATCATCTAAAAAAAGGTAAACAATAGAAAATCCCCTTTCCTGGATAACTCATACTTGAGATACAATTGCACCAGAGATACCTAATGGATTCCAAAGAATCATCATCTAAACCTACATGGTCCACCTAGTTACGAATAGAAAATAAACATATTCTAATTATAATTACACCAAAGAAACCACATAGGAATAAAAATGGGTTCCACAAACCCCTACTCCTTATATTATCTCTTCATGACCATAGATTTTTATGTGACATAGGTAGAGTACCACATATTCTATAGTTTTAATATGACACCTATACATGCTCTTTGGAAATACCACTAGTTACCATGTTCTAAGCTTGGAGATACCTATGAGCATCCATTAAATGGCATCATAGGTTAGACCTTTTTTAATTTAAAATATTCAAAAAACACAAAATAAAATCAAATATTCAAGAAAATATTAAACATTCAAATAAAATAAAAATACAAAAATATTTAGCATTCACATGTTTACTATCTCCTTATCATATATGTTATTTAATTTATGTTAGTAGATAGCATATAATTTATATACACATATATGTTCTACAGGTTCTTGAGTGTTATACAAGAATACCCCAGACCCATGATACTTTCACATATAGATGTTGGACCTTTCCTCTTCCTTCATGAAATGTTACATTGGGGGCATCTTATTCTATGATCATGATTGATACATGTTACATTACATAATGTTCATTTATATGTTATCATGTTGAGCTTATACATTAACGATTACACATGCATATAATCATTCTTACATATTTCATAATGTAATTGATATGTTACCTTACATGAAATTTTTTATAACACATACATTCAAGGACTAATATGATATGCTTATTTTTGTTGATTATACTTCATTTATTCACATTTTCACTTCCTTGAGTGTCTTTTTATTTCTTTTTATTATTTTTATTGTGGAATATTTTATTATGTTCCTTGGTTGTTGGTTGTTGTGCCACTATATGTTACTTTCTATTTATACATTTGAATATTTCATTCATTTGAGTGCATGACATTTGAAAATTTCCCTTGTTTTTGGCCTCCTTAGACCCCTTTTGTGTGACATTAAGCTCCCTTGTATGTGTTCTTGATTATTTTCTAAAATTGTATTGTTACTTTATAGATGTTGCCATGATCTATATCATGCATTTTAGGGTTTGTTTTTAACACATACTATGAAATTAATTAATATATCTAATTATACATGTTACTCCTATATGCTACATGATTCATACATATATTATATAGTTATCTTATCCTTTTGAGGTAAGGTAACTACCAAATTCCATTTCTCTCATATAAAATAGGGGTGAGGTCATAAATAGTGGGGGAATGTCATAGAGACATGACCTCCACACTTATACCAAATATCAAAATTTCCATAATTTAATTATAGTTTACATTATCTAGATATACACTTGGGTCAGAATCCTATACATTGAAATGATTTTCAAATATTTGGGATTGAGTTTCTCATATTTTTTATAGATATTTTACATAATTATAGAGTAGAGGTTAATTTTTGATAGATAATTCATATTGAGACATATTAAAGATGCATATACCATGAAATTTCACCAAAAATTGAAAATACATATATAAACTTATTCAAACTTATTTGACAAGAAGCATCGATACTTTACCAAGAAGCACCATTTTAACTTAGAAATAATGTTATGTTACTTTTATGTCTACAACAATTGGTTACCCTTTAGTAGTGTGGTTGAGATTCAATGATCTCAATGGCCTAATCATACTTCCATTTTTCACATTGAGTTGGTTATACCACTTAGCTTGGATTTTATTGAATTATCACTTAGGTTGTGCAATTGAGCGGTAATGATCTCAATGGCCATGTCATAACTCACCCTTTCACCATATTGAGGGAATAATTAGCTTCCAATATCCCTATTCGAATGTCCAAGGTTTTTTTTAACCTCTTTTATCTTTATTTATTTTTAAGGAACCATCTTTAATAATTAAAAGTAGTAACAGGTAACATGGTTTCATCGACACATAGGTGTACTCATTCCTTACTCTCTATATTTTTAAGGATTTAAATTATGTAACATTTTAGATTATATTCACTAATTTTTAATGTAGCATTTTATTGGTTACATGTCATACACCAATAAAACACTCAATGTGGGATCAAGCAAAGGCAAGGTGTGTTATACACAACCAAATGTGAGTTTATTTCCTTTTATATAGTAATTTCATATGTATGCATTACTAGATTGGGGGGGGATTTATATACTAAAATTTGATTTATATGGAATATCAATCTTGTATACTTGACAAATACCTATAAGGGATCTACCCTTAAGTTATGGACCTTCTTGTTGTTGAAATTCTTGCATTACCCATCTCATTGTGCCTAACTATTTATCTTATTGTCCACAATAAATAATTTTTTATGACCCAAATCTATTACACTATACATAAAACTTAAAACCTGATATATTTCCTTCACTATCGGTTTTGAATCCATAATACTTCCTATCCTATTAGACTCTTACATTCCACATAGGGACACTTACATTGATGCAATTGTATAAGTAATTATTAGGTGTCTAGTCCTCAAAAGTCATCTAATGTTAAAATATTTATAATCCTATAGGTTAACCCATTTATCTTATTGACCCCTAGTGTGAGATATTTTTAAAATATGTGGTATAAATATAAATATAAGCCTAATCATTAACCATGTAGAAAATATCAAAAAAATACCTTTTCAAACTCAATCAATAAATCACACAACTAATTTCCACTTCCTTATTCTTCCCTATTTTCATTCAGTAATAGGAGTCATCATATCACAAGTTTGAAGTGCTAAAATAATAAACCATGAGAAATATTTGTCAAGTTACAAGCTAGATCATTGCATGTATTTGAATACAGTATATTTTAGCTTTCTACACACATAAGCTAACACCTAGGGGAGAAATTCATAAGTCTAAGAACCTCATTGGAGTATTGGATATGTAGGTAGTGCTTATTAATAGAGGGAAATTTAAGTAAATCTTAATACCATGAGCCAACTATCCTATTTTTGGTAAGGTAAAAAGATCTGAGGTGAAGATACAAGGTTTGATTCATACATAATCATTGACATCTTATGCACACAAATAACATACATCAATAGAAAGGTGATAGAAAAAAATCTAAATGGTTTATTCATAATACAAATAATATTATACACAAGATAATTACATCAAGATCAATATATCAACATCAATGCAAGTATCCACATGTCGACGTAAGTGTCTACCTCTAGGAAAAATATTTACATAATCTGATGTTTGGATCATGATCTTTCCCCTTTATGTTTCTCAAATTTGACCATGCATTTGTAGATAAGTATTATCTCTTCTTCATTTTTATGTAATAAAACTACTATATTGAGTGTTCTTTATATATTTAGCATAAATCAGCACTTTAAGTTTAAACATTCATTCATTTGATTTTTCACTTAATTATCCTACTATATAATAGTTTTATTCATCCTTTTGTATCAACTATTCTACCCTTTTAACCCCCCATACATAAAAAAGGGGTTAAAAATGTTATAGAGACTTGCTAGGCCAACCAACTACCAATATGAATCTATATGAAAGTCATATGAATTAATTAAATGGTATTTTAGCCACAAGTTAGCCAAACATATATGAATATAATATATAGGCTTAGTGTGTAACATGCCTCTTTATTTAAATAAGTGGTATACTCAATATTGAACATTTTTGGATGCTTCTATATCAAATATCTATCCTCACATATCACATCCTTTCTTTGCAAGACATTTATCTTGAAAATATACTCAACAATTTACCTCATATACAACATCTTGAATTGATTATGGATAATCTTCTCTAGCTCCAAGGTGATTCTTACTTGTTCATTAAGATGAGAAAACACTATTTAGGTGGGAATATTCTAGTTTAAACATGAAATAATGGGTGATTTTTTATTAATTGAGATAACTTATGGTGGTGTTGGGTGTGTTCCTCAAGAAATCAAACTTGTGGTTATGATTTTGAGGATGAATGATGGATGGTAACATGTAACCATAAAAATCCATGAATGAATACATCTTATAATAATTATCTCTTTTATATGGTAATTCTTTTGTCCATTTCTTAAGACATACTTAATACCCCTATATTCCTTATTGATATAGTGGTGTAGCTAACTTTTATTTGTATCTATAATGAAAATAATTGTGTTGAAACATCATCTACATATTTTTGAAGCATAATTTGTATTTTATATGTGATTTCCATATATGGATACTTTTTGCATAACCCTCTTAGTTCAAATTTATTACACTATGAATGAAATCACATGATAATATCTTTCAAGTTCATCTTAATTATTCCCAAAGTAGTGAGCCATTGTATGCCCAAAAAAATGTATTCTCCACCCATGGGAATGTAAAATTAGGGAAATATATCTATTAATCACCTATGGTGAGTAAAATACTATGGAATTTACATAAATAGATAAATATACTCGCATCTACAATCATGACCTAAAATTCAAGATATGGGGAGAGAAATAAAGCATGAAATTAACTTATTATTGATGAAGTTGGGATTACTTTTTAAGTCAACAAATATTATCACCTTTCTTTTATTTAAGGAGATCCACTAACATTAGGATCAATGTGTTTCTAAACCTAAAATAACATTGTAATATATATTTGGTTAGAGATATTCTAACTTATCCTCTAGCTTATCAACATTCACTAATTGTTTTTCTTCACCCCTTTCTTCTACATCGACACCCTCAATGTAGCTAAATTTTTTTTGCATAGTTATGATCCTAATTTTTATGGAGAGTTGTCAATTATGTCAAGGTTATGTCATGGAGGTATCCTTATGAGTATATTAAGTGATTTTATATCATAAGTGATAATGACAAAGTGTGTAATGTGATTGTCCTAGTGTGCTTAAAGTTGGCTTGGTTGATCTTCTATTTTAGCATAGTTAGATATGTTTAGAATGAATATGGTGATTTGAGCATGTGAAAGGGGTCTTATAAAAAGTTTTATAAGATTTTAATTCTTGTGTTTATGAATTTTATTTCATTTAGTCTATAATAGTTTTTATTTAGATGCTTTGGGTCTAGAGTATAAAATTTGAGTTAATAGTTTGATGACATCACCATTGCCACATGTGAATGAGTCAAGGGGAGTTGGTCATATGGTTGTAATCACATTATTCCCTAGTTTATATGTGATAAGTCTTAGTTCATGATCTTAAATTAATCATAATATATGTTGGTGAAAATTTGGGCTCTCAAGAATTTTGACAGTGTTTTCTCATACTTAGCCAAATTTGAATGAGGTAAGAAAGAGTCAAGTAAGCAGTTTTGTGATGGCATATCTCACACGTGTGGATATTTTAGGAGAAGGTGATCATATGGTTTTATTAAAAAAAATCATATTTTATTTTTTATAAATTTAATATCAGGTGTAAAAGTGAATCAAAAGATATGCATGTGTAAAGATGGGCTTCCAAGCAATTCTTGACATAGTTCTATGGTATAAAGAAATCTAAGTGAGCATTTTAATGGAGTAATATCTTGCATGTGTGAGGGTTCCAAGAGAATATTGACACATTATTGGATTATCCTATGTAAAGATATAATATGGTCCAATTTTTATAACATTTACTTGAATAAAACAAAAGATATGGAGGTGCAAAGTTGACCTTCTAGGTAGATAAGCAAGGTTCCCATACTTAGTCATTTCTACACAAGTTAAAGTTTGATCAAGATCGATGGAGCATGTTTGATCCAAGATGTTAATAAGTAGTGAGATGAGTATAAGTGCATGATGTTTAATAATGAGTAGAGATAAATATAAACCTTATTTTAGGATCAATGGTTAATAGGTGTTCATACTGATTGAGATCAATAGTGCACATTAAAGTCAAGAAGTCAAAATGATAGCTTTCTAGCATAGCTAAAGTGAGGACAATATCGAAGAGATTGACAGAGAATATGAAATCAAATTTTATATATTAAATGAGATGAGGTTAATATGTTCAAGTTTAACATTTGGATATTGGCACTATCTGCATTAAATCTTGAGCAAGATCAATGGTGCCCAATCAAAGTTTCTGAATATTTGAATTTGTAAAGGAAAAACCAATGCTCTATATTTTGGCTATATCTTTTGATCTATATAAAATTTTCTCATGGTTTAAAAAGTGAAATTGTAGAGGAATCTAGGGTAAATCTAATAATATATATTTTAATATCTAAAAGTGTGTACATACATATTTATGAAGGTTCAAAGTTGACTACTTGTTTGTGTTAATTCTACAAGTAACCCAAGAAGGATGTTTGATCTTATTTTGTTGTTGTTTAGATGTATCATGATGAATTAGATATTGGATAATGTTTTATACTCAATGAGGGTGATCTATGTACTTTTTTGAGGTGTGATCAATCTATCTTGATTATGGATAATGCTTAAGAAGTTGACTATGTATTTGTTCATGGTGTCTATATGAACAAGGCTATTATTTGAGTTGATTGAGCTTGCACAAAAGAGTGAAATGTTGATTATGATAATTTAATATTGATTAATGGGTCATGTAATTTGTACCTATGCTTTTGGAACATAATATACTAAATGTGTGAATAGTTCTCCATGAGACCTATAAGAGCTATAAGGGCCTTATTAAAAGGTGTAATTGCTGAAGGGTGACCCATAAATGCTATGGCTGACATATGAAGTTTTTATTAAGCTATTTATTCATGTGAGAGATGAATTAAGGGATAAATCATGCCTAATGGCTGACCAAGGTGTTTATTATCAAGTATACTCTATAAATATTGGAACCAAAGATGATGGTTTTTAGACTTTGTGAGAGAGACTTGGGAGAGATTTAAGAGAGGATTATGTGTGTGAATTATGGAGAAAAAGAGGGGTAGAGTGCCATATATATGATTTTAATATAATAATATATTGAGGAATGTTTATATGACCTATAGGTCATAATTATATTGGTAGAATAGTGCTCTTGTTGTTTGAGTATGAGCAAAGGTAAAGATTGATAATTAGAGGTCCATCATCAGGTGTTGAAGACATCAATACAAAGGTAGATGTGTCTATAGGATTTTTTTTTGGTATATCAACATCTAAGGTGGTTTCATCCTTATTAAAAGGTGAATTTTGCTAAAGATATAGTTTTTGTGGCAACTCAGTTAGATAGGTATGGTAGTACCTTGTGGGATTATAGTCTCATTAAATAGGGATTGTAGTTATTTGATCAGTTATAGATGGTATAAATTGGTTCTTTTTTTTTATAGGATAGTATTCCAATTGTAGGTTCTAGTTAGTTTTCTCCCCCTAGAGGGTTTCCCACATATGCCATGTGTTATGTGATTGATCTTGCATTGTCTTTCTTGTTCATTGCTATGAATGACGTGTATGCTTTATGAATGCTTATGGTAATTGTTTACAAACATGAAATGATTGAAATTGAAGTTGTATTTTCTAGGCTCACTGATTCACCCCCCTCTTAGTTATTGTACCTCTAACAATTGGTATCAGAGTAGGTCTTTTGCTTGAAGGTGATCCAAGGTACAATATAGGTAATCATCAAGGAGGTTTCTCTACTAAGTAAGAAATGATGTTAAATGGATCCAATCATGATTTTTGGGGTGTAAAGATGAGGACATACATTATGTCCCTAGGGTTTGATTTTTGAAAATATATTCTATATGGTTATGTTGCTCTTATTACTCTTCCATCTAGTGTTGCAGACAAGAAGTTGTTTGAGAATAATTCTAAGGCAATGAATGCTATCACTTGTGTTTTTCCAAAGACTAAATACATCAAGGTAATATATTGTAAATCTAATAAAGATATATGGTAAAAAATTCAAATAATTTTTTAATGAGATTCAAAGGCCAAGCTTACTAAGTTACAGACTCACAAAAGGCAATTTGAAAGTCTCAAAATGAAGGAAGAAGATTCAGTGGCATCATTTTTGCAGAGAGTTGATGAGATTATGAACATCATCAGAGGTCTTGTAGAGAATCTTGAAGAGGATAATATAGTTCAAAATGTATTGATGTCTCTATCCCTCAAGTTTGATCCAAAAGTATTTGCTATAAAATAAAGTCATGATCTTACTCAATTGAATATGGATCAATTACATGACACCCTTAATGCTTATGAGATTAGAGTAAATGATAATATACCACCAAAGAAGGAAGCATCATTCAAGATAGATATGAATCCTAAAAATAAGTTATAAGGTAAGAAACCCAAAGAGGATGACATATCTGACATTGATGAGGATGAACTATTTTCTTTGATTACTAGGAAATTGAACATAGGATCAGGAAAGTATAGGGGTAAACTACCTTCAAATGTTTCAAATATGGTGAGATATGACATTTTTCTCATAAGTTCCCTCATAAGCATGAGAATAATTTGATGAAGAGTATGATGAAGGCCAAGATAAAGACAAGAAGACTTAGAGGAAGAAAGGATTTAGAAACTATATCAATAAGAAGATGTCCTTAAAAAATAAGAAGAGTTTATACACTAAATAAAATTACAACTCATCAAATGATAGTGAAGATAGTGACTCAAAATATGATCATGAATATGATGGTCATGATGAAGATTAAGCCTTGTTCATGGCTAAGGAAGGAAGTTACTCAAATCAGGAGTCTACTTAGAGTGATTAAGATGATGATGAATATGAGGTGGACTATGAGACTGTGTTGATAAATTCTCTTTAAGAACTAAAGATTGAGAAGAAGATAAATAAGAATATGAAATATAAAATAAATGAATATGAGGATCAATTAGTGTGTTTGAGCCAATATTGGCTGAAGACTCTAGGGAGCATTAAGGTGTTGTCATGTTTCTTAATTCTAAGTCAGAATATATGTTTGAAAGTCTAAGAGCCAAAGAAGAATGCTCAAGGTATGCTTTTGATATTGTTTCTTTGAAAGATGAGTTAGAGAAGTTTTCAAACAAGGTGAAGTCATTTATGAGATTTAAAAAGATATCAAGTGATATAAATAATATTCTAAGTGGTCAAATGCATGTTAGTGATAAAACTAGTCTTGGATATGAAGAATAACAAAAGAATATAACTCGATACAAGATGAAGACTAATGTAAACTAGGAAAATCATACTTTGAAGATAAATCATTAGAAAAGGAATGAAGGTACTATTAGAATAAAGACAAATCAGATCAAACAACTAAATGCCATGAGGTATGTAAGATTCAATGGTTACTATTATACATGTAATCAATTTGGCCATAGGGCTAGAGAGTGTAAGAGACCTATTAGAAATGAGTTTGCATTGGATTATGATATTGGTCATGAGTCAAATGGTGTGAATAGAGTTAAGTGTTTTAAATATCATGACATGGGACACATTGTAATTTTTTGTCCAAATAAGGTATGGAAAGATACATTTCTTGAAAAAGGTATTATGTTCTATAATTTTGAATAGAGAAGTTGCATTGCTAGGTTTTACAAGTAAAGGCATACAAGATAAAATGAGTTTAAACAAGCTCCCAAAGTGCAAAGAAGAAGGAAAGTTAACACATGGAAGCCTAAAGTGATAAGTATGAGTCATGATGAATCTATAGGTTCAAGTAATCTATTTGCTATAATGGAGAAAGATACAATAGCTAAAAATGCTAAGAAGTCTCATTGTCAGCTCATATTAAGAATGAAGAGACTAAGCTCAAAGAGAAGATAAAGGTGCTAGTTAAATCTAGTCCTAACGTATGTATGGATAAAAGTGAAAATTATACTATTGTTGAGAAAGTATCATTCAAATAACATCAATTATCAATACCTAATGATGAGCTTCCAAGCTATAAGGAAGATTCTACAAATGAAAAGGTATATCATGAATCTATGTTGTCTCCATATATTATCAATCTTATCATAGAATAAAATGAGAATGTTGTATTGGTTGAGAATTCTGCTTCTCTTAATCTTAATAAGAAGAATAATAACTACAAGTATAAGATGACCAATGAGGAGAAGGAATATGACAAGTTGTAGGCAACTCTTAGTTTCACATTGTTTAGGACATTGTGAAGTAGGGTCTCTCTACCTATGCTTCTTAGGAGAAATATTTCTTGTGAATAATGAAGTTTGTGTGCTCAAAATCATAATGCCAATCTATACAGATACTTGTGTTGATATTATAAGTTCATTGGTTAAGGGGGAGTAACAACTTCATGAGTTTGCTCCATTGGTTTGTGAAGGAAGTATGTTGTAGAAGATGACCTTGGTGATGAAAATTGGTGTGATTGAGGGGGAATATGATAGTTATGTATATATGAATTTTTAGGTCTTTAAGATATGTCTACTAAAAATTATGGGCTCTTCAATTTTTGGGTAGGGCTATAAGGAGGCTAGATAGGCCTAACATGTATAAGAGTGACTTTTGCTTACTTTCTCATAAAGAGAAAGATATGTTTGATTCAAGGTGATTTATCAAGTTTTTTTAGAGAATTTTTATTGTTGGGTGAGTGGCATGAAGTACTATTGATCATCCTTGAGGTGGTTTGAGAGAGAAGGCTAGTAATTATGTGTGTTGATTCTTCATGGTGTACAAAGATCTGAAGATGATCAAGATGTGCAATGGCTTAGAGATATTAATGGGATTCCATTTTAGATAATTTTTGATATGTTACATAAATTTTTAGTACTTTTTTGTGTTATTTATTCATTGGTTGTAGTGCTTAGTTGAAGAGAGTGTTGGCATGAAGTAAGAGGAAGTTGTCAAGGCAAGAAGAGGTAGGCTCAATGTTAGAGGTAAAATCTAGTAAGAGGGGGGTGGTGATTTAGTAATCCTAAATAATCAAACTTAAATTTTAATATTTACAAACACTTAATCATTTACCACAAGAATTCATGAAGCATACACATCATTCATATCAATGAATAAGAGAGACAATGCGAGATCAATCACATAACACATGACATACATGGGAAATCCTCTTGGGGAATAAAACCCACTAGAACTATATTTGGACTAATGTCATATAAAAGAAGAACCAATTTAGACCATATATAAATGATCAAGGAACTACAATCCCTATTTAGTGAGACTACAATCCCACAAGGTGTTGTCACACTTGTCTAACTGAGCTAAAATAAAAATGATACCTTTTAGCAAGTTTAACCTTTCAAGGTGGTTGAAACCACCTTAGATGCTGAGCCACCACAAAAAAACCTATGAAAACATCCACATTTGCACTGATGTATTCAACACCTAATGATAGACCTATGATTATCACTCTTCACCTTCTCTCATAATCAATATGCAAGAGCACTATTCTACCAACAAAATTATGACCTATAGGTCCTATAAACAATCCTCAAACTAATATACTCTTCACCTCATCCTAAAGTAAATATACCCCTCCTTTTCTCCATAAAACACACACACACACACAAGCCTCTCTCAAATCTCTCCTAAGTCTCTCTTAAACATCCTCTTGATCATACTCACCCATTTTGCCTCTTCTAGGCTTATTAGGTCCATTGACCTATGTGATCACCTTCAACACCTTGATCAGACTAGAATGTATGATCTTCTTTGCTATTTTTTGGTCCTCACTAACCTGTACCTTCTCTTTCAAAGGTTATCTCCTTTGCTTGGCTCTACACACACACCCCCTCATTCAAGTCTTACAAGTCTATAAATCACCACCTTTGATTTTAGTATTTATAGAGTAATCAAGATAAACGCCATCTTGGTTAACCATTAGGCATGACTTAACCCTTAAGTCAATTATCACATGAATACATATATTAATATAATATTCATAAGTTGGCCATAACATCTATGGGTCACCCTTAAGGAACTACACCTTTTAATAAGACCCTTGTAGCCCTTATAGGTCTCATGTGAACCCATTCACTCCTTTAGTAATTCATTGAAAGAAAAAAAAAAAAAATATATATATATATATATATATATATATATATATATAAATTATTTAAAATACATGGTTCCACTCCTTATTTCCACTTCAACATCCTCAAATGATCACAATCATCTTAGATCACCTATGTGTGTGTTCAAACAACAGAGACCTTATACATAAAAACACCATTATCAAACATACAATCCACTTCTTAAGCATTTTTTATATTCAAGATAGATTTATCATACTTCAAAAATACTAAAATAATATCTTCATAGAGTCTCAAACACTCCCCAATAGCCAATTCATCAAGAGACATCGAAATAGTACCTATATAATCTCAATTACTCTTATTGGGTCATTTGCAGAACAAGCACGAACACACAGTAAAATTTGAACATTAATATATTTGAATGTAAACACATATATATTAAAACTAGGTTAATCATATTCACCATGGATTCCTCTTCATCTTTTATTTTTATTACATGAGTAAATTTGACTTCTATCTTAAGATATGGTCAAAATACATAGCTCTAGTTTTTCCCTATCTTAAATTCAAATATTTGAATGACAATGATCATAGTTAAACCTTAAAACATTTGAAATCATCTCATGCCCTCTAATATTTATATAAATATCACAACATAAATATTTTATTAACTCTAATTCATAGTCTACCAAATTCAAATGTTAAACATCTAACAGTTGACCTCATCTCGTGCAATCTTAAAATGTTGACTCAACGCTCTTTATCGATCTCTACAGATCAGTCAGGTCTTTATTATGCAAATCACACCATTCGATCAAACTATATGAATAACCTATCACAATTATATCCTTATCCTATACCTTTTATCAACTTTTAAACCTTAAAAACTTTATTCCATCTCACTCAACACGCACCATTGATCTTGATATTTATGATCACCTACACACCATTGGATCTTTATTTGGTCCTAAACTTTAACTCTGTTAACTAGTGAAACCTTTGACCCATTTAAATCTACATGCATAATTGTATCTATAAGTATGAATTCTTGTATACTATTGGATCTCCATTAGGTATAGGTCTTTAACATTATGCAAATCTACTAAGAATGGGGACCAACTACAATATGTATGGAAAGCCTACTTTAGACCTCAAAAAAATTCTTCTATGCTTAAATATATGATCTAAAATTTGTACCTCATGATCACCTTTAAAATTTGAATCCATACATATAAAAAAATACTCCTATAAACCTTGTTCATGTGAGATACATCACCATTAAAAATCCTTCTCAAAATCTTGTCACTGAGCCAACTATGTCAAAACTTGCTTGAGAGGCCAACTTTAAGCATGCATAACTTTTGCCGCACTTCAGAGCATGATCTAAAAAATTTCCAAAATAAAATAGGATAAAAAATAAATAAACCCATATGATCATATTTATCTTATTCATCCACATGTGCAAGATATTCCACCATCAAAATTCTTACCCAGATCTTCTTGCTAGTTTGTAAATTTGGCTAAATATGGGAAAACATTATCAAAAAGTTTGGGAACTCAACTTTGCACATGCATATATTTGAAAAAAAATTATGCATGACTTAATATATGGTACATATAAACTAGGGACTAATTTTATCACAACCATATGAACAAATCCCCTTGACTCATCCACATGTGGTAATGGTGATGTCAACAAACTACCTACTCAGATTTTCTACCACTAGACCCAAACTATCTAGATGAAAACTATGGACTACCAGATTAATTACACTTATGTAAACAAGATATAAAATCATATATAACATCTTAATGACCTATTTCACATGATAAGATCACCATACTCATCCCTAAACATCTCTATCTATGCCAAAACTAAAGATCAACTAAACCAACTTCAAGCAAACTAGGACAAGCACATGTACACTTTATCATTGTCAATTAGGCTATCAAATAAATTCATCCACTCAAAAATAAAACTCCATGAAAAAATAATTAATCACTAAAAAATCTTCAAAAAATTTATCATTGATGTCAAAAAGACATCATATATAATAATATACAGGTCACCTTCCTTCTCTCTCTTCAAGCACTCTCCCAATAGGAACTTTCTCCCCCTTTGACACAATGACAAATTGGGAATAATCTAATATTGAGGACCTAAAAATACTACCAATAATATTAGACCATATTATAAATATAGTGAACACTCCCCTTAACCTTGAGCCTACTTCTTCTTTCCTTGACAACTTCCTCTTGCTCCATGCTAACACTCTCTTCAACCAAGCACTACAACCAATGAATAAAGAACATGAAAAAAACTAAAACTAAGGGAACTCAAAAAGAAACATCTAAGAGGTACTCCCCCAATATTTTTGAGTTATTTCATCACTTGATCATCTTCATATTTCCACACACAATGAATAACCACCACACATGCTTACTAACATTCTCTCTCAAGCTACCATAAGGACCACCAATAGAACTTCATGCCATTCAAAAAATAGGAAATATGAACTAATAAAAATTTATAACTTTATTAAAAATTAAAAAACCTTGATCTTTTGAATAAATTGAGCAAAAAATACTCTTCTTTAAACTAGGCCTATCTAGCCTCCTTATAGCCCTACTTGGAAGTTGTATAGCCCACAATTTTTAGTAAACACATCTTTAAGACCTAAAAAATCATATCTAGAGCACTCTCATATTACCCCTAAATCACACCAATTTACAACACCAAGATCATCTTTTGTAACATACTTCCTTTTCAAATCTACTACCCAATTAGGCCTCCAATGTGATAAAAACTTAAATGACTTGAGAAAAAAAATTTCAATTCTATATGAAAATTTATTTAACCACCCATTTGACCCATTCAACATATTAAAATTTATGAAACCTCAAATCATAAGGTAAAACACTTTTATAAAAGATCTCAAAACCCTGGAATATCAAAATAATCAAAGTCAACAAAACTTCTTATAGTCAACACACACCTATGAAACTTATTGCACACCTAGAGACACCCATCACACAATTTTGAACCAAAAATTGATCCACCATATCTTTAGGAACCTAGACTTCCTATAACCCATTTTAGAACCTACATACCCTTAAGCAAAAACTAGGAAACCTGAGAGAAACAAAATCTTCAATTACACCCCAAAGATCTTCAAAGTTTGAAATCACCTAAACACATAAAAAAAGTGTATAGACCTTTCTAAGCACCAAAATCTACTTGAAATTGCATAAAACTCATTATGCCATTTGAAACCATCTATTATGATCCTGTACTATAATTGCTTCACAAACCTCTAGACCAAACTCATGAACATGCTACTCCTCCTTAACCAAAGACATTTCTAAGCACACAAACTTTCTTCTCCATAACATATTTTTCAATATTGATTACTCAATCCTCTAATCATAGGACTTGACCAATTATAAGTCTCCCCTTAACTTCATGCTTCTATTAGTGTAGTTTTTTATTTTTCCCTATTATTTAATTAGGGAAATTTTATTTTTGTGCATACATGGAGTTTTCCTACATTCGTGGGATAGGGTAGCTTATGTGGAGATGTGTGTCATAGATGTTTCATAGGTTTCATAAGAATGTTATAAGTAACTCCCTTGAATGGAGTTACTTCTCTATTCTTATCACCTTGTCACCACCTTTCATGGAGGAGTTAAAGTCTATTCTTCGGGTGCCTTGACCACGTTTTTTGGAGGAGTTACTTACGTGTTCTCCTATATGTATTCTTCACTTTGGCCATCTCATGTTAATTAGATATTGGGTTTTCTCCTATTTGTCTTGTGTAATTTATCTTCTTGTATAATTTCAAATTGCTTTAACATCTATGTGATGTGCACTAGCTTCATCTCGTGTGATCACATCTCCATTTACATTCACATTATCTGGATTCTAGGCAACAACTCTGATATGGTATCAAAGCCACCCTAGTAATCGTGTGTCAGGTTATGCTAGTAGTTTATTTTGAAATTATTACTTTGCTTTCTTAGTAGTTTTTTTTGTTTAACTCGGTTGCATTTGAGAGTTTTGGTAGAGTTTCTTGAAAACTCATGCAAATCCATACAAAAATCTATTAAAAAAAATTACTTCTATTGAATTTCATTCAGATCTCACTTTAGATATCTTAGTTAGAATTTGATAAGACATCTTGTATAGATCTATTGTGGCTTTAACAAATGGCAGTGGAATTTTTTTCTAGTCATTTTGTAGGGAAAAAAATCTCTGCACATCTGGTTTTTGTTCTTGGACGCCACTTTTAGCTTGGGGCAGCTCTCCAAGAAGCACATCTGCATGTGGAGGTCCATGTGGGGCATATAATAGGATGAGTTGTGTGTGGAGTAGGACTCTAGTAGGGCGCAGTGACACTGCATGATGTCTAGTGTGAGGAAAGGGTTGAGGACTACCAGTCTAGGTGTTGCCCACTCACAAATGGTAACCTTGTGAGGCATGTGTTCTCCAATAATGGCAACCCATTACGCCCCAAGGCCATGCTGGACACTTATTTGTTTTCACTTTTTCAACAAATCCTAGGCTCACCTCAGAGCACAACTATGGCTCATTTTACCCCTTTAAATCCAAGGTATATGATATTGCGCTCACTGCGGATGCGCTAAAGAATCACGCCCCAAGTGCCAAGTTTGAATCACGCCCCATTTGGTGGGCCCACCCTCTCTTGTTGTTAAACTGGTAATTATAATTTTGTCTAATAATTATTTTGATATTCATATATCATTAATTTGATTTTTTGAATTAAATTCAAATTGAAAATTAGCATTCAAAAAAAGCAGTTTAAAGGTTTTCAAAACTTGTATCTTCGACCTACGAAGATGAAGGGTGAGGCCCAAGTTGGCAAGATGCCAATTCCCACTCACAAAGACCTCCTTTGGATTCCTTGCTCCATTCCAAGTCTAACGAGTGGTTGGAAGGCCACTTTTTCTCTCAAAACATGCATTTTAAAAAAAAAATAGTGTTTTTTTTGCAAAAACACTAGTTTACAGGAAATTAAATCTTTAATATCTTGCAAATGGTAGCTTAGATTTAGGTGCCATTTTTTGAAAAAGTGTTTTTATTTCAATTATCCATAGCGTAGGCTTGTTATTTTTTAAAAATTCACTATTTTATAAAGTGCCTAAAATTTGGGTCTCCCGAGACGCATTTTTGATTGAGTTCGACGTCCTGTTTGCTTAAGTCTTGCACTGATTGCTCTAAGACACATTCTCAACTGATCCTAACATATTTTGAGTGTAAACTTGCATATTTGGGGGGCTTAACATTTTTGGGGGGAGTGATTGCTTTTTAACACTTGCAATCTTTGCTTTCATTCTCCTTTCTGCATAAATTCACAACTTGCAATCAACACAACACCTAAATTCAGCTTAAAATGGATTATTTTCAAGTTAAACCCCTAATAACCTTCAACTATCATGAATGGAAGGTTAAAATTTCAATCATTATTAGAAGCAAAGGGTTGTATAGGATCACCATGGGTACTGAAGTAAAACCCAACACTGATGTTAAAAAGTCAAGTGGTATAACTGTAGTGATGAAGCGTATGAATTACTGAGTTTGTCCATATATCTATAACTTATCTTCCATTTATAAACCACCAAGACTCCCAAAGACATATGGGACACCTTAGAACTCTTATTTGGGAAGCTTGATGAGATGAGAGGTCATGAACTCAAAAATGAACTCATAAGTCTAAGTCCTAGCAACTTTGACACCCTACAGGACTTCTTCACTAATTTTAAGGCCCTTAGATTGAAATTAAAAGAATACGAGATAGAGAATAAAGATGATCTACTCATCCTTTCTATTCTCACAAAGTTAGGTCCAAGTTATTCAGTCTTTGTCTCCACTTTCAATGCCATAAAAAGTGCCATTGGCACTACATGGGAAATGCCTTCTTTGGATTCATTCATTGCCAACTTGACTAGGGAGCAAGATAAGCTAATTCAAATGGACACAATAAAGTCTACTCAACCTAAAGCCTTGATAGCTATAAATGGTAAGGACAAGACTTCAATAAAGGAGAAGAAGAAAAAGAACAAGGACCAGGAGAAGAAGAAAGAAAACAACAATCCTACCAAAAACAACACTGAGCCTTCCTCCTCTAATGCTAAACCTAAGAAGGAGAAGGTTAAGTGTGCCTATTGTAAAAATATAGGGCATGATGAACACAAATTCATGAAGAAACAAATAGATCACCTAACTCATCTTCTAGAAAAGCACAACATAGGTGTTCATGAGTCCATCAAGCAAAATTCATCTACCCAAGATTCTACTAAGGCAAAAGGCAAGGGTAAGGAGAAAGAAAAGGGCAAGGCCCTTGTAGCTATAACAACTTATACATCTTCATGGGTCATTGACTCAGGTGCTTCTCACCACATGGGCTCTTCCCTAATTGAGTTTTCATCTTTAGAGCCTTGTAACATGACTTCAATTAGTTTGGGTGATGACACATCAGTTTCCATTGCAAGGAGAGGGTCAGTTGAAATGGAAGGAGAAACATTCAATAATGTTCTAAGTGTTCCTTGTATTTCAACCAATCTCCTATTAGTGTACCAAATAACTCACATTGGTTAGGGCATGAGAGTTGAGTTTTCACCAAATTTAGTGGCTATCAAGGAGTTGCATAGTGATACTACAGTGGCAATGGGTCGGGCAGATCACCAAGTAAGGTTATACACCTTCTCACATTTTGCACTAGATTCTTCTCTAACAACATTGTTGACTCATTCAGATGAAGTTAGAAAATTGTGGCATGAGCGTTTCGGCCACCTTAACTACCGCTACCTTGAACAACTTTGCAAAAATGACATGGTCATTGGCTTGCCTCATTTCCAATTCTCAAAAGGACTTTGTGAGGGGTGCTCCCTTGCGAAGCATCCTGAAGCAAAATTTGACAAAGGCAAATCTTGGAGGGCTTCACAACCTTTGGAGTTAGTCCATAGTGATGTATCGGGACCCTTTCCCAAACCATCTTTCACAAGGGCCAAGTACATCCTCACTTTCATTGATGATTTATCTAGGTACACTTGGACATATTTTCTCAAACAAAAGTCTGAAGTGTTTGAAAATTTTCTAGACTTTAAGGCTCTTGTTGAGAAACAAAGTGAGAAATCCATCAAGGTTCTTCAAATTGATAATGGAAGGGAGTATGTCAGCAGTAGGTTTGAGAAGTTTTACACCATAGAAGGGATTGATTTGTAGTGCACAACCACTTACAATCCTTCACAGAATGGGGTTGTAGAATGCAAAAATAGGTTCTTGAAAGAGATGGGTAGTTGTATGATTCACTCCAAATCCTTAGCACCACATTACTAGGCTGAAGCCATCAATTGTGCTTGTTACATTCACAACAAGGTTCCTCACAAAGCTTTGAAATGGATAACACCTTTTGAAGCTTGGCATAAAAGGAAACCTGATGTTGAGCACCTTAGGGTTTTCAAATCCCCAACCATGGCTCACATACCAAAGAAGAAATGCAAAGCTATGGAACGTCATTCCAAGCCTTGCATCTTTTTAGGATATCCAAATGGTATTAAGGGGTATCACCTTCTAGACCTGATCACTCATGAGTTATTTATTGAGAGAAGTGTCCACTTTTAGGAGAGTCCTAGAGACTCAAAAATTGGCACTTCTTCTCCCTCACCGGATCTACTTCTTCATGATGATTCCTCATCAGATTCAGATCAGCCACAACAGGTTCTTGAGCCAAAGACATCTTCTTCTTCTTTGAGTTTAGACAGCAAGGATAGTGATGCAGAGTCATCCACCTCTAGTCAGTCAGAGGATGAGGAGTTAACACCTGACTTGCCCACTTCTGAGCCACTTTAGGCTAGATAGACACTTGAGAGTGGTGGTACTTGAGCAAGAGATCCCATAGATGAAAGACGTACTAGAGGGGATTTTTAGAGAGATCCACATGCCTTCTTTGCTTCAGTTTTAGATCCATAGACTTTTTGAGAGGCATCGGGGGTACCTAAGTGGGATAGTGCTATGGAGGAAGAATATTCTTCCTTAATCAAAAATCACACTTGAGATTTGACTTCACTTCCTAAGGGAAGAAAGATGGTTTGATGTAGATGGATATATCAGACCAAGTTTGTAGTAGATGGGTCGGTTGATAAGTACAAGGCACAATTGGTCACCAAGGGTTTCTCACAGGTGGCAGGCATTGACTACTCAGAGACCTTTGCACCCATTGTAAATAGACTTCTATTTGACTCACCTTGGCTATTGCTGTAGCACATGGTTGGGATGTGCACCAGATGGATGTGAAGAGTGCCTTTCTTCATAGAGACCTAGAGGAGGAGATCTACATGGAAAAGCCACTAGGATTTGTTTAGGATTCTTCCTTAGTATGCAGACTTAGGAAATCTATCTATGGCCTTAAACAAGCCCCTCAAGCTTGGTATGCCAAGATGGATTCCTTATTTCTCATAGTAGGTTTTACTAGGTGCCATTCTAACCCCAATGTCTACTTCTTACGACAGGATGATTCACTCTTGATTTTGGTTTTATATGTTGATGACCTTTTGATCACTAGAAGTTCTTCATCAGCTATTGTAGTAGTAAATGCATCTCTCCAGGATAGATTTTACATGATAGACTTGGGTTTGTTGCACTACTTCCTTGGCATCGAGATCTCACAATTAGATTCAAGGATTTCTCTTAGACAACCTAGGTATGCTCTTGATTTATTGTCTCAGTTTCACATGGCTGATTGTAAGCCATCTCTAACTCCTTTCTATCAAGAGTCAAGCTTGAGGCTGACTTTTCTTCACCCTTGTTTGATGCCACTCAGTATCAACAACTTGTTGGTAGTCTCATCTACTTGACTCACACCAGGCCTGACATATCATATACAGTGGGACTTGTCTCCAAATTTATGTAGGAACCTCATGAGCTGCATTGGAAAGTAGCTAAGAGGATATTGCATTACATACAGGGTTCACATAGATACGAGATTAATTATAGATTTGGTATAGAGGTTAACTTGGTTAGATATATAGATTCAGACCTGGCTAGCAATTCACAGACTCACAATTCCACTTCTGGTTATAGTTTCTCTCTAGGTTCTGGTCCTATCAGTTGGTCTAGCATGAAGCAGAATGCTATTGTTATATCATCCATAGAGGCAGAGTATAGGGGAGATATTAATGCAGCTACTAACGCTATTTGGCTTCAGGGGATACTTTTTGAGTTTGGTATTCCTATCAGGAAACCCACCATCATTTATTGTGACAACTAGAGTACCATTCAAATTTGTAGGAATCTAGTTTAGCACCAACGAACCAAGCACATAGAGATTCACATGCATTTCATTTGAGAGCTTATTCATAGTCAAGTCATTGACTTGATATTTTCTAGTATTCAGAGCAGGTTGTAGACATCTTCACCAAACCTTTCATTAAGAACAAGTTAATTCATCTACAAGCTCTTCTTGGGGTGTGGTCCACATCTACAGTAGCATCATCTTTGAGGGGGCCCACTAGCCTCTTCATTTCTTTTATGTCTCTCTTTTGGG
Source organism: Torreya grandis (assembly GCA_037957365.1). NCBI lineage: Eukaryota > Viridiplantae > Streptophyta > Pinopsida > Cupressales > Taxaceae > Torreya > Torreya grandis. Next base: position 1,017,317 of record JARHVA010005320.1, read on the forward strand.
GGGGAGTTTTTTTCTATAGGTTTTCTCCTTTTCTCTATCTTATGGGAGATTGCATTTGTACATGGGTACCTCATCAGGCCTAGTTGTCAGGACCCATTTTATAATTCCACATTGCCCACCTAAGCTATGCTTATGGGGGGTATTAGTGTAGTTTTTTAATTTTTCCCTATTATTTAATTAGGAAAATTTTATTTTTGTGCATACATGGAGTTTTCCTACATTCGTGGGATAGGCTAGCTTATGTGGAGATGTGTGTCATAGATGTGTCATAGGTGTCATAAGTAACTCCCTTGATGGGAGTTACTTCTCTATTCTTAGCACCTTGTCACCACCTTTCATGGAGGAGTTATAGTCTATTCTTGGGGTGCCTTGACCACCTTTTTTGGAGGAGTTACTTACGTGTTCTCCTATATGTATTCTTCACTTTGGCCATCTCATGTTAATCAGATATTGGGTTTTCTCCTATTTGTCTTATGTAATTTATCTTCTTGTATAATTTCAAATTTCTTTAGCATCTATGTGATGTGCACTAGCTTCATCTCATGTGATCACATCTCCATTTGCATTTGCATTATCCAGATTCTGGTAACAACTCTGATAGCTTCATTAAGAACATGACATCTTCAACAAGTCTTCAAATTATTTATACTAGAGCATCCAAACCATGATCAACAAGCTAACTCCTTCTCAAGATAAGGCCACTAATATTATTCACAAACTTATTTTCTTCAACAAATAGACATATAAAAAGAATGTACAAACATAACTTGTTTTCATACCTTTTTATCAAACAATATCTAATAGACACCAAGCTTCCTTTGACTGATAAGTGTCTCCTTGAAGCCTAGATATAGACACCCATTTGACATAGACACTAAAAGTCCCAAAACTTAGGAGACTCCCATATCTCCATATCTTTCTTTGACTTATAGACTTGCTTGACTTCAACTGAATCCTTGACTTCATTCTTTTTTTTAGAATGGTTAATAAATGTTGTCAATAGAAACTCTTGATTCTCCTTTATTTTTGTTTCTTTTTCTACCTTGGCAAACAATCCATCAAGACTCTTGGACTCATTAGGGTTATTCATCTTAGTCTTTACTACCTCAATTTTCCATACCATATTTTGACCCTTCTTGTCTTTTACAACCATCTTACCTATTTGATTCTTGAGCTTATCTTGATTTACAACATAGACTTCTAGAGAAACTTTCTTATCAACCTTATGGCTAGAAAAATTAGCAATGACTACCTTTGGTTTCCATACCTAAGTTTATACTTTCTCAAACCTTCTATGAGTTGTATATCCTTTAACATACCTTGAATACCTCTTAACACTATTTAGATAGAATCTAGCAATATGTCCACTATTATGACAACTAAAACAAATAACATCATTCGTACCTTTTGATAAATTTGAATTGAGATCAATATTTGGCCAAAAACTCCTTCTATCATAGATCCATGATTTTTTAATCTTGATTGACTTCATTCTTGAAGCATTTTTTTGTCTAACAGACCTTCTTTCATTGATCTTGACTTGATCTAAATTTTTTTTATCTTCTTTAAGCTTACTTATCTTGACAATAAATTGATCATGCTCATCCATCAATGAACTTAGCTTGGTTTCCAATTTAATTCCATCATCATATTTATCTCTTATACTTAATATTATATTCATTAATTTACCTCTAAAATCTTGGATAGTGTCCTTATCACTCTTATATTCTTTAGCCATGTCATCCTTTATTCTACATCCTTGCTCTATCAAACTTCCCTCAAGATAACTAACTTTACTTCAAGGCCTTTGATCATATTTCTCATCTTATGATTATTCTTATTTTTCTCCTTTAGTTCACTAAGATCACCCATGATCTCAACTTCTAGATCACATTCTTAGTCTCTATCATGGAAAACTTCTTTATCAAAAATTATGTCCTTTTCTTTTGAACACAAACTTGTCTTGGCATCTAATAACTGAACCTTGAGATCATCGATAGCATTCTCATATGTTTTGTAATATTTATTCAAACTAAATATATATTATTAAATTATCTTTATCACAACCTTCTACTATTGATTTTCTTCCTTCAACTACTTATCCATCTTTGTACCTACTTAGGATCACCTTTAAGATGATAAGCTTCCTCCAAAGGACCCACTCTGATACCAATTGTTAGAGGTATAATCTACTAATATGGGGGTGAATTAGTGAGCCCAAATAATCTAACTTAAATTTTTATCTTTACAAACACTTAATCAGTTTCCACAAGCATTCATGAAGCATACACATCATTCATATCAATGAACAAGAGAGACAATGCAAGATCAATCACATAACACATAACATATGTGGGAAACCCTCTTAGGTAATAAAACCCATTTGAACCTACATTTGGAATATTGTATTATAAAATAATAACCAATTTATACCATATACAAATTATCAAGGAACTACAATCCCTATTTAGTGAGACTAAAATCCCACAAGGTGCTACCACACTTATCTAGCTAAGTTGCAACAATAACTAGACCTTTTAACAAGTTTCACCTTATAAAGAGGCTAAAACCACCTTAGATGATAAGATACCACAAAAAAACCAATGAACACATCCACATTTTCACCAATGTCTTTAACACCTGATGATGGACCTCTAATTATCACTCTTTATTCACTCATAATCAATATACAATAGCACTATTATTCCAACAGAATTGTGACCTATAGGTCATATAAATAGTCCTTAAAATAATATTATATTCACCTCATACTTAGGTCACTCTAATCCTCCTTTAATGCACAAAACACACACACAATCCTCTCTCAAATATCTCCCAAGTTTCTCTCAAATATCCTCTTAAACATACTCATCCATTCTACCTTGTTTAGGCTTATTAGGTCTAATGACCTATGTGATCACTTTCAGTGCCTTGCTTAGACTAGAATGTTTGATCCTATTCACTCTTTTTTGGTCTTCACTGACCTATAACTTCTCTTTCAAAGGTTATCTCCTTCACCTGGCTCCACACATGAACTCCCTCATTCAAGTCTTACAAGCCTAGAAATCACCACCTTTGATTTCACTATTTATAGATCAATCAAGATAACCACCATCTTGGTTGGCCATTAGGCATTCCTTAACCCTTAAAAAAATATCACATGAATGCATAGCTTAATAAACTATTCATAGGTCAACCATAGAATTTATGGGTCACCCTTAAGGAATTACACCTTTTAATAAGGTCCTTGTAGTCCTTATAGGTCTTATGTAAACCCATTCACTCCTTTATAACTTCATCAAACAAAAAAATAATATATAAACACTTTAAAATACATGGGTACACTACTTATGTCCCCTTATACATCCTCAAAGGATCATAATCATCTTATCTCACATCTGCATATGCTCAAACAACTCAAACAGAGACCTTATACATAAAAACACCATTACCAAACATAAAGTCCACTTATAAAGACTTTTTCATACTCAATATATATTTATCACACCTATAAAATACTCAAAGAGCATCCTCATGGAGTCTAAAACACTCCCTAATATCCAATTCATCAAGAGACATTGAAACAGTACCTATATAAGCTCAATTACTCTTTTCAAGTCACTTGCAAAACAAGCACAAACACATAGTCAAATTTTAATATTAATATATTTTATTTTACACATTTTCATATCTTAAAATCAATTTAATTATATGAAACATGGATTCTTCTTCACCTTTTATTTTTATATCATGAGCAAATTTGACTTCTATCTAAAGATATGGTCAAAATATAGAGCTCTAGTTTTTTCCTATGTTAAATTCAAATATTTAAATGATAATGATCACAGCTAAACCTTAGAAAATTTTCACTAATATCATGTCCTCTCAGATTTGGATCAATGTCACACCATATATCATTTTAAAACTCTAATTCATACTCTATTAAATCCAAATGTTAAACATCTGACAGTTGAACTCATCTCATGTAATCTTGAAATGGTGACTCAACGTGCTCTATCGATATCTATAGATCATTCAAGTATTTATTATGAAACATGTACCATTTGATAAAAATATAAAAATACTCACTCATATTTAAATAATTATCTTATACCTTTGATCATTCATTAGAACTCTAACACTTCATGCCATCTCACTCAACAGGCACCATTAATCTTGATTTGTACGATCACCGGTGCATCATTAGATCTTCATTTGGCCTTGAACTTTAACTCTATTAAATAATGAAACCTTTGACCCATTTGAACCTATGTAAATAATTTAATATGGAATTATTAACTCCCATGTACCATTATATATACACTAGTTATATATCTTTAACATTATGCAAATTGACTAAGTATGGGGACCAATTGCAATATACCTAAAAAGCTTACTTTGGACCTCAATAACTTATTTTTTACTTAGATGCATGATCTCAAATTTATACCTTATGATCACCTTTAAAAATAAAATCAATCCATATAAAAGACTACTCCTATAACCTTCATTCATGTGAGATATGTCTCCATTAAAAATCCTTCTTAAAATCTTTTGTCACAAAACCAACTATGTCAAAACTTGCTTGAGAGGCCAACTTTAAGCATGCATAACTTTTTCCACACTTAAGTAAATTATCTTAAATTTAATGAAAATAAACTAGGATAAAAAATAAATAAATCCATATTATCACCTTCACTTTAATCATACACATGTGTGAGATATGCCACCATCAAATTGCTTACTTAGATTTTCTTACCACTTTATAAATTTGGCTAAGTATGGGAAAACATTATCAAAAAGCCTAGGAGCCCAAATTTGCACATGCATATGTTTGAATTCAATTCAACACATGAATTGAGATATAGAATATAAAAAATAGGGACTAATTTTATCACAACCATATGACCAACTCCCCTTAAATCATCCACATGTGGTAGTGGTGACATCAGCAAACTGCCTACTCAGATTTTCTGCCACTAGACCCAAACTATCTAGATAAAAACTATGAACTACTAGATGAATTACATGTATGTACAAAATATCTAAAAGCATAGATAACATCTTAGATACTTCTTTCACATGATACAATCACCATACTAATCCCTAAACATCTCTATCTATGCCAAAATTGAAGATCAACTAAGCCAACTTCAAGCACACTAAGACAATTAAATTTCACACTTTGTCATTATCACTTAGGCTATCAAAGCACTTCATCCACACATAAGGAAACCTCCATGACATCATCTTGAAATCACTAGAAACTCTATAACACTCAATTTAAGGGAGAGTTTGTATCATATTTATTAAATGGTACTCTCATGTTGGTGGTCTCTTTAGGTCCTTAAGATCAATTGGTGCCCACTTTATCATTATGTTAAAGGGGGAGAAAGTTCCTATTGTGGGAGTGCTTGAGAAGAGAGAAGGTGAGCTTTATATTTATATATATGATGGTTGTTGACATCAATGACAAAGGGGGATATTTTTGGAGAGTTTTTAATAATTTCATGATTATGTCATGGAGATATCATGATGAGTAGATGAAGTTCTTTGATAGCCTAAATTATAATGACAAAGTGTGCAATGTGCTTATACTAGTGTGCTTAAAGTTAGCTTAGTTGATATTATATTTTGGCATAGTTAGATATGTTTAGGATGAGTATGGTGATTTGAGATGAGTATGGTGATTTGAACATGTGAAAGGTATTCTATAAGAGGTTTTATAAGCTTTGAATGCTTGTGTGTATGAGTGGATTTCATTTGGTTGATCATAGTTTTCATCTAGACACTTTGGGTCTAATGATAGAAAATCTAAGTTGGCAATTTGATGACATCACCATTTCCATATGTGAATGAATCAAGGTGATTTGGTTATATGATTGTGATCACATTAGTCCCTAGTTTCTATGTGATAATTATTAGGTCATACACCTAAATTCATCAAGAGATATGTGGGTGCAAAGTTGGGATCTCAGGTATTTTGATAGTGTTTTACCATAACCAAATTTGCATGAGGAAAAAAAGAACTGAGTAAGCAATTTTATGATGCAATATCTCACATGTTTGTATGTTTTAGGATAAGGTGATCATATGGGCTTATTAATTTGTATTCTTAGTTTATTTGTGTTAAATTTTAGATCATACACCAAAGCACATCAAAATATATGCATGTGCAAAGTTGGCCTTTGAGGTAGTTCTTGACATAGTTGGCTCTGTGGTAGAAATAAATCTAAGTGAGAATTTTAATGGAGTTATATCTCACATGTGTGAGGGTTCTAGGATTAGATTGACACATGGTTGGATTCTACTACGTAAGGAGATCATATAGTCCAATTCTTAGTACATGAGCTTAAGTGAAGAAAAAGATATAGAGGTGAAAATTTGACCTTCCAAGTAAATAAGAAAGGTTCCCATACTTAGTCATTTATTCATAAGTTAAATTTTGAACAAGATCGATGGAGTGATTTTGCTCCAAAATGTTAGGAAGTAGTGAGATGAGAACAAGTGTATGATTTTTAATACTGAGAAAAGATAAAGATCAAGCTTCTTCCAAGATAAATAGTGAGTGGGTGTTTATACTGATTGAGATCAATGGTGCACATTAAATTCAAGAGGTTGAAGTGATAGTTTTCTAGCATATCTAAAGTGAGGACAATCTTGAAGAGATTGATGGAGTGTATGAAGTTAAAGTTTATAGATTGCACGATATGAGGTCAACATGTTGAAGGTTTAATGTTTGGATATTGGTGCTAAAGGTGTTAAATCTCAAATAAAATCAATGTTTCATAATCAATCTAAAGTATTCAGGAGACAGGATGTGAGCATGGTGTTTAAGGTTTAACTATGGCCATTTGTTTTTGAATATTTGAATTTATAAAGGAAAAACTAGTGCTATGTTTTTTGGCTATATCCTTCGATCTATGGAGAATTCTCTCATGGTATAAAAATAAAACTTATAGAGGACTCCAAGGTGTATCTAGGAATATAGATTTGAATATTTGAAATGTGTATAGACATAGTTATGAAGGTTCAAAGTTGGCTATGTGTTCATGTGTATTTTTCAAGTACCCTAAGAAGGATGTTTGAATTGTTTTGTTGTTGTTTGGATGTATCATGATGAATTAGCTATTGGATCATGTTGTATAATCCATGAGGATGATCTGTGTGATTTTTAGAGGTGTGATAAAACTATCTTGAGTATTAACAATGCTTAAGAAGCTGACTATGTATTCATTCATGGTGTCCTTATGAACAAGGCTATTGTTTGAGTTGATTGAACTTGCTTAGAAGAGTTAAATATTGGCTATGATAATTTAAGGATGACTAAGGGGTCGTGTAGTGTGTACCTAAGCTTTTGTATGTGGTCATATGTTTTTTTTTTGCTTGTTGATATAGTAAATGGGTGAATAGGTCTCTATGAGACCTATAAGAGCTATAAAGGCCTTATTAAAAGGTGTAGATGCTTAAGGGTGATTCATAGATGCTATGGACAACCTATGAAGTTCTTATTGAGATTTATATTCATGTGAGAGATTCCTTAAGGGATAAGGCATGCCTATGTCTAACCAATGTGTTGATTATCAAGTATGCTCTATAAATAATGGAACCAAAAATGATGGTTTCTAGATTTTGTGATAGATTTGAGAGAGGCTTGTGTGTGTGAATTATGGATTGAAGGATGGATAGAGTGACTTGTGAATGATTTTAAGAGTAGAATAGATTGAGGACTATTTTTATGACTTATAAGTCATAATTCTATTGGCAGAATAGTGCTCTTATTGTTTGAGTATGAGTGAAGGTAAAGAGTGATAATCAGAGGTCCATCATTAGGTGTTGAAGACATCAGTTCAAAGGTGGATGTGTTCATAGTTTCTGTTGTGGTATCTCAACATCTAAGGTGGTTTTATCCTCCTTTCAAGGTGAAACTTGTTAAATATATAATTTTTTTGGTAGCTCAGCTAGTCATGGGTGGTAGCACCTTGTGGGATTATAGTCTCACTAAATAGGGATTGTAGTTCCTTGATCAGTTGTAATTGGTCTAAATTTATTCTATTTTTTATATGAAATTAGTATAATTATAGGTTCTAGTGGGTTTTTTCCCCCAACAGGGTTTCCCACATATGCCATGTGTTATGTGATTGATCTTGCATTATCTCTCTTGCTCATTGCTATGAATGATGTGTATGTTTCATGAATGTTTATGGTAATTGTTTAAGAACTTTAAAGAATTAAAATTAAATTTGTATTTTATAGGCTCATTGATTCACCCCCTCTCAGTGATTGTACCTCTAACATTCATTTATTTGAGTTTTCACTTAATTATCCTACTATATAATAGTTTTATTCATCCTTGTGTATCATCTATTCTACCATTTCAACCATCCATAAATAAAAAAGGGTTTAAAATTTTTATGGAGACTCTCTAGGCCAATCAATTACCAATATGAATCTATATGAAGATCATATGAATTAATTATATGGTATTTTAGCCACAAGTTGGCCAAACATATGCCTCCTTATTTAAATAAGTGGTGTACTCAATATTGACCATTTTTGGATTCTTCCATATCAAATATCTTTCCTCACATATCACATCCTTTCTTGGCAAGTTATTTATCTTGAAAGTATACTCAACAATTTACCTCATATACAATATCTTGAATTGATTATGGATAATCTCCTCTAGTTCCAAGGTGATTTTTACTTGTTCATTAAGATGAGAAAACATTATCTGAGTGGGAATATTCTAGTATAAACATGAAATAATGGGTAATTTTTTATTAATTGATATAACTTATGGTGGTTTTGAGTGTGTTCCTTGAGAAATCAAACTTGTGGTTGTGATTTTGAGGATAAATTATGGATGGAAACTTGTAACCATAAAAATTCATGAATGAATACATCTTATAATAATTATCTCTTTCAGATGGTAATTATTTTGTCAATTTATTATGAAATACTTAGTATCCATCTATTTCTTATTGATCTAGTGATATAGATAACTTTTATTATTATATCTATAATGAAAACAATTGTGTTGAAAAATCATCTACATATTTTTGAAGAATAATTTGTATTTTATGTGTGATTTCCATATATGGATACTTTTTTCACAACCTTCTTATTTCAAATTTAATACCCTATGAATGAAATCACATGAAAATATATTTCAAGTTCATCTCAATTATTCCCAAATTAGTGACCCATTTTATGCCCAAAAAAATGTATTCTCCACCCATAGGAATGTAAAATTAGGGAAATATATCTATTAATCACCCATGGTTAGTTTAATACTATGGAATTTCCATAAATATCTAACTATAATCCCATATAAAATCATGATTTGAAATTCAAGATATGGGGATAAAAATCAAGCATGAGATTAACTTATTATTAATGAAGTTGGGATTACTTCTTAAGTCAAAAAATATTATCACATTTTTTTCTTTGAGGAGACCCACTAACAACAGGATCTATGTGTTGCTAGACCTAAAATTACATTCTAAGATATAGTTGGTTAGAGATATTCTAACTTATCTTCTAGATTATCAACATTCACTAATTCTTTTCTTCACCCCATTATTCTACATTGACACCCTCAATGTAGATTTTTTTTTTTTTGCATAGTTACGATCCTAATTTATTTTAAATCATAGTTAACACAACCATTTTGTTATTTTTTCCAATTTTTTGGGGCATTAATTATGTTGGTTGAGGAAATGATGGTCTAGATGTGATAATATATTTGATGCTAGTGAATGCATGTCTATTAGTCACTAATATTTTTCACTTTGATATATATGCCAGGATAATATAATTACATAAATAAACTGTATTAAACATGAATACCTCATGTTTAATGTGTTCCTCAACTCTTCTAAGAAATAAGTAATTCAAGTTTTCATATATAATCATATTCACTCATAAGGATAGGTTATATAATTCATGAATATAATCCTTGACCAACCAATTTTATCATAATTTTTTTAATTGGATGAAGTAATTATCTATCAAACTATTTATATAGTGCGTTTGAAACTTCTCTATAAAAATTGACTAGGTGACAACACTATTAACATTCTTCTTATTTTGAGTACAAAACCATATATATGTGATTACTTTTTCATGTTATACATATACAAATTCCATGGTAACCTTCTTCCCACATGGGATTTGATGTATACATAAACAAAAAATACCTTTATTATATATTTTAGTGGATATCTTCCATTGAACTTACACATGTTCACCTTTGGTAGAAGGTTTTGAGCCCCATAATTAGTGTTAGCCATGGTTTGCATTTGTAAAAAAATTGGATCAAGATTTTTTTTACCCTTAGATCTACCTTGTGTTAGTTGTGATGTTATCATATTATCAATAGAATCCATAATAATATATAATTGTTGATTGATGCCATCCATATCTCATTTTTTTGTTTCCAATTAGATGTTTTACATTCTCTCATCAATGAATTGCATGCTCTAATCCAATGAATAAAATATCATAAGTCCCACTTTAATTTATATTTTACGTTATCAAATTATTATTAAAAATTTTCCCTTTTATGTATAAATTCTTTCCCTATCCTCTAGCTTGCTTTTGTATCATGAGGTGTGGCATTAAAAATTTTGATTTTCACATTTGACTAAAAAATCTTAGAAAGATGTCACCCAAAATAGAAAAAATAAAATAACATATAGTCATTTTTATTGAGATTTACAAAAATATAAATAACTTTAAATAATTCCAAAAATTATGGACTCTAGAGAAAATTTATGAAAAATCATGAAAATCATTATAGCTTCCTTGAATAACTCTCCACTTTCAATAAAAGCAATTCTATAAAAGTTTTAAAAATTAGTGACATGTAGTTTATTCTTCAAAATTAATATTTAGATAACACTTTTGTTAAAATCAAATATTTATTACTACTTGTAATTAAATTACTATACCACTAAAATAGAATTAAAAAAATAGATCACGATAATATTGAAAGTAGTGTAGAATATTCAAATATATGATGAGTCACTTTGAGCAGGAAACCTTGAAAACCTTGCAATATGAAAAAAAATCACATTATGATCATAAAATACTCATTACTACCTCATATATACCTTAATTATATTATATAAATGGCCATATAATTTAATTAAAGGTTATGGTAGCCATAAGTTAGCCAAATGGCTCCCACTACATTTATAGGATAAGGACATAACACAATTACAATATGGTAAAGTTTCAAAGGTGTATTCTATTATCCAAGCTTGATTTTGATCCCATTTAATTTTTAATCATTAAAATATGATAAAATTACATATATCATAAATAAATATTTCTTAATCTTTGTGTAAATTATATCAATATCCTTAAAAATATGTAATAATTAATGAAAAAAACTAATGAAAAGACAATATTAAAACTCATTAATTTAGAAAATAAAGTACTTTTTTTATAAATCAAATATTTATATAATTAACTATAAATATTTATTTTTTGAGGTTAAATAATTTCATTAATTTTTTTTTAAATTTTAACTAAGTACTTAAAAATTTAAATAAAAATCAAATACCATGTTGTATGATCATGAATTTTACATACATGTTCAAATGGGTGCTTGACCATGTAAGTAAAATTCATGATTATTTTAAAGGTTAATTGAATTTTAATTGAAATATTATAAATTCACATTAGATGTTTTTAATTGTGCATAAATATACCTAATAATAGGTTCAACAACCAAAAATCTATTGCATTCCTCCTTAGGGCTCAGCTATAAATCTAAAATTCTAAGAGTTAGCCACAGATTATCTAGGATAGGTTAGTTTGGGTGGGATTTTAGAAAATAGTAAGGGTGTTTTATTTTTGCCTTCTTTAAGACTCTAGGTAAAACCAATATTTTTTTCTTGAAGTGAATGATTTTTTGTGATGTATTCTGCAGTCATGTAAAATGTCATTTTAATACTATGAGTTTCACTTGAGACCACCCTATCCTTAGATTAACCCTAGACCTATCTTAGGGCCTCTTTGGATATTTTTCCAAAATTTATGTGCATATAAACCATCCCAAAATTATTAAGAGCTGAATTGATCCATCACCTAGGCATCCCTGATCCTTTTTCACATGTGACAATCATTTGGGCAATAATGCGACCCCATTAATCTATAATATAGTGTACTATTGGAAAAGGGGAAACACTATTGACCCTTAATTTCCCTTGCCCATAATGGATATATTTCCACTTATCAAATCATATTAGGGTTTGCATATACTCATTTCATGTCTTGACAAGCATCATAACACTAGATAAAAACCAATCTCATTTATTTATTAGATAGATGGCAATTCTCTGAACATGTTCATAAATAATTATGAAAATTAAGGTTATTGATTTCTATTTACTCTTATTTATTCATACATCCATATATAATATCTAAAATCTAAAATTTACTCAGGTTTCTAGTCTCAATTCACACTCAAAGCATTTAAATCGACATTTATACTCAAGCATACTAGCATCACTCTCACTTGCACCAACACTTAGATTGGGAGAACTACATTGGGCTTGATACCATTTTGAGGTATTGGTATGTAGAAAATTCTCATCACATGGGGTTGACATCATACCCAACATACCCTACAATGCCATTCTCCTTCCACTTATGTTCATTAAAACCCTAGCAAGGATTGACGATTAGGGTTTTATAGTGAAATCAATCAAAGAACATAATAGATGATGATCTAGGTATCGATCATAAAAGCATAGGATTCCCAAAATAGAGTGAAGTTCTACCCAAAATTTCATTATTTGACCTATATAGGGTCATTATAACATATAGAGGATCTATAGTACAATATGATATTGGAAAAGATGGTCATGTTATTATTTAGATAGGGTTTTAACACCTATTCTATGATCATGACACTCTACCCTGCTCATGCATCACTTCTTAGCCTACCACTTGTCTATGTTAGTCATATTTTACAACTAAGTACATATTTTCTAATTAATTACTATTTATATAATACTTAAATAAATAAATTATTATGCAAATTAGTGGTTGTTGATAATATAGTATTTTATTCATTAATTTATTACTCAATTATTTATCACCCTAGGGTTACATTCCATAATCCTAAAAAATATAAGTCATTTGATGACTTTGACTTACTTTGAATAGTGCACAAACCCTATTCCTAAATGATCCAAGGTTTGTATCCTTCTATTTCTTATGCTTAGTAATTAATTTAAATATCTTGGATCTAATTCATTATTTTATTCTACAATCTTTCATATATTTAATTTATTCAAAGGTCTAAAATATACAACTTTTTATTTTCCTAATTTCCAACCTACAATTATATAATTTAATAACTAAATTATGAGACCGATAAGAGACAATTAAAAATTTTCATTTTTATACATTCAAATATGTAAGATGACCTTATTTGTATTGTTTAAGAATTTCTTATGAAGTCCACTATAGGTAAATCCTCTAACCCCACAGATGTTAATATTGTTACACCTATTATGAGGGAAACTCATATTCTACAACAACCTACTATAACTAAGAAAATCTCACTATTGGCAACACCTCCTATCTCTAGTATGTATTACTCCTCTTGAGATGTAGAATATCTTATGCATGAGATATATTCTCTATAGGACAAGGTGTTAAATCTTGAGTAGGGTGAAACTAGACCATCTCATGCCTTGGACTCTCGTGTTCTCCTAAATAGACCATTGAAATAACATATAGTGGCAGCTCATTTGCCATTAAGATTTATGGCACCCAAGATTACTATGTATGATGGTAAGGGTGACCCAAATCATCATCTATGTTTTTTCATGTATCATTTTTAGACTACATGTCCAATTACTAGTCTATTCCCCTATTACTTATGCATAGTTTCATTATTTTAATTTACTTGTACATAGTTTCCTTTGTAGTTTCATTATTTCAATTTATTTTTACATAGTTTCCTTTATCTTGATCCTTGTACATAGCTTCATTTTCATGATTGTACATAGATTATACTCATAAGTCACTGTGTGTGTGTGTGTGTGTGTGTGTGTGTGTGTGTGTGTGTGTGTGTGTGTGTGTGTGTGTGTGTGTGTGTTTGTGTGTGTGTGTGTGTGTGTGTGTGTGTGTGTGTGTGTGTGTGTGTGTGTGTGTGTGTGTGTGTGTGTGTGTGTGTGTGTGTGTGTGTGTGTGTGTGTGTGTGTGTGTGTGTGTGTGTGTTTAAAATATAAAAAACATTCAAATATTTCTTAGAAAATACAAATTTTATATTGTATGCATTTCCCTGTTTACATTCCTTCTATTTTATAGGTATTACATATGTTATCTATGATAGTGTAGTTATTTTTATAATACATACATGCTTTACTTGTTCCCTTCAAGTCTTTGCATATTAATACAGGACTTTGGTCCTCTACATAGATCAACATTTTATACTATTTTCCCATTGAGGGCACATACACATATACACCAATTCAACATTGATATATTAGCCCATTAGGGACATCATGCACATAGCTTCCAATTTGCCACATTATATCTTTCTATACTCCATATCACAAATTTATCATTGATTGTATCTTGATATTGATCATCCTATACTAAATTATTTTTTTGTTGAATACTACTATTATAGACTCAAATTATGTACACCTTTTATCTTATATGGATTTGTACCACATGATTATGCATAGTTATTTCATTTCTAGCTTTACTAGTTTAGATTTGATTTTATCTCTTTGCTTATACATCTACTAAAGGGAATTTAAATATGCCATTGTATTTTCATTGATTTTATGCTTTGGACATGTGCACATGTCTTTGTGTGTGATTCTTTATTGTTTATGTATAAATTTAAACATTTCCCTACATGTGGATATAAGCCAAACTTACGTGCTCTTTTACATATGTAGACATTTAAACATGTCCTTGTATGTGTTCCTTTTTATTAAATGTAGTGACATGTGCCTATGTACCTTGTATTTTGGCCCATTTTCATAATTTGAATGCCTGATATGTTTTTATATATGCATCATGGCTATGACCCTTATTTCTTGCTTGTTTCTTTCACATCTAGTTTGTGATGCATTGAGGAACCTCATGCATCTCCCTTTACTTCTTAGGTGCCTTGATGTACATCATGCCCCATCATACCAAGTAGTTTACTTTGATTATATTCATATTTATTGTTCATATACATGATTAAATTATTATATCTATCTTGAAAACCTTGTGAATTTTATATCTAACATACATCATATATTCCCAACTTATGCTCAATCTATTTTTCATTCCAATGTCATGTATACACATTAATTAGTTTATCATGTAGATATAATATATTTTTAGTCTAACACACATTATGAATATATTTTATTTTAAGGATATTTAATGCAGTGGTTCAACAACTCCCTTTAAAAGAGGGGGCATTCACAGGAGTTTTTCATAGAGATTAGGCCATCCTAGTGAGCGCCCAAAAATAAAGTTTTTAGCATGAAAACATAGATTATAGATCTCAAACTCAAGAAAATATAGTGAAATATAGTCATAAAAAGATTAGTCTTAGTTTTCATAGAAATAAATCTTTTGGAGAATAACATAGTACATTGATAGGATCATAGTACACTATAGTCCACCCATAACACTATTATCCAGTAGCCTCAAAAATAGAGAATTCTAAAATTACATAGGTTTAGACTTACATAGTCTTAGTCATAGATTATTAGATATTCTAAGTATATATTTAGTATTTCCATATAATTACATAGTTTTACTCAAATTGGGACCATCATGCATGGCATGATCACTCCCATTTCAGTTTTAGATATACATAGACACAGATTAAAGTAACTCAATCCAGAATCCATATGCATAGTTATCAGAATGGTGGCATGTGTGTGGAACATTATTTCCATATTCTCAGTTTTTCACCATATCTCTTTGATGGAATGACAACTCCATGTAATTATGTATGTTTTGTACCTTATAAACCATATACACTAGGATTACACCATATTAATACCTCATTCCATCTATAGTAGTTGGTAGTCTTGAGTTCTCGAGTGGTCCCTAAGATTTTTTACATTTCAAATTTATCGAGTGGCCTAGAGACATCTTTTATAGCTTCACAACACCACATAGTTTTATTTTTAGCTTCATCTACTACACATGGGTAGGAAATAATGGATTCATGACCTAATTTAGTTATTGAGCCACCTACATAAGAGGTTTGGACAAGTCATCAGTCCAATCCAAGTTATTCATAGATTATGATCCATAAAATAGGGGTGTGAAATGATAGAGTAAAGTTCATATTGATTTTTGATCAACCCATACATGGGGACTGGGAAAACCATCAACTCAATACAGTTTATTCACTATTTGATCACCATCTACACACACATGATTTTTAGATTTTTGCATTGGCTCAAGTATCTAGTGAGGTGTATTCATTCCTTTCCTCTCTCTAACATCTCTTTACTTAGTTTTGTCTTTGATTTTGGTATTTATTAAGTAAATATTGATTCAAATATTTTTAATTTTTAGGATATTAAATGGATCATAGTTCATAGACTCAGACCATATTCACAGGCTTCACCTCATACCTAAGTCTAAGTATATTTCTCTTTCCTTTATCTTAGTCATTTTACTTTGTTACATTTATAAAATAGGGGGGGTAAATGTAGTGATATAAAATGTAATTTTAATGCAATAAGTGTCACTTGAGAACAGCCTATCCTTAGCTTAGCCATAGACCTATCTTAGGGCCTCTTTTTATCCTTTTTTAGATTTTATGCATGTCTAGCCCATGCCTGAATAAACCAAGAGTCACATTGGTCTATCACCTAGGAATACCTAATACTTTTTCACATGTGCCATCTACTTGGAAAATAGTACAACCCCATTAATATATAGCATAGTGTGTTATTAAAAAATGGGGCAACACTAATTACCCTTAAAATACCTTTACCCTAACATATGTCTTTCCATTTCTTGAAGCATATTAGGGTCATCCTAAACTCAATTAATGTCTTGACAAGAATCAGAACACTATATAAAGACCATTCTCATTCATTTATGAAATAAATGGAAATTATCATGAATAAGCTCATAAATAGTTGTGTAAATTAAGTTTATTGATCCCTATTTACCCTTATTTATACATACATCCATTTACATCATCCTAGAGCTCAATTTTACTTAGGTTTCTAGTCTCAATTCACACTCAAATATGTCATGTTGATAATTTGAATGCTCTTTTTTTATAGACTAGAGAGTGTTCATTGTTGTGATGCAATTTTTTATTTGGGTTTAATTTTATAATTGGATGGCAAAGGGAAAACACTTTTTCATTTTTCTCTCTACTATTTATTGTGGTATAAATTTTATATTATGTTTTTCAATCCCATCCATGCCATTTTATTTCTATTAGACTCTATAGATGCCTCTATTAGGGTTTATAAAATTTTATAAGGCATAATTCATAAGGTTGGAATAGATTATTTGATTTATGTACTGGTTTATGAGTCTAATCATGAAGGAAAAGAAACATTTTTAGGGTGGTAATGGTTTATTATCTAAAAATAACATAAGATTTTAGTAGAGGGAAAGCATTCTTGGTAAATATTTTTAGGGATAAAGACACATTGATTAAAAATAATTTTGGATGATTTAAACACTTTCTTTATATAGTTAGTGGATGACCTCAACTTAACTAAAAATATGAACCATGGAGTTTTACTTGACAAGCCTATAAGATTTACAATTGAGAGAGCCTTTGATTTCTATTTTTTATTGTAAAGTAAAAAAATGAAAAATTACTCAAATGGTGTATAAAATAATTATTTCATTCATATTTAGATATAACATTTGTTGAGGTTCCCTTGGCATAATACATACTTTAGGCCATGAAAGATCATAATCAATCCACTCCTAGATTGCATACTCTTAATGTGGCCCAATTGATTGGAGTACAAATAGTGTTGTTTGAGTTAAGTAATACTCATGTAATGAATGAAAATTTAGATCAGCTAAGTTTTAACCTAATGTATCACTTGGAACAATTATGGATGCTTTTAAAGGCCATAGTGGTTGATAACATTTCTAAGGTTCATAGTTTTGATGAAATATAATATAACTTGGGTATTAACAACACTTAATTTATTGAGTTAAATAGATTAGACATTTATTGTTGTGAATTTGTAAGATTAAGAAATGGAATGGGGACCTATTGTGATGATCAATAACTCTAGTGATGATTCTTAATTCTTTTTATTGGTGTTATGTTGTAATTTTTGTTTCTTTCATTCATATAATAGAATAGTATTAGTTGAAGTTGGCAGATTTTATAAAGAGACTACTAATTCATTAGGATTTATATTTAAAATATTATATTATGATAAGGTTTTATCCATTTTCTGACCTTATTGAAAAATAAAAAAATATATATTAAATACTTTATTCAATTAGTATGTAAAGGAAAAATTTCTTCATTTATGTTTTCAATTGATTTTTATACTAGAGGAAAACTAAGTGAAATTGTTAATTAAAAAATAATATTTTTATGCCTATAATCAATTGATAAAAAATAATATTCCATTAATATTCAAAGGATCACAACTTTCAAAACCCACAAAACTAAAGTACATGATATTAAAAAATTGATCAATACCATAATTTTTACTTTTTGAATTTTTTTCATGTTCTAGATCATGCTCCCCATCATGTTATATTTTTGTATTGTATCTATGTTTTCTATTTATATAATTAAAAAATATAATATAATTAGTTTTTAAAATATAAATAAAGACAATTTATATTTATCAGTTCATATATCTAAAATTTAATATTATAAATATGTAATACTTAATTCTAATTTATACCATGACCAACATAGAAATTTTTTATGTTTATCCTAATTCTATTTTTAAATAAAAATAGGATGATAAACTTCAATATTGAATAGATGATCCAAAATTTAGATCAAGAAGATCAATTAATTCAATTGCTACTACAATCAACTATAAAAAGGGGTTAAGGAGTCCTAAAAGTGGCCATTTTTTTTATACAAGGGCTAAATCAGAATATGGTTATCTTGAAAACTAATTTTAGAGTACATATTTCTATTCCTCTCATAATTTTGTTTAAAATAAAAAAGTTCATGTTAATTAGAGTTTATATTTAAATTTATGGCCTATAAGAGTTACAAGACATATTAGAATCACTACATGTGGTAGGATGTGAATTATAAGAAGAAACATGTAGCCTCTATTTGTTTAGGTTGCATGATGAAAAAAGGTGTGAAACCATTGTAATTTTCAATTAAAATAATTTTTAGGGATAGATATATGTTTTTTATTTATTTTTACACTCATGGGATTTTGTTTTCAAGGTTGAGGTATTTTTGTTATGTATATATTAACATGAAATACATTAGAAAACATTAGAAGTGGACTCACTTAGTGTTGATTGAATTCAATCAAATTATGACTAGAGATGGAAACTTGAATTAGTAGAATCACACTCAGTGATTGAGAGTGTTTTTAATTTCAAATAAAGTAGTCAATTGCACATAGATATGAGTTGTGAAATACATAGTTGAGTTTTCTGAGTTTAGTAGTCTCTCTTTCTAAAGAACAAATTTATCCACTAAAGATTGTAGAGGTCATTTAAAGTTTAAGATTCATTAATAATTTGGTTCCCTTATAATATCAAGGAATATTAAAATTTTAAAATTTTAAACATGGTGGAGATGAGAAATCATGGATTCAATCTTTTATATGTCTCATAATGAGTTACTCCATAGTAATGTCTTGTATATATCTATTTCTTGTTGTGTTTAATTTCTTTAATTACATGTTTAAATTATATTAAAGTAGTCTAACAATTCAAAAACTTAAGAGGGATCAATAGTAACCTATCAAAATCATAGTACTTTTTATTAAAGGTTAAATAACTTCACATTTATTTCCCAATTTTATAAAATCACATCAAATTACAGTCAAGTATAGAGTAATATCATGGTTATAATTTCATGTATTGTATTCAATTAATGTAGCATGTGATGATTATACATGAAGGTTTTCATAGTAAATATTATGTTGTAGATTATATCTATAAGAGTTAGAATGCATATTATTAAAATAATATAGGTACTCTTCTATAGAAAATAACTTGGGAATAACACTCAAGAAATAAAATCCATTTTGATGAATCATGTAATAAAATATCGATGTTGATTATGGATTAGATGTTATCAAATCAAGTTTTACCTTCAAATAGTTTTCTAAGGAATTAATTCATATATATATATATGTATATATATATATATATATATATATATATATATATATATATATATATAAAATTCCCTATTTGTTTATTGATAAAGAATTATACAATGGAATATCGATGTTGATTATGGATTAGATGTTATCAAATCAAGTTTTAATTTTCCTTCAAAGGTTTTTTTAAGGCATTAATTCTTATATATATATATATATATAATTTCCTATTTATTTATTGATAAATAATTGTACATTTCTTGTTTGAAAATATTTAAACATGGGTAAATCTTTAAAGAGATAAAGGCTTAAATAAATTAAAGATACAAACTGGAAAAATTAAATTAAAAATTTTGAACTAAGAAAGATATTTTAGCACTTGGAATATATGATTCAATATTTTCAAGATGATTTTATGAGCAATACAAATTTTCTCATTGAGATCATTTAGGATTCATAAATTGAGTTGTAAACCAAGGAAGAGATTTTGCAAAATTTCAAATATGACACAAATGGAGTGAAGGAGAGAGAAGCGTCTACCATGAAAGGGATACCATTCTCTACCAAATATGCACAAACCATGATTGTGGTATGAAAATTAATTGTTTCACCATATTTTGTTTCTTCCCACTCAGACAAAGATGCTTCCTTTGGTAAATTTAAGAAGCATTATAAGGAATTTGTCCCCAAGTTTCTATCCAAAATGGGTTATGATGGAAAGGACATTGGAATCAATGGAAAAGTAATGAATAATCTCATAAATGTTGAGGAAAGGCTTCAATATATAGGTTTATGATGTGTTAATTACAATTGATGGGTTGGATAATGCTCCAAGACAACTATAGTAAGACAAGATTACAAAATTGAATAGCTCAAGCCCATAGCTAACCAAAAATAACCCACACAAGGTAATGTAATAGTTTATGTTTTAAAACCTATTGATGATTTTAATTATATAAAAAATTATTAGTTATCTTATCAAGTTAAATGAATCATTGTGTCACCTAAATGATCTATATAAGAGACCCCAAGAAGGGGACAAAGGTTCCATAAATAAATAGATAACGTAATATCAATCCATGATTGTGTGGGTGAATTCAATTTGAATCAAATAAGGGGAAAACATTTCAAAAAATTTAAAATAATCAAGGAATAATTCAAATCATCTCCCAAAAAAGATACCATCCTAAAAGAGGAGGTAACACATTACCATTTCATCATACTTGCACAAAGAGAAACCTAAGAGGGTATGGAAACAAAAAATATTCCATTGTTTTATTCAAATATAATAAAATTGGTCATGTATTGAAATTATTTTGGTATGCATGTCCATGTTATGCTTTTGGCAAGAATAAAAGTTATGTCTTCATGTGATAGAAGAATAAATACAACAAGAAGAAGCATATATAATTAAACAAGAAGGATATAAGTTGGAAAGGCCACTTTCAAAATAAGGAATTGAATAAAGGAAAGAAGATATATATATTTTGAATAAAATGAGAAAGAATAATTTCACTCATTGAAACATGAGTGGGCATTGACATGTAAAATTTTTGGAGTTTCATCCACAACTTCACCCAAAGAATTACAAGGAGAATTATAATAAGGAAGTGCCATCTTCAATCAAGAGGGAGGCTATTAAATCACCTATAAAATAACATGTATAAAATGAATAATACCACCTATATAAGTAAGAATCCATAAAGGGGGAATACCCCATAGAGGATCACCATCACCATTTCTAAGAGGTAAACATGGTTAGACATTAATCCTTATAAGGATAGTTGTAAAATTAAAAAAATTATTTAAATTCATTTGAATATATATATTTAAGAAGGAAACCATCAAGAAGGATAATCCCATAGAGGTCCTCATCACCATTGAAAATGGGTAATTATAAGAATTTAATATATGGTTTCTTGGTTAGATTTTTGCATAGCTAATATGTTGATTATCATGTATATTTAATCATCTCCATATTATTTTTTGGTTTCCATTGTTAATATAAAAAAGATAACTAACCTAATATGTATGATGAAGTGTGAAGTATTTCACTTATTAAGGGTTGATATGGAGTAATCATTCAATTTGAAAAACATATGTAATGGAACCTCATTGCATCAAACAAGTTGTATCGTTTTCATCATTCTCAAGTTCATTTGGACATGCAAATTCACATCTTTGCCTTACCATGTTATTGCATAAATTAGAAAGATTAGTAAAATATGAATTCTATGTTGAGAGAGGTACATGAAAATTTTGAATAATAAGGTATCACAAAGGTGATATAATGTTTGTTTTACTCTATACATGAAAATTTAGATTTACAAAGTATAACATATCTAGTTTATTTTGTAAATTTATAGCATTTATTTGAAAAATCACATGATTTTAGTACAAAGGTATACATTAGTTTATTTAAATATAAGAATTATTAAATATTACATTTTTTTCTTTTGATATGCACATAATAAACCTATAAAAAACTATAACAAGCTGATAAAATGGTTTAAAATTATAGTAAGGCTTCAATAGGTTCTTTAGACAATTTTTGGTATGGGAAACTTTTTTAACATGTTGATGGGAAACTTATATCATGATCACAAGGTTCTTTCATGGAGGAAGATAAAGACACATGACATCAGGTCATTGATATAAAGTGAAAAGTTTATCCATGGTGAGTAACACTTCACAAATATGACTATTGACTATGATGAATGCATATTTTTAAATAATTGTTTATTAATTAAAAATGGTCCATTCAATAGATGTTACATTATTTTATGTAATTTTTAGCTATATGATATGGGAATATTTATAAATTTAATTGAATTTTAAATCTTTGCATGTTGCATTTGTTGAATTTTAAGACCCATTATTATGGAAATTTTTAAAATTCATGAATTATTGTAAATGACTTACATTATGCAATATTTTTTCCTCACTTATTAAATAATTTTAACAAGGAGGATTTTTTATAAGAAACATATCATAATGGATAATTTCACTTTATCCTACAAGGATGTGCATTATATAGAATGGGATAATAGGATCAAATAAAAGGAAGACTGAGATACCAAAGAGTGTAATAAGGTTAGTTGGTTGAAATTATGAGTTGTGAAATCCATCTCAACTTGTTTTTATAAGTTTCACACTAGGAAAACACTCTCCAAGAGCTAATAAAAAGGTATAATCTAAGAGAATGATAAAATTGTTATTCCATTTGAGAATATTAAAGTGAATCCTTTTATTTTTAGTCTAGATATTTTTTGGAACCAATATCCTTCAATGTTTTAGAATGTGGTCGAACATTTGGATCAAGAATATCATCTAATTAAACTAGTAGTAAAAATTAATTTTCAAATAGGGGTTAAGGAGTCTTGAAATTAATTAGTATATGATGTAAAGGAAAAATAAGAATAGGATTAGCATAAAAGCTTATTTTAGTGTAAATATTTAAGTTCTTCTACATAATAAATGTAATTTTAGAAAAAAGTTATATCAATTTGATTCCTATGAAAAAATTATTCCTTATAAAATATGCATGACATCTCATATGACTAACTAAAACCAAGAAGTGGATTATCATAAAAAACATAGGCTTACCATTTTTTAGGCAACATGATGTCAAAAAATATATGTGGCACAACTACACTTTTTAGTTATTAGAAGTTGAATGGGTAGAGAGATGTTTTTTCTTCATTTCCTAATTCTTGGGATTCATTTTTTTAGCTTAGGGTATTTTTCTTGTGTATATATGATCTTATATGGTTCATGGAATATATTATAAGACATAAGTGGTATCACTTGGTGTTGAATTAACTGAATAAAATTATTATCAAAGATAGATAATTGACAGAATAAGAAGTAAATTGAGAGAATGGGAACTCCATGAAGTGCATGTAAGGTAGTAAATTATAGAGTAGATATGAGTTTAGGGATACACAACTACTATGGTTGAGTTAAGTAGTCTCTCTTGTTGAATAAGAAGTTTATCCACTAAAGAGTGTAAAAGTAATTTTAATTTTTGGAGTCATTAATAAGTTGGTGCCCTTGTAAGCCAAAGGAGGCATAAAATTTTAAACTAACTATAATAATGGTGATGGGAAGACATGGATTTAATATTATAAGGTTTTTTCACATTGAGTTTATCTATAATTATGTCTTTTGTATCTCTCTATTCCATGTTTTGTTTATTTAATTGAAACTAGTCTAACATATTAAACACTTAATAGGGATTAATAATCACCTATCACAAGCATAATACTTATTATTAAAGGCTAATTAACTTCACCTTTTTTGTAAGTTATATAAAATCACATGAATTTCACTCATGTGTGGATTATAAACATGATATAATGTGAATGATTATAATCAATGGATGTAACATGTGGGTAGTTCATATTTAATGGTTGCATAGTCATTTTTATGTTATAGATAATAGCCATAAGATCTATAATACATGTTATTATAAAATTTTAGTTTTTGCTTTTTATAAAAAACTTGAGAAAAATAATTAGGAGAATAATTATATGTTGATAGCATGAAATATAATATCAACGTCTATTATGAATCAATAGACCTAACATATATGATAATAGAGTATAAAAATCAGACCTAATATAGTTTATAAAATAATGACATATTTTTAGTGTAGGGTAACCATGATATTAGTATTGAAAATAAGGGTAAAATGAGTTATAAAAATCACACCATAATTTATTTCTAGAAATATGAAATTGGATTTGGAATGTGCAAATTATATTCCACCAATTTGTAGATTTTTGACTACTTGGGCAAGCTTGTTTCCTAATACAATGATCACTAAGTATGTCTTGGGTAGAATCATCATTGTTCTAATTCTTGCACTGAGTCTGAATAAGAGTGTCAATTCTAACCTATGATAATTTTCTAGTTCTGCACTTTCCTTGTTTACTTCACTATATTGTGCACACCATTTTGCATGTTCTATTTTCTATTTCACTAGGGAAATTAGTAATTTCTTTCACTTATTGACCTAATTTTACACAGTAAGATGTCAATTAAAAAAGAGATAAGGGAGACGTAGTTGGGTTAGGTAGCCACTAAAGTGGGTTATTAAGCTACATATTTTATATGTCATATTCATACTCCTTTTATTTCATGAAATATGTAGATAATATGTTTGATGTAGGGCTTCAACCTCCTCTCCCTAAGTGGAGATGCAAATAGATTTTTATTAGGATACTTTTAGTTAAAGATGAAATGATTTGATGGAATTTCCTTTGAGAAAATATAAATATTCCTAGGCATTCCTAAAATTTAAATGGAATTAAATTTTAGGTTATTCAATTTAATCCTTATATTAGTCATTTTTAAAAATAAAATAGACTATTTGCACATAGGCTTCTCATGATTTATATTTTGAACTAATTTTTTAGAAAAAGTTGATGAAACAAAACTAAAAAATAGATCCAAACATAAAAATGATGTCAATATTGTATAAAGTCCCAACAAAAAAGGGTGAATTTATAGTCCATACGATTATACTTATGTTAATCTCATAGAAACTATGAGTCTTCCTAGGAGAAAAATATTAATGAGGTTAGATGAAAAAAATTGTATGAGCATAAGAAACAAATGGTAAAATGATGAATATAGGAATAAAATAATGTAATATATCATACATATGAAAATACACATAAATAATGAAAAGATAAGCCTCAAATCAAGGTGATGACCCATATACACAAATACGTATTACAAGCATTGTAATAACAAGAATTGAGCAAAAACTAGGTATCTATATAATTCCCCTACTTTTAAATGTGTATGAGGTTGTGCATGGTAAATCAAAGTAAAGTGATACATACTTCTACCTCGTACTACCATGGGAAAAGGAAAAGGGAAAGGAGTTTTTTTTTCAAAACACTTTTGTTGTAAAATCTAATATCCCCACTAATAATTGCCATTTTCATATAAGCAGTCACTACATAAGGTAAAAATTTGTAATTTTTTTTTTTTTTTTTGAAATTTTGAATTTAAAAGGAAACATAATAATAACTAAACTTGTTCTATATTTTCACCAAATGCTACAAAAACTAATTTTGGATACTATAATTTTGATAAGCATTAAAATGTACTCAAGGCCTCTTTGGGAGTTTCTATTTCCAAATAATTTTGGTATTAATGTTTAGATAAAAATTTAAACATACATAAAAATTATCTAGTATGTATAGTTCCTAATCCACTTCTTGACTAGGGAAGTAGATAAATACAATATTCATAAGAGGCTTTAAATATTTATAATAACCATTGCTTAACCTCCTTCATGTTGTGGCATTCTATAAAAATATACCTGTGTTTGAATTTCACTTTGTAATAAAGTACTCTAAAGTATTTTTAGTGTATGTTTTCCACCATTTGAAGGTGGTGGATGTTAAAATTTTCATACAATTGTTCATATAGAAATAAAAATTTAACTACATCAAGTGTTAGGAAAGTGATATAGTTTAAGGAACAATTTCTTGGAAACATGTGTGTAAAATAGTATATGAAATGACTTTATAAGAGTCTCATGTGGAAATAACTATTATGCCCCACCTGATGTAATTTTGGTGTTATGACATATTGGTGTCATTAAGGTTAGTTCAATTAGAGAGGGTAGAATGACACTTTATATTGGGTTTTTATTCTTAATAGAGCATCAGTGCTAAAGTGTAGCTCAATGAGATAACACATTGGCCCTTTCATGTAAGACTGTGGTCTTACACACTCACCTAAAGTGTGCAGATAGAGACTAGTTCCCATAGGTTTTATTGTGTAGTAACATTAACTTAGTTGTATTCCTTATGTTAAACATATATTTAATTAGATATTACATTGAGAAAAATATAAACTACTTTATTCCTAGTATTATTACACTCAACCACTATGATCATGCAAAAGAGTGCCATAAAGTTTAGAGATTGTTATTTAGAAGAAGAAAAGATTTGTAAATATTTCATACTAAGTTCCAATAATTAAGTACTTAACTCAACCTATTATAGATACACAACTATCCACTCAATTGAACATGAACACAAGAATGATTATAATATCCACAACTCATATATTAAGCTTTTGCAAAGTATTATCAAGAAAAATTCATCATCATAATGTTTTACAATAGGGGTATTTATAATTTTTTATCCTTGACCAAGTATTTACAACAATAATGACAAGAGTAATTGCCCCACAAACTCTCTAAAAATTGAGAGTCATGGCATTCTATCAAATAACTTCTCTTAAGGACCCAAGCCTTTACACCCCCTATATACTCGCTCTATGCTAGATCCTTAATTCTATGTGTTTATTTCCTTGTGGGCTGGTGCAAAAACTTTTATGGATAAGGTCTGGGTAACCTTTATGAATCTCTCCTTAATCACTATGCACTCCCCATATCTTTCACTATTATTCTGAGTTCTATGCTCTTGGGTTCCTCATGAATAATTTTCCTTTGATTGGGTCCTCTCACACTATTGCTTTCATGGCTTAGTGCTTTAATGTCCTGCATGTTTTTTGCCATGGTGCTTTTACACCATTTGAGTTCCATGCCATAGCCTTCCATATTAAGCTCCTTCTACACTGTGATAGTTCCATGACAAAATTTCAAAACACTTAACCAAAATTTAGGGGCAAACATCACCCCATGCTATGTCCTTAGTTCACCCTAGACTAAGTCTCATTGGTGGCCTCCACCAAAACATTAGACCCCATCTACTTGAATTGCTTCTTGATATTTTTCCAATGTGATAATTTGTCAATAAACTTAGTAGTTATTACATGAATAGCCTCCTTGGACTTCATATCCTCAATTTGGATAGATGTCTCATTGGCCTTCTTGAACAAATAATCCAAGGATGTGTTGGCATCCTCCTATACATCTTCGAGAATTGTTCAACAACCTATCCATAGAGGGATGTAAAAATGGCATTCAATTATTGGTGATGTGTATTGATCTTTTCTTTTATCATCTCTACATCCTTGAATGCTTTGGCACACTTGGTGTGATCCCTTATTAAGAGTGTATCATTAACCATTTTCTACCTTTAATATTATTCTACTTGGAATTGAGCCTCCAATATATTATTTAGGCATACCAACCATTAAAAATTCCCATTCAAAATGGGGATGACTTCCCCAACTCTCTCTAGGACATACTTGTAGACTTTAACTACCTCAATGAATTACTCCACTATCTCTAGTCCCTCATTTCTTGATGTGGGTTTCTCTTTCTAGCACTTCAATAGGAGTTTCACTAAGGTTTCTAGTTTTTCTATGATATCCTTGTCAAAAGGTATGCCATCCACTAGTGTTATATCCTAGCCTAAAATTATCTTACACAAATTCAACGTTTTAAATTTTTCCTCCTTGGCCTTTTTTACCTACTACTTTAAATTAGCCACTTCCTTGATGAGTGCCTTCTTGGCAAAAAAATCCTTATTATACATACCCACTACCTGGGTACGCTTCTTCTCTACACTATGCATATTAGAATCCAATAAAATATTTTGGTGCATGACCTCCAAGGCCATCTTCAAAATGTTATACTAGATTGTAGAGGGGTGATAATTTGGGGATCCACCCATAGTGGTTTGAGAAGTGTAGGAGCATTAAGACATATAAGAAGGATATCTTGAGGGAGATAAAAGGTGCACTCCTCATTATACATGTCTAATAAAAATGACACTTGCTTCCTTGTCTCTAGAGTTGCATTATAAGGAAGGAAGTGTGGCTATAGATACAACATCCTATTAAGTATGACCACTTGATAATGATTACATAGATTGGTAGATGTATCAATGGTAGGATCTTCTATAGACCCAACTAGCTCCTTCCCTTTATTTAGGTTACACTCTAATACCTTGACATATGCATCAGTAGCTAAAGAAGTGATATCGATGGCCATTATGATCATCTTTTATTATTTAGCATCCCCTTTTTTACCATAAAGGTTCTCAATGTCAAGTGGTGAGTAATTAGAGGTGGCCTCCTATTTTATTAGGGAAGGTATCTTCCTAAAATCAAATTCTAATGCTTATGTCTAGATTGTATGCACTTCCTATTGAGTGCTTGATTTTTATCTCACTGATGTGCATCTCCTGATGATAAAACTTTAGGGGGAAATAGATGTGGATTTGTTTTAGGGAGTGAAGGTGGAGTTAGAGTAATGTGTGAAGGATAAGGTGGGGTTGGAAGGGCTTGTAATGGTTGAGATTTTTGTGGAAAATGTCAAGGATGAGAAGGGTGAGGTGAAGAAGGGTGACATGGAGAAAACCAAGGTGGAGAAGGCTAAGGTGTAGAAGGTTGAGGTGGAGAAGGATGAGGATGAGAAGGATAAGGTCAAGAAGGTGAGGGTCTTTGTAGTGAGGGGTTTAGTTATGGTGTCTAAGTAGTCTTCTACCATTTTTTGGGTGATTATTGACTACTTGCACTAGCATCATGCTTAGTTCGCTTCTTCTTCTTTAAGGAAGGTATTAGTGGGAGCTTTTCCTTCTCATGCCTTGTGCCCTTTGAGTCCTTCCTAGGTCATAACATATAAAACAAATTATGTACCTATTTTCCCACTAGTATGGGCTTTACCTTTATATCTATTAGGTACATCTCCTTCTTTTCCCTATATTACTTCTTGACTAGATATATATACATCTTCTAGAGAGTATGAATCTCTAAATTGATATTTTTTGCCTCTAAATAAATGGGTTTTACATCATAGATCTGGTTGATAGAGTCAATAAAGTACCACACTAAAAAGACATATGGTAACTTTAACCATGTGGAAATTTATCTAAAAGGGACCATCTTGATGTGTATGAGAGAGAAGTTTTGCTTCACTATGAATTGAGCTTGTTGAGTGGCTAGGAGGTAAATCCTTTAGGATGAACCATTCATTCTTAAACACCTCTTTCATCCCATCAAACCAATACTTCATTTTTATTTTTTAAGAGGGGGTGATATGCCATGGGCATGTTAATACTTTAAATTACTTATGAGGGGACATATTCTCAGGTGGGTATGACCACTTTAGTGATCCTATGGTGTAATATGGTACACTGATCTCATTAAAAACCATCAAAAGTAAAAATACACCCCATGGAAACCTATGGATGGGTATCTGATGGGTCTTCTCTACATATTTAATATTTTTTTGGCTAAAATACATAGCCCAATTATATTTTTAGACATAACTAACTTGTTAGGTGATGTAGAGGTGATCCATGTCTACCTCCTTCTAATGATTAGTCCCACTAATCTTGGTCATGATGATATACACCACAACCCAAAGGGAAAGATCTTGTAGGTTATTTATATTCATGGCATGGCCCTGCTTCTAATACATCAACACCATGGATATCTTTTGGACTTCATCAATGTCCACCAAGTCATTATCCACATCTAACCCTAAAATATACAATCATGATGCCGTGTTTATCCTCTTAGGTGTGATCTTCATATAGTACCTATAAAAATAGAGATAATCCTCCTGGATGCATAAGAGTAGGAACTTGATGGCCTCCATGGGTTTTCCAAATTATGGAAAATTGAAAATTTAGAATAACCTCACAATGTCCAATGCATTAAAAATATTAAAATCATACACCAACTAGTTCTTGGTGTTCTATCACTCAACTCAATAATCATTCTGTAATTCAACCTTATTCCCATGTTGATGATGGTTATAGTCAAAAATCATGTAAATGGGTACCTTGGAGACCTATTTCTCTATGTGTAACATTGAATTAGGATACTACATTTGATCAATAATTAGTGGTGGAGGCAAAGATGATTGAGTCTTCTTGGCTTGACATGCCATACTTTCTTCTCCTCTCTCTACGTTTTATGTTTGTTCCTTTGGTGTCTCTTCTCTAATGAATATCATGTTCCCTCCAAGTACCTCCTCTTCCTCTAGTATCATAGGTTATGGATTAGTCTTTAAGGACTTTTTCTTAGGATGCATCACCCTCTAAAGAGCCTGAAGGTTAACACATGACCATCCAACATTCCTAAAGGAGTATGTGATTACTATTGTTGACTTTGGATTTTCAAGTTTAACTACTCTCTAATGGTGGAATTTATTTGCAACCTACAAAATTTCCTTGGCATGATCATGTCCCAAAGTTACCCTATTTTTTTCTTGCATAGATTAACTTATAATACCTATATATAAATTCACAATGCTTCATATATTTTGTTGTGGAATCAAATGAACTTACTTTGCTCTTAGATATGGTATTATTCTCTCTTTGCTCTATTAATCTCAAATGAACACAAAGGTAAAATGTAAAATTGATTAACTTGTATATTTATAGGCTTGAGGGAGTGGTTCACATTTACTATCCTCTTTCATCTCATCCATCACTTCTTTTCATTAATATAATTTAAAGGCTATCATTCTTTGACTATTGCTTCTTAGCATAAATGCTTTTAACATTTATGTCTTATCATGATATTGGCACACTTCTCAAAATTAATATTATTTTACACATTAATGGTACATCTTATCCCACACCTTTATCAATAGTGGAAGATAACTATGCCCCATACTTTTCTTGGAGTGGAACATAGTTATGTCTTATGAATATTTAAACTATTGGTGGGAACACCCTATCCTTTAGCTATGTAGTTTTCATGCCTTAAATTATTAGAGAGATGTTATTATTATGCCATGGTAATGTCATTAAGGTGTCTAATTGAGTGGATGAAGTGCCTTGATAGTCTATGTGACAATGACAAAGTGTGCACAAAGTGTGCAATGTGCTTATCCTAGTGTGATTGAAGTATACTTGGTTAATCTTATAATTTGACATGATAAGAGATGTTAAAGGATGATTATGGTTATTTGAGAATTTTTAAGAGGTCATTAATATTTTATTTAATCTTGGATATCTTGTGTGCATAAGTGGAATTCATCTGGTAGTCCATAATTTTCATCTAGATAGTTTGGGTCTAGTGGCATAAAATCTAAGTAGATAGCTTACTGACATCACCATTACCATGTGTGAATGAGTCAATGGGAGTTGGTCATATGGTTGTGATAATATCATTAAATATTTGATGTGAGATAAATATAAATTCGTTCATTGAATTATGGTCAAATATATGAGGGTACAAAGTTGTCTTCTCAGATAGAATTCACTAAGTTCCCATAATCAAATCTGCAAAATGGAAAGAAGAGTCAAGTAATAATTTTGATGGTGGCATATCTCACACATGTGGATGATTAAGGTGAAGGTGATCATATGAGTTTGTTCATTTTTTATCCTAGTTTATTTTTTGCTAAATTTTAGATCATGAACCAAAGTGTGGAAAAAGTTATGTAGGAGAAAAGTTGGTCTCCCATATAAATTCTAAGCATGGTTGGCTCTGTGATAGAAGATTTTGAGAAGGCATTTTAATGGAATTATATATTACATGTGCAAAGGTTTCAAGATAATTCTATTACATGGTTGGATTTGAATATGAAATGTGTTCATATGGTGGAAATGTGAGGTCATGATATTGATCAAGGTAAAAGATATATATGTGCAAAGTAGGCTTTCCAAGCATATTGCAATTAGTCCCTATACTTAGTCAATTTGCATATTGTTAAAGATCTAGACCTAGTGGAGATCCAAAATTACATAGGAGTTTGTACTTATATATCAAATGGTACGCATAGATTTAAATGGGTTAAATGTTTAACTGGTTGATAGAGTTAAAGTTCAGGACCAAATGAAGATCCAATGGTATGTGGGTGATTGTATAGATCAAGATCAACAGTGTGAATTAAGTAAGATGGAATGAAGTTTTATAGGTTTAAAAAATAATAAAAGGTATAGGATAAGGATATAATATTGAGTGGGTATTTGTATAGATTGATTTAATGGTGAGTTTTTATATTTAAATCACTTGTTGATCCATAGAGATCAACGATGAATATTGAGTCAACATTGTAAGAGTGCACAAGATGAGGTCAAAGTGAGTGAGTTTTAACATTTAAGAATTGGTTCCTATGTGTGTATTAATATTATCTAAGAGTACATGATATGCAAGCATTATATTTGAGGTTCAACTGTGACCATTGCCTTTTGAATATTTGAATTTACTAAGGGAAAAACTAGTGCTCAGTAATGTGTCCATATCTTTTGATAGAAGATGAATAATAATAAATGGTTCATATATTTAACTTAATTTTAATATATTTAAGTGTGTTTATGCAAATTTAGATTTTGTGCTTATTCTACAAGTGACCTGAGAAGAGTAATTAATATTATATAGATGTTGTTTTGATGTATCCTGATGAATTGGATATTGGGGAGTATTGTATAATCCATGGTTATGATCTATGTGGTTTTATAATGTGTGATAAATAATTATTATATATGAACAAAATTTAAGAAGTTGACTATGTGTTTGTTTATAATGTTCTTATGCACTAGGCCAGTGATTGAGTTATTTGAGCATACGTAGAGGTGAGAAAAGATGATTGTAATCATTTGAGGATGATGAAAGAGAAATAAAGAATGAACAAATGTATTTTAAAGTTGTCATGTGTTATTTTTTTGTTTGATGAAGTTCCAAAAGAGTGAATGGGTTCACATGAGACATATAAGGGCTATAAGGGCCTTATTAAAAGGTGTAGTTCCTTAAAGGTGACCCATAGATGTTATGGGCAACTTATGAAGATTTTATTAAGATATGTATTCATGTGAAATATGAATTAATGGCTAAGGCATGACTAATGGTTTACCAAGGTGTTTATTATCATGATTTCTCTATAAATAGTGGAACCAAAGATGATGGTTTTTAGATTTATAAGTGAGAGAATTGGGAAAGATTTGAGAGAGGCTTGTGTGTGTGGATTGTGGAGTGAAGGAGAGATATATTAACTTTAGGATTATTTGATGAGAATATCAATTTGATGAATATTTTTATGACATATTGGTCATAATTCTATTAGGAGAATTATGTTCTTGATATTTGAGTATGAGTGAAGATATAGAGTGATAATGAGAAGTTCATCATCAGGTGTTGAAGAAATTAATGAAAAGGTAGATGTGTTCATAGGTGTTTTTGTGGAAGCTCAAAATATAAGGTGGTTTCATCCTCCTTGTAAGGTTAAAATTGCTAAAAGGTCTAGTTATTGTTACAACTTAGCTAGATAAGTGTGGTGCACCTTATGCGATTATAGGCAACACCTTATGGGATTGTAGTCTCACTAAATAAGGATTTAGTTCCTTGATAATTTGTAGATGGTCTAAATTAGATATTATTATTATAGGATAGTAGTCTAATTATAGGTTCTAGTGGGTTTTATTCCCTAAGAGGGTTTCCCATGTATGTCATGTGTTATGTGAGTGATCATGCATTGTCTCTCTTGCTCATTACTATGAATGATGTGTATGATTCATTAATTCTTGTGGTAACTAATTAAGTTTTTGTAAATATAAAAATTTAAGTTGTATTATTTGGTCTCACTAACTCACCCCCCTCTTAGTGATTTTACCTCTAATAATTGGTATCAGAGTAGGTCCTTTGGTAAAGGTTTAATAGCTTGAATGTGATCCAAGGTAAAATATGGGTAGTCATCAAGGTGGTTTATCTATTAAGTAAGATAAAATTTTCATTGGATCCAAATATTATTTTAGGAGTGTAAGGATGAGGACATACATTATGTCCTTACAGTTTGATGTATGCCAATTTATTCTAGATGGTTATGTTGCTCCTATTACTCCTCCATCTAGTGTTGTAGAGAATTTATTGAGAACAACTCCAAGGCAATGAATGCTATCACTTATGGTCTTTCAAATAATAAATACACTAAGGTAATCCATTTTAAATTTACTAAAAAGATATGGGACAAAATGCAAATCATTTTTGAAGGATATTCAAAGGTAAAGCATACTAAGTTTTAGAATCAAAAAAGGTAATTTGAAAATCTCAAGATGAAGGAAAAAGATTATGCGTCATCATTTCTACAGAGAGTTGATGAGACTAATAACATAATCATAGGTCTTAGAGAGAATATTAAATAGGATACTATAGTCCAAAAGGTATTAAGGTATCTATCTCTCAAGTTTGATCCAAAATTATATGTTATAAAAGAGACTCATGATCTTACTTAGTTGAAGATGGATCAATTTCATGGCACCCTTATTGCATATGATATGAGAATAAATGATGATATACCTCCAAATAAGGAAGCTACATTGAGAATAGAGATGAAGACTAAGAATAAAATCCAAGGTAAGAAATCTAAAGAGGATGACATATCTGATATTGATGAGGATGAAATAATTACTTTGATTACTAAGAAATTAAACACTAGCTCAAGAAAGTATAAGGGTAAACTACCCTTTAAATGTTTCAATTGTGGAGAGATAGGACATTTTTCTCAGAAGTGCCTTCATAAGCATGAAAAAATTATGATAAAGAGCCTAGTGAAGGTCATGATGAAGATAAGAAGACATACAGGAAAAAGGGATTTAGAAAGTATAACAATAAGAAGAATTCATTCAAGAATAGCAAGATTCTCTACAACAAGGAATATTGTTGCTCATCAGATAAGAGTAAAGACAGTGACTCATAATTTGACCATGAAAATGATGGTCTTGATGAAGATGAAACCCTGTTCATGGCTAAGGAAAGAAGCTACTCATATTAGGTGTCTACTTTGAGTGATGAAAATAATGATGAAGATGAGGTGGAATATGATACTATATTGATGAATGCTTTGAAAAATTGAATATTGAGAAGAAGATCAATAAGAAGATGAAGTCTCAACTTAGGGACTATGAGGAGCAATTAAGTTGTATGAACCAAGATTGAATGAAGATACTAAGGAGCATTAAGATATGATCAATCATCTCAATTGTCAATTGGAAATACTGTCTACAAGCCTAAAAGATAAAGAAGATGAATGTTCAAGGTATGTTTCTAAAAATGAGTCTTTGAAATCTAACTTAAAAAAGACATCTAATAAGGTGAAAACATTTACGAGATTTTAAAATATCTCATGTGATCTAGACAACATTCTGAGTGGTCAAAAGCATGCTAGTGATATAACTAGTCTTGGATATGAACAAGAATAAAAGAATGTTACTCAAGACAAGATGAAGATTAATGTGAACGAGGAAAATCATACTTTAAAGAAAAATAATTAGACAAGGAATGGAGGTGCTGACAAAGTAAAGACAAATTAGATTAGATAACCAAATGCTATGGGGTATGAAAGATTCAATGGTTACTATTACACATGTAATAAATTTAGTCATAGGGTTAGAGAATATGAGAGACCTATTAGAAATGAGTTTTCTTGGAACTATGATGGGGGTCATCAGTCAAAAAGTGTGAATAGAGTTAAGTGATTTCATTATCATAACATGGACACATTACAAGTTTTTGTCCAAATAAATTATTGTAAGATATGTTTCTTGCAAAAGGTATGGTATACTACAATTGTGAACAAAGAGGTCACATTTCTAGGTTCTGTAGGTAAATACCTACAAGATAAAATGAGTTCAATCAGGCTCCTAAAGTGTAAGAAAAAAGGGAAGTTAACACATGAAAGTCAAAGGTGAAAAGTATGAGCCATGATGATACTATAGGTCTAAGTAATTTGTTTTCTATGGTGGATAATTCCTCATAAGTTAAAGAGCACCAAGGTCTCTCATTATCTACTCATATTGAGAATGAATAAATCAAGCTCAAAGAGAAGACCAAGGTGTTGGTTAAAGCTAGTCCTAAGGTGTATATAGATCTAAGTAAAAATCCTATTATTTTTTTATCATGTGTCATGCAAATAATATTATTTATTTGTGCCTAATGATGAGGTTCCAAACTGCAAGGTGGATCCTTTAGATGAAAAGGTATGTCATGAATCTATGTTATCTCCATGTATTATCAATCTAAGCATAGAATAAAAGGAGAATGAGGAAGTTATTTATCCTAAGCTAAAGAAGAATAAATATAAGTATCAGATGACTAAGGAGGAGAAGTAATATGAGGAATTGTGGGAAACTCTTGGTTTCACACCATGGTAGAGCATTGTGGTGTAGAGGAGGTCTCTGTCTATACTTCTTAAGAGACTCTTTTTAGTAGAGAAGCATGTTTGTGTGCTATATATGATAATGCCAATCAGAGAAGGTCTTTGGTTAAGGGGGAGTAAAAATTTCATGATCTTATTTTATAGGTTTGTGAAGGAGCTATTGTTTAGGATTAGAATGGGTGATTCTATATGGCATAATGAGTTTGATTCAATGTCAAGAAGTGTGTCATGCTCATAAAGGTTTGTACATTTCTTTGTGATGTGATCCAAGTGCTTCTGAGGTCTGAAGGAAGTATATTGCATAATATTATCTTGTTGTTTCAAATTATGTGTTTGAGGGGGAATATGAGAGTTCTCCAAATATGAAGTTTTAGTTCTTGAGGTTGTGTCTATAGAAAGTTATGGGTTTTGCAAGTTCCAAGTAGGGGTTATAGGGAGGCTAGATAGGCCTAGTTTGAACAAGAGTGATGTTTTCTTAGTTTCTCCAAATGAGAAAAATATGTTTGTTTCATGGAGAGTTTTTAGGTTTATTTAGATCATTTTTCCTATTTGTTGAGTGGCATGAAGTTCTATTGATGGTCCTTATAGTAGCTTGAGAGGGATTAATAAGCCTGTATATTGGTTCCTCATGGTATATGGAGATGATCAAGAGATGAAATGAATGAGATATATTAGTGGGAGTCCCATTTAGATGTTTCTTATTGAGTTTCATAAGATTCTAATAGTTTTTTTGTGTGTTCTTTCTTCATTGGTTACAGTACTTGGTTGAAGAGAGCATTGACATAGAGAAAGAGGAAGTTACCAAGGTAAAAATAGGCAAGATCAAGGTAAGGGGAGTGTGTAATATATTTATAAGATGGTATAATTGTATTAATAGTATTTTTAGGTCTTCATGATTAGTTAGTTCCCACTTTGTCATTATGTCAAAGGGGGAAAAAGTTCTTGTTGGGAGAGTGTTTGAAGAGAGAGAAGGAAGGTGAGATGTATATTGTTATATATATGATGGTTATTGAGATCAATGACAAAGGGGGATATTATTATATATTTTTCATGATGATGTCATTAAGGTGTCTAGGTGAGTGGATGAAGTGCCTTGATATTCTATGTGACAATGATAAAGTGTGCAATGTGCTTATCCTAGTATGCTTGAAGTATGCTTGGTTGATATTCTATTTTGACATGATTAGAGATGTTCAAGGATGATTATGGTGATTGGATCATGTGTAATAAGTCCCTAATATTTTATCTATTCTTTGAGATCTTTTGTGTATAATTTGAATTCATTTGGTAGTCCATAATTTTCATCTAGACAATTTGGGTCTAGTGGCAAAAAATTTGAGTAGGCAATTTGCTGACATCACCATTGCTAAATGTGAATGAGTCAAGGGGAGTTGGTTATATGGTTGTGATCAAATTATTATCTATTTTATATGTTATAAATCTCAATTCATGCATCAAAACATGGTCAAAGATATGAGGGTGAAAATTTGGCCTCTTAGATAGAATTCACCAAGTTGTCATACTTAGTCAAATTTGTAAAGCGGCAAGAAGAGCCAAGTAATAATTTTGATGGTGGACCATCTCTCATGTGTGGATGATTTAGGTGAAGGTGATCATATGGGTTTTTTAATTTTTTAGCCTAGTTTATTTTTTCTAAATTTTAGATCATGCATCAAAGCGAGGCAAAAGTTATGTAGGAGCAAAGTTGGTCTCCTAAATAAATTCTAAGAATGGTTGGCTCTATGACAGAAGATTTTGAGAAGGCATTTTAATGTAATTATATCTCTCACACACAAATGTTTAAGGATAATTTTAAGACATTTTTGTATTCCCCTATGAAATATGTTCTAATGGTTCAAATGCTAGGTCATGAGATTGATCGAGGAAAAATATATATCTGTGAAAAGTAGGATTTCCAAGCATATTGTAGTTGGTCCCTATACTTAGTCAATTTGCATATTGTTAAAGATTTAGATCTAGTGGAGATCCAATGGTATGTGTGAGTTTTTAATTCTATATCCAATAGTTCACATATATTCAAATGGGTCAAATGTTTCACTAGTTAATAGAGTTAAAGTTCAAGACCAAATGAAGTTCTAATAATGCACGAGTGATCATACAGATCAAGATCAATGGTGCATGTTGATCGAGATGGCATAAAGTGTTATAGGTTTAAAAACTAATAAAAATTATAGGATAAGGATCTAATGGTTATTATGTATGTGTAAATATTGATCAAATGGTGAGATTTAATAGTTAAAGACTTGGTTGATCTATAGAGATCGACGGTGCATATTGAGTCAACATTATAAAAGTGCACAAGATGAGCTCAAAGCGACTAAGGTTTAACATTTGAGTATTGGAACCTATGTGTTAAATATTTAAAAATATTTAATGTTTGTGTCTTAATATTATTTTATAGGACATGAGATGTGATAATTATGTTTGAGGTTTAACTATGACCATTGCCATTTGAATATCTAAATTTGCTAAGGGAAAAACTAGTGCTCAGTAATTTGTACATATCTTTTGATAGAAGATGAATTTTCTCAATATGTAAAAATAAAATATGAATAGGACTCCATGGCACATCTAATTAACCTAATTTTAAAAATTTTAAGTGTGTGAATACAAATTTAATGAGATTAAAATTTGAATATGGTTTCGTGTTTATTTTGCAAGTGACCCAAGAAGGGTAATTGATCTTATATATATATATATATATATATATATATATATATATTATGTATCTTGATGAATTAGCCATTATGGATTGTTTTATACTCCATGGGAATGATATATGATGTTTTTATAGGTGTGATAAATCATTTTTCTATACGAAAAAAAATTAAGAAGTTGACTATGTGTTTGTATATAGTGTTCCTATGCACTAGGTCAGTGATTGAGTTGTTTGAGCATATGCAGAGGTGAGAAAAGATGATTATGATATTTTAAGGATGATTAAGGGGAAATAAGGAGTGGATCCATGTATTTTAAATTGTTTATATGTTATTTTTTTTCAATGAAGTGTTAAAGGAGTGAATGGGTTCACATGATACCTATAAGGGCTACAAGGGCCTTATTAAAAGGTGTAGTTCCTTAAGGGTGACCCATAGATACTATGTCTAACCTATGAATATTGTATTGAGATATGTTATGATGTCAAAGATATATTTATGGATAAGTCATCCTAGATTTCTTACTAAGGTGTTTACTATCATGATTTCTCTAAAAATAGTGGAACCAAAGATGATGGTTTGTAGACTTGTAAGCGAAAGAATTAGGAGAGATTGAGAGAGGATTATGTGTGTGGATTGTGGATCAAAGGAGGGTTAGAGTGCCTTGAGGATGATTTTATGATTATATTAGTTTTTTTATTTTTTTATGACCTATTGGTCATAATTCTATTGGGAGAATTATGCTCTTGTTATTTGAGTATGAGTAAAGGTGTAGAGTGATAATCAAAGATCCATCATTAGGTGTTGAAGACATTAGTAAAAATATGGATGTGTTCATAGGTTTTGTTGTGTAATCTCATAATCTAATGTGTTTGTATCCTCATTTCAAGGTGAAACTTTCTAAAAGGTCTTGTTGTTGTTGTAACTTAGCTAGACAGGTGTGGCAACACCTTATGGGATTATAGTCTCACTAAATAGGGATTGTAGTTCCTTGATCATTTATTGATGGTCTAAATTAGATATTATTATTATAGTATATTAATAAAATTTTAGGTTTTAGTGGGTTTGATTCCCAAAGAGGGTTTCCCATGTATGTCATGTGTTATGTGATTGATCTTGCATTGTCTCTTTTGTTCATTACCATGAATGATATGCATGCTTCATGAATGCTTGTGATAACTAATTAAGTGTTTGTAAAGATAAAAATTGAATTTTAATTATTTTGGATAATTGATTCACCCACCCCCTCTTAGTAATTATACCTCTAACATAAGTGACTTCTGCACCCTAAATACCTTACATGCCTAGGGAACTTGCATGCCTATCTTTAATCATGAAATCAGATCTCTCACACCATACTAAAATTGATTCATGGTCCTCCATAAAAATATAAAGTCAAACTTTAAAGACAATTACATTAAAGAAATGTTGCACATAAAAAAGTCAACACATTTATTAAAAATAAGAAATCTTAAACTAATGGCATAAGACTTATTATTTTACAAAATTTGAACTACTCAAAAGAGAAATATGACCAAAGCTAGCTCCCATTGAAATGCCTAGGAAGGAACTAGTTGTCTAACCTTTATAATCAATATGTATTAATTGGTTAAATATTATTAATGATAAAAGGACAATCCCAATGAATCTAAGTTTTTCTAGAATGGCATGCAAATTTGGAATCATATATCAAGACCTTCATTCTTGAAGTAAAGGTTTTATGATTGATGTGTCAATGATGTCACACTTTTTGTTTGAATTTTTCCACATCCTAATTCCAATGAGTGGGGAAATGGGATTCATCAATCTGTAACAAAGTATCTAGGCATGATTTCAAAGATGAGTCCTCATTTAATTATCCTACATGCATAATGCAAAGAGATGGTACTAAAAATTCAACTAGGAGTGCCACATCTTTTCCATTTACTAAATTGAATTGGGTGCTCTTATTTAGGTTCTTATAAGTTGTTTGATAAGCCCATAGTACTACCTATACCCTATCATCCCAATTAGTTTAGACAATATTACAAATTTTCATCAGGGTGGTGCCTAGGGCCTTGTTGAAGGCCTTAGTAGTGCCATTGGTTTGAGGGTAATACAATGTTATTTTGTGGTGTGAAATAATGAACTTAGCAAGTAATATGCAAATAGTTTCATTTAGGAAATGGGTGCTACAATCACTAGTGAAATTTAGTGGACATCTAAACTGAGTTATTATATTATCCCAAATAAAGTATGTAATAGTGATAGTTGTATAATATCTTGTTGGCTTAGCTTCAACTTAGCATGAAAGGTACTTATTTATTTTGATGATATACTAGGAACCTATTCATGTTCTAGCTAGAGTGATGGTACCAAAAAATAAATGGCCCATTTATTAAAAGGCTCTTGAGATGGAATTAGATGTAAAGGCATGGCATCTTGATGATTTGGTTTTCTTATGCACTAATAAATGTCACACTTACTGACATATATCTTAGCATCTTAAAAGAGGGTAGGCCACCATAATCTAGCCATTATAACATTGTGTGTGATAGCCTCTCCAACATAGTGTCCTTTGACAATACCTTCATGGAATTCTTGAATTACTTTGGAATGTTCATGTTTTAGAGCACAATGTTGAAGAACTTTATCATGACTAAGCTTGTAAATATCCCCTCCTATGAGTTTAAAGGGTACGCCATGGACCATTAATTATTTATTGGCATGTGGAGTCAGATAGTCGAGCATAGATCTAGTAGTTATAGAGGTTGCAATGTATTCCAAATGTTTAGGTACATAGTAACATGAAAGAGCTAAACATTAAGTAGTTCATCTTTAATAACTCAATTCAAGATAGATGGTTAGGGCAAAAATTGGCTTTCCTAGGGTTGACCATGATGGAGAATTGAAATTTTTAAAACAACACTATCCAATAAACAATTTTGTTTATGAGGTAATTTAAGGCCTCAAGATCTATGTAAAATATAAAGGGAGTTGCCAATAAGTACTACTAAAATTTATGCAAAGCATAACCATTGATAATGCTTCACACTCCATGGTTGTGTAATTCCTCTTAATTGGAGTGAGTTTTTTATTGGTAAAGTAGATTGGGCGATCAAGGTGACCTTCTCCTATTTTAGCAAGTTTTACACCAACTACCATTTTAGATACATCAACATGGATGTGAAATGGTCTTTTACAATTAGGGAACTAGAGGATTAGAGCAAGTCTATATGAGCAAGTCCATATGAATTTCTCAAAGGATTTTTGATAGGAGAAAGTCCATATGAAGTTCTCATTATGATTTAAAATTTCCTCCTAGGGTGTGTCAATATTTTCATATGCACGGATGAATTTTCTATAGTAACCTATATGGGTTAGGAAGGCATGGACCTCAAACTGAGACTTGGGTGCTAGGAGGTGAAGAATAATAGAAACCTTCATTGGGTCTACCAAAATCCCATCCTTATAAATAATATGTCCTAGGAACACACTAAAAGGTGTAATAAATAGGAACTTATTTAATTTTAGTGATATTTTTAAAACTCAACAATGCTCAAGAATAAGCCTTAGGTTTGAGAAATGGTCCTTGACCAAGCCATAGACTTTACAATCATCCAATTATACCTAAATAAACTTATGGATGAAATCATTGAAGGCTTTAACAGCTATATGTAAGAACACCATTGGTGTGTTATTTAACCTAACAGGAGTGACAATGTACATGAAGGATCCCCACTTAGTGACAAATGTAATCTTTGGTTGGTCCTCTTCTATGATCTATACTTGATGGTATCCTAAAAATCCATTTGTTAAAGTATATATTTCACATCTAGAAATGCCTTCAAGGATTTCCTCTATGAATGGTGTTGGAAAAGGATCATGACACAAGATACATTAAGTACCTAGTAATCAATGTAAATTTAGATGCATCCATATTTATTTATACTAATCATCATGGGATTAACCCACTTAGATTCATCAATGGGGGTGATTACTCTAGTGCACAACATACTATCAATTTCTTTTTTTATGCATGACCATAGATTAGGATTCATCCTATATGGCCTTTTCCTAATTGGTTAAGCATCATCAGCCAGTTTGATATGCATCTTTCCTAGGGATGGATGAACTCCTTTCATCTCAAAGTAGCTTCTTATAAATATATCTTGATATTCCTTTAATAGCTCAAATATTTTTGAAATTTTAGTGTCAGTCCAATAATTACCTATAGTAGCCATCTTTGGTTCTTGTTCTATGCTAGTGTTGCACTAGATAGTTTGAATTAGCCTAGAATAGGGTTTGT
This sequence comes from Torreya grandis, assembly GCA_037957365.1. Lineage (NCBI taxonomy): Eukaryota > Viridiplantae > Streptophyta > Pinopsida > Cupressales > Taxaceae > Torreya > Torreya grandis. Next base: position 1,061,636 of record JARHVA010005320.1, read on the forward strand.
CTATATTAGCACTAGTATCATAAACAAATTGTGTACCATAATGTATATGAATATCCAATTGGTTTTACAAAGGGTCTCAAGTGGATTGGATCCTTCACCTTATTCTAATTTAAACACTAGCTTATATTTTCCATAATGTATCTCTTTTCTCTGATCCTGATCAAGGATTGGTTATAGCATGGAAACAAATTATGCTAATGGTTCATTAAAGAGATGTAGATATTCTTCAGAGACATGATGGTTACTTCTTAAGTAATTTTTAAGGGGACTTGGGTCACCTATAACTGCTTCATGTATGTCCTAGAGAGTGAGGTACAAATCCATCCTTGGTGAATAATAAGATAATGTTGAGTTCATTTTCTCCTTTAAGAGATGCCAAAATCAAGTACCCATGTTTCACTCTTCATTAACATACCATGCCCATGCCTAGGTGCATAAATTACCATAGAATACATGCACCCATAAGTACACTAGTAATTAAGACTCTTCATCTCTCCACATTATCTCACATGGTTCTATGTGGGGTTTAAGTGCTTGTACTCCACTATAACTAATTGTTCCCCTAAATTTGTTATCATGATGGAATCAGTGATGTAAGGTTGAGCATACTTGATCCCACTAGATATTTCATTCACAATGGGTTTACCACCATCTTAAAACTATACCATCAAAGACGTGAACTAAGGATTGAATATGGTCCATGTCAGTGTGGTAAAACTCTTCAAGGCACTAGAGAAATTCATGAACTTCCATCTATATGTGTAAATGTGGAGTTTCATCAAGTTTTTCTAAAGGTACATCCATCATTGGTCCCCTTATGACTTGGTCAATGATAAGGTAAATGAACCTATGGCATTTATGGTACTAGTGTAGAACATTCTCTCGACTATTAATGGTACTACATACTCTTTTGATGAAGTCATAATCACCTTAGGCCCAATAATTACAAGCATTACTTGTAGTGTCAAAAAGGGACTAAGTATCTGACCATTTTAGAATTTCATTAGGAGTAGGATAATGTTGATCATCATTCTTGGTAGTGACATTATATATGTGGTTAATATCCTCTTCCACATTGACAATTTATATATAAGGAGGTTGTTGTGTTTAATCTAAAGGAATCATAATGCACTAGTCAGTGTTCTTAAAACTGATGTAATGCTTCTTAAAACTTAGGTCTACATTATTTTCATAACACTAAGGTCATCCTAATATATCTAGGAAGTCATCAGCGTCTGTTAACTTGAGAACCTCAAATTCAGCCTTAAAAGTTACTCTAAGTATATCAGCCATGGAATTCTTGAAAAACACCAATCGATAAAGCATGATTTTTTTTTATCCCTGAACAATATGTGCGGTGATAGATGCAACACTCAAATAGCCATTTTTTTTAAGGCATCCTTAGTGAGGGCATTCACTTCTACAATAGTGTCAACTAAGATGTCCCAAATTACCCACCCATCAATGGTAGCATTCAATAGGACTTTTTTTATATTCTAGTGGGGTAAAAGGGATAAAGGCATCTTGCCATCATGCATGATTCAAGAAATGATCCTCAGTCTATCAAATCACTTGAGGTTAAATTTCTATTGGTGTTTATACCTAATTCTTAAGCTAGATGACTAGTTATGGAATAATGTCCTCATCTATCATATGCTTGCATAATTCCTGGAAGTCATATTGTCCCAAGTTTTATAGCTCTATGACCTTTTGAATAATAGCATGCTATATTACTTTGTTGTCTTTGAGAAATTAAATTTATCCTTAGATTTATCACACCAACATCATAGTGTCCTAGAGCACATCCTTATATTGTTGTGCATTAGTATACTTTCTCACTCATGGCTCTTCACACTATAACTTCTCAATAGGATTGGAGGTAGATTGATATTATCCTCCATTTCATGTGGTAATATTCACTTATTAAATTGTTAGGGTGCCTGAATGTGTGCACCAATGTGGTTTCTCAATTTGAATCATATTGACACTCTTTTCATTTATTTCCTTAGTGATAGTCATGTATAAGTCAGGACACTCTTCCAGTCGGTGGTCCTTTTTATAGAAAGCACATGTAGGGTAGACTAGATAATCTTTATAATAGTGGTCTGAGGATCCACATTTGTAACATGTCCTGGGTGGGAAATGACCACCTCCTTATCCTTGTCCTCTACCTCTACCATGATAGTTACCATTATCTTGATTGTTGGCTATAGAGGTTTGGCACATATTGTACACACATGCTTCATGGATGTCACTAATTAGTTATCAATAATTAGTGTCATGAGTGTAGGCATCACATATTTTACAATATTCAGATACCTTTGAGTGTGTTGCTTACTAAAAAAGAGGACAAGATCATACATCATGATCTTTATGATGTATTTCACATGTATACTGCAGTACAGTGTGGATGTTCTCACATGAGAAGTTACTTTGGGTATGTCCTTCAAACTCAAAATCAGTGAACCAAAGGCCACTATGAGTATCATGTGAATTATTTATAGTTGATTTATCGAGCTATGATGCCATTGAAGCTATCTAAGCTTCCATGAAAGGACTGATCCCAGTATCAATATTACCAACTACTTCAACATTAAGAATGACTTTCACAACCTCATGTAGGCTAGAAAAAGTCTTTTGAGACAATGTTCATCAAAATGGAAGTAAAAAACCACCCATAAACCATTGTGCATATTAAGAAACATTGATTTCAAATGACAATTTTGACAATAATATTTTAAACCTTGCATCATATTATCACACAATTTTAGTAAGTTCATAATTTATGTCCTTTAGCATGGTTATTCTTTACTATTTAAATTCAAGAATATCAACTTCTTAAAGGAATGACATTTTAAGTTGATCATAGTCAACCACTATTTTTTGAAGGTCAAACTTTATATATCATTTATGTACTCATTCCAGTAGTGTAATTATGAATTAGGTGGCTTTTGTCTTAGAAGAACTGATGCCTCACACCTTCCAGATTAGTTCACACTTATGGACATGTTTTAGGTAAGCAAAGTGTCATTTTCTAATATACCATTATCGACTAAGGTACTTAAACTAGTTGTTGTTGAGAACCTCCAAATCATATCCCTTGAGGGGTAAGTCCACCACTTCATCTTGTACTACCACCTAGTCTACCTTCATTACCTCTATCAGCAACACTCATGACATGGGGCATGGTATCTAGTTGATTAATGAAATTTGGGCTTGTACTCTATCCACCTTGAAGGCTAGGTCCTCTAGGCATCCCAAATTATGCCATGAAATTCTCTTAAAGAGGGAAGGAAAGTGTTAAGTCCATATGAGTGTCAATTGGATTAGTTATAATACCCCTTATAGGTTTAGTCTCTAATTACACATTATTTATATCCTAATTATGTATATGTATGTCACTTGATTCAAAAACATGAGCATGCACTATGGTTTTGGAGCTTGGTTGGTTCAGAGTTAGTTTTTTAGTTTCTATCATTCAGTTGGTTTTGCCTTTGTATGATAATAGTGGCATGGAGCATAGTTTGAAAGTGATGTGGTCCTCTTTATGTTTTACTAATTCCCTACATATCCTAACAACACTTCTTGAGTTCTCTTGATCTCTTCTTATATTGCCTATTCATATAATCCTTTGTCAAGCTTCATCATATTTTTGCTTATGTAATGTGTAATGACTGGCTACCATTCCAAACCCATAATATTTTACCAACTCTTCTTTACTCCCCTTATAAATGTGTAGCTCATACAAAAGGGGATTCAACTCTCCAGCAACATAGTTTCAAGTCCACAATCAATAAACACCTTCTTTATTTCTAAAGAGAAATGTTTAATGTAATGACCATATAGTTTTTTGAAGAATAAAAACTTGGCTTCTTTAGGACATGAATAGGTAGTTACAACATACTCCAAAATGTATATGTTCAATAATACTCTCCACCAAATGTTTATAGATCACATCCATGATGTGCCAAGTCATACTAATGCTCTTTATCATTCTAATGTCCAAGGCTATCTTCTCTCAAGGTTTCATGATCATCCTTGAGCATACATAGATAGCCAAGTGTGAAAATAAACTGAGATTTCAGCAAAGAAAGTTTCATACAATACAATAAAGAGATTATATTCTACCCACTTCCATGTTGAAACTCCTATTTCAAGGTAGGGAACTGCAAAATTATCTTCAACTCTAGTAATCCATTATTTAATACTCTTAAGGGTGATACACTCAAACATCTTTCATGACTATGAAACAAGTATTCTAGGCCCGATAATGGAACCAAAATGTTGGGGTTTTATTCTTAATAGAGTTTTAGTGTTAAAGTGTAGCCCACTGAGCTAACATGATATCCCTTTCACGTAAGATTATGGTCTTGTGCATTCACTTGAAGTGCACAACTAGAGATTAGTTCCCATAGGTTTTGTTGCATAGTAACATTAACTTAGTTATATCCCTTATATTAGACATATATTTAATTAGATATTACATAGAGAAAGATATAATAATTTAATCCTAGAATCATTGTGTTAAACTACCATAATCATGCAAAAGAGTGCCATGAATTTTTGAGATTGTTATTTATAAGAAGACAATATTTGTAAAGATTTCATACTAAGTTCTAATCATTAAGTGCTCAACTCATCTATTTTAGAAACACAACTATCAACTCAACTGAACATGAACATGAGAATGGTTATAATATCCAAAACTCATATATTAAGCTTTTTCAAAGTATTAAAAAGAAAAATCCATCATCACAGTGCTTTAAAATAGGGTTATTTATACTTTTTTATCCCTAACTAAGTATTTATAATAATAATGACATAAGTAATTAACCAATGAACTCTCTACAAACTAAGATTCATGGTGCTCTATCAACTAACTTCTCCTAAGGGCCTAGGCCTTTTCACCCCCTATATACTCACTCTATGTTATATCCTTATGGCCATGTATTTATCTCCTTGTAGGCTGATGTAAAACCTCTGATGGATAAGATCTGAGTGACCCTTATGAATAACTCTTTAACCATTCTTGATTCTTATGTGATCCCTAGATATTCCACTATTATTTTTAGTCCTCTATTCTTAGGTTCCTTATGACTAATTCTCCTTTGACTGGGTCCTTTCACATTGTTACTTTCATGCCTTAGTGCTTTTGCACCCTGTAGGTTCCATGCCATGGTGTTTTTGCACCATTCAAGTTATGTGCTATAGTCTTCTATGCTAAGTTCCTTCCACATCATGTTGGTTCCATGCCAAAATGTCAAAACACTTATCCAAAATTTTGGGTCCAACTCTTTATAAAATTATATGGGAATAGGGAAAAATATGATAACCCAAAGTATCTCTCAATGTTTGAGTCTAGTAATGGCATTTACATGTCATGTCGTAGTATGTAGGAAAAATATTTGTCATTCAAGGCTCAATGTAAAAGGGTATAATGGCCCTTAATATATAAAATGATAGATGGGACTAGGATTCCTTAAATATTATTTAACATATAAGTATTTATGCCCAATGTAGGATAATTTATAATGATATGCTCATGTGAGGCTCATTAGTCAATGTGTGCAGTAAGATGTGTTCATTGAGAGGCTAGTTTTTTAACTTATCATTTAATGAGATAATGTGGTGAGAGGGGATTTGGGGAGACATGTATCTATAGATAATAATAAGATAAATGGATGGATTCCCATGTTGATAACCATTTCATATAGATAAGTGTCTGATAATGTCCATCATTGGATGCATACTTTAATGAGGATGATAATATGTATGTGACAATGGAATGAACCCAATATATGTCACTACTCTAGGGTAATAAAAATATGATAGTAAATTTATCAAGTGTGAAAATAAATCAGATATTATTATATATGTGAGACTAATATCTCTATAATCAAATTTATTTTATAGGACATAATGGTGGGAAACACTTCCTATGTATGATATATTATTGAGGATATTGGGTATATATGTGGAGATACCATTCCCCTATAGGAATTTGTACATACACACACAAATATACATTATTTATGATAAATAATGAGCTTGGAGTGGGTATAATTCCTCCATATATAAATGTATATATTATTGTATCTATTAGGCACAATCTTTTTCTATGCCCCGATAGAAACATATATGTATAAATTTGGTCAATAAGGCTCATAGAAGATAAAATATGGGTATGATTTCCCCATGATAAACTATAAGTATGTATATGGTCAATAAATCTCAAGTGGGTATAATTCCCCCATAGTAAAATGCATTTATAAATATTATTTTATTGAGGATCATATTAGATGAAATGTGGGAATTATTCTCCTATAGATAAATGTAAATAAGATGCAGTCATGAAGCTCATATGTGATATATAATTTATTCTTTTCTTCATAGGATGTTTCTAATTATCAACTCATTGGATGATGCCCTTGTTTAAAATGCATAGGCCATGCACACCAATGTGTAAGATATGGTAATTTGAATAGAAAGTGTGATAATCATGAAATTCATAGATGTAGATGGTGTGTAGGGAACAATGGCCTCACTAGTATAATAGTGTAAGGAATATATAAGGAATATGGATTTGAAAATTGAAATACAATAAATGTGCTACAAATTATGGTAATATGATTTACCTCTTGTGTACCTAGAGGATATGTATATGGTGTTCAATAATTTTATGCTCAATATAGATTTAGGGTAAAGTTTAATAATGTTGTGTTTTGTCCCATTTGCAAGGATATAAATAATATGTTCAATTTGAGAAAATAAAATATTATTATTAAATATATATTCCCAATGTATAAGACATATATGATAATATCTATGAGATAAGTCTAGAATGTATTCCCCCCATAGTAATAAGGCAAGATGTGTCTCATATATAATTTTTTTTCCTAGATAGGCTATATATTAAAAAAGAGTCCTAAATCATAACCATATTAGTATGGATGGTATAGTACCAAAACATAGTCACATATTAGTCAAATCATGTTTATACTCCATGTAACTATTAATATGCAATAATATCATGTATGTATATAAATGTCATAACTAAAAAGATATGTATGATCCATGTAAGTAAATTAAATGTATACATAATCTATGTAAAGTACATATAGATAAAATGGAAAATATATAAATAACTCATAGTGTCATAAGTTATGGTTGTGTTAATAACTCCCCTTTAGGTGATTAAAAAAATTGTACATAGCCATATATAACCTATATATCATGCATCTCACCCACTCAAAGTATAATTTTAGAAACACATTATGAAATAATGAATAAATATATCTTATATCATAATAAAATAGACATGTTATGTATCATATGACTAAAATAAATAAGACCAGTATTGGAATTTTTTATATTATGAATGGATACACACACACACACACACACACACACACATGTATATATTATTGATATTGTTGTAATTTTTTAGTTAAGACACAAAAGTATCTCAATTTAATTAGGTTAAATGACATCATAAGTTTGTATCAATGAATCACTATATATTAAGATAACATATGTTTATTTATAAATGTCATTTTAAGAATAATGTCATAGTCACAAGTATATAGGTGCAACAGAATAAGTATTTAAAGTGGAATATAATAGATAATAATAAAATAATTCATAAAATTATAAGTTCATCATATATAATTTTGAATTTATGAAAGATCATCCAAGGCATACAAGCAACCTTGCATCAACAAAAAAAATTAGTTGTGTGTTCATGTGTTTTTCTTGGTTTGTTTGTTATTTTGGCATGGTTAAGATGATCCAATGGGAATAATTGGTATTATAAAACATATGTATGCCTAATAACATCATAAAATAATAATTTTAAATAAGGTACATGATTCAAACAAAGTTGGTTGAGTTTCTCATTCATTGGTGCAATACACAAAGTCATTGCATGTGTTAAACAAATAAAATAGATGGGTTGTGGGGAAAAGGAAAAAAATCCATAATTAACTTCCTTAAATATAAATATAATTTCATGTTTTTATTCCTATTAAAAATTTATAACATATCATCTCTCTCTCATTATGGGGGATATATGTCACATAAAGGAGGATGAGTAATAAAGGTAGAAGAATTGAAAAATATGTTGAATGAAATCTAGGTGAGATTGGATATAATGGAAGATACAAAAATTGAAGATGTTATAGTTGTGAGAAAATATGATGCAAAATAAAAGTTAGATATTTTGATATACATACAAACAAATTTGGATGCCTTGGAAATAGGAAAAGATATAAATGAAAGATGATTGTCAAGGTTCAAGGTGAAGGAACATAGTAATACCACTAATAATATACTTTTTATAAATGGTAAATAAAGCCCATATAATCTCATGAAATGGATAGTGGAGTTATAAATTTTGTTTAATTATAATTGTATTGAAGACCACATGAGGGTAAATGTTTCATGTAAGAAACTATGTAGATTTTTAGATGGGTATGGGAGCATTCTCCAAGATAAGATATAATAAAAAGGAAATGATAATTTAAGTATTTTCTAACATATGGTTCCCAGGTTGATGGGTCATGTTTTACACCCAAGAATGCAAGTAGAGTGGATGAATAAGCTTCATGTATTGAGGTTTGAGAGACAAGTTAAGAATAATATAATTTCCATGAAAATAAATATGAAATGTAAATTTCCATGTGAGCATCTCAAGTATACTTTGATAAGTAGTAAGGACAAGGATATGAATGAGGATAAGAAGGTTGTCTTGAAAGACAACAACAAAGTAAGGTTTCCAAGAAGCCCAAATCTGATTTATAAAATATAAAGGAGGAGGAAAGTTGTGATAATCCCTTAGATTAATTAATCCTCATGGAAGAGGATATGGATTTGATATTTTTTGAATTATGCAGAGAGTGGTTATTTCATGAGTGGAAGGATTTCTTGGTATCCCATAAGTGGAAAAGGCATAATAGTCCTTGGTGAATGAAGACAATGAATTTATCTTTTATCTTTTATAAGTAATAAGGATTGAGGTCAAAAAATAAAATACACATGTTTCCTTGAAGGAAAAAATATAGTTGAATGAATAAGGTATCCATGAGGAGTTACAATTTTCCATGAAGAAAATAAGAATTGTGGTTGAAGTGAAAGATAATGTATATGAGGAGAGTATTGTTGAATACCATCCATAAAGATGAGAATAAAATAAAATGATTAAGGAGAGGATATCCATGTATGTTATTTATAATGGACCTTTGGAGGTCCATCATATGGGTGAAATCCATGAGAGGCATGCAAGCAATGGAGAAGATTTGAAAAACATGTATATGATACATGATGAATAGGTTTAAGATTTTTTAGGGGGAAATATTGATTCCATTAATGTGTTTTTCAATGTTTAGGTATAGTAATGTAGATTATGAATAATAATATCACAAAGTGTGGTTCACTCTAACATGATCATATGTATGAGAATTAAAGTGAAGAAGTGAAGCATGAGTATAATATGGTAGTGGTGATTGTAGAGATTATTGTTAATGATATACCAATAGTAAAATAATATCCTAAACTCATCATGGAGACAAGATAAAGTGGAAAATTATGTGTAAAATAATGTTCTCAAGAGCATATACAAGAGCAAGTTCGTTTTCATCTACTAAAGTAAGGAGAGAATAAGAAGACCTTATTAATAAGACAACAATTGATAAATATGGGTATGCATCATTACCCCATATTAATATATGGATAGATAGAATATCGGTGGATGTAAAATTTAAGAAATTGATAATATATATTGGTCCAAAAATCATGTAGATGGGGAAAATTGAAGAATATCACTCATGTGGAATAGAAATAAGTAAGGAGATATAGATTGTGGACATGTATATACTAAGAGGAATTAAGGATTAAAGTGTAACTACATATGTGGGAGAAACCCATATAATTATTCTATAATATAATCTTAGGATTCAATATATGCATTATTCTCATATAGACAAGGAGAGTGCAAGGTTATTTTCACATGTCATGGAAGTGGTGAAGGAACAAAACAATAATCAGCCTATAACTGATATAAAGAAGATGAAAATTAAATAATACAAGGATTAGATGATGTAGTTAATTTTATTATCATCCCAATAATGTGTTGAATAGCATGATTTTTAGGTGTAAATATGAAGAGGAAGGAGGCATTCAAAGAGGTATTCTAAGGTAAAGAGAGTGAACCGCTTGAGTTCACAAGTTGTGAAGAATCGAACCATTAAGAAAAAGCTTCTAAGACTCTTATAAATGAAGAGCACACAATAAATATGATGGTGGAAAGATAATAATTTGAGGTTAGAGTATATGTAAATATGTAATATGATGTGATTAAGGAGATGTTTCTGCAAGTATTAAAAACACATAGTGAATAATATGAAGAGGATGATGAGAAAGATACTTGGTGGTGGATATATGGTATTAGGTATAAGCCCACAATAAAAATTAAGATTCAAGAAAAAAACATCGTGATTGAGGTGGTTAGATCAAGGTGGGTTTCAGATCATAATAATATGGAGAGAGAGAAAAGATAATCCTTTGGCAAAAGAGGACAAAATATGGTGGGCCTAACCCCACAAAGAGGAAATATTAAGTAGTGTTATAACAATTGATAGGATATATAAAATAACATTGAAAATAAAAGCACACAAATTCAAAAAATAAGTGTATCAACTCAATAATAAACTACACCATGTGAGATGTGAAGTGATAAGTGGAGAAATTGAATCAACAGAAGAAAACCCCACATGTATTAATAAGGAAAGCTTAAAATAACATTCTATGAAATTAAAATCTTCATGAATATAAGAGAATAAATTTAATAATAATGATGAATAATGGCATTAAAGAGATGAGATAATAGATGTTTCAATTTGTATAATTAGAGAGGAAAGAGATATGTAAATAGAGATAGTGAGCTAAAAGGAGTTACTAAAAAAATCCATTATAGTCTTTCACACTTATTACTATGTGCATAGTATAACTAATTTACATGAGGTAAGGGGGAAGTGTGTGATAAGTTTTGAAGGAGTTGCATGTGACATGGAACTCTAATATTCCATTTAAAAGAGAAAAATAGGTGTGACACTTCATAAATACAAAATATGTGAATTAAAATTTATATATTTTAAATACACTATAAATAAATATTAATCTCTAAAATTCCCCCTTAATATAATTTTGTGGTTTAAAAGAGGAAAAAATCTTAAATAAAAAATTGAGATGACATTACATAATATTACTCCTTGATGGCAACTTCCTTCGACAAAATTTAAAAATATTTGAGAGAAGAAAGAAGAAGGTATAGGTAGCACAAAAAATATTGAAAACTTGAAGGTGTTATCATTGATAATATCCAATAATATACTTTAAATAAAAAGGTCAATCTAGTTTAGAACAAAGACCAACAATAAAATAAATGACAAGAAATGATCCACTATACCTAGAAAACACACAAGCTTACACCAATATTTAGTTAAGAAATAATAATGCCATAAAATATGATCTACATAAATTTAATGTAATAAAAATATATCTAAAGATAAAAATTAAAAATTCCTTAACAAAGTGATTAATCATGTATAGTCAAAATAAGTTATTAAAAATTGAAATTAGCTCCAACAAAGGGATATTTCCTTGACAAATTACAAGAAAAAGTATTTGTAAAGGAAAGGAACAAAATAATTTTGAATTTTTTAAAATTATCAAAATAAATATAAATTAGATGTTTAACCTTTGCAAAAATATATCTTATGTGATGTAATTGAATAATTATCAAAATAAGTCACATCTTTGTTTTAAGAAGACACCATAAATTTAGGAATCCAAATGCATTTAAATTTAACATGATTAGTTTTATTGGTTTTATAGTAGTGTAAAAGTTTATTATTTTTTACCAATAGATTTACATAGATGTAATTTTCAACATTTACTAATATCATTCCCATGTCTACCACAATTTTCACAAATTTTACCATTTTAAACTAAAGTATGAGCACAAGATGTCTTATAAGAAAAATAATTATGATGCAATGTCCTTATATGAGGGGGACACTATGAATTCACATTAGAATTAGAGGCATTAAAACCAAGCCCTAATTTTTTTTTGTTAGTTTCAAATAAAATGGGCTAAGAATGCTATTTTCAATCTTACAAAGTCCACTACCAGTATAACCCATTGATTGCATAATTTTCAAACCAAGGTTAGAAACATGATTTTGAAAAGTAATACACTTTTGAGATGAAGAAAAATAACACTTTAATTTAATAATAGAGGCTTAAGAGTTTTTTAAGTAAGAAATTATATTAGTAAGCGTGTAAATTAAATTGTGCATTTCACTTATTTTTTCATTATGTGAGTTTTGCAATAAATGAATGGTTTGGTTTTGCATTCAAGGTAACATTTAAAGTAATAATTTCATTGTATTATTTTAGAATTTTTATCTTTATATCATTAATTAAAGCATCATTTCAAAATAGTATTTATACAACTAATAAAAATGATGAGATCAAAAGAAAAAAATCAAAAAATGTTACACATGAAAACTACAAATCTACATACACCAAATTTACTTTTTTTAAAATATAATATGTTACAAAAATGTTATTGCACAATATAAAAATGCATAAAATAACATATTAACACAAGGCAAGTTTTGTTAGGAATTTAAATTAAAATTCCAAACATAATGCTCCAAAGATAGATGGAATGCTAGATTATGAAAAGGATAAAGTTAAATAATGTTTCATACACCAAGAGAGGAATACACCATAATTACTATAAAAAATAGTCAATGCTTTAAAATGTTACAAATGGATAAAAAAGAAACCTTATATCTTGTCTTAATTATTTGAATTTGAAAATAAATATTAAATCATAAGATGAAATGACATAGGATATACCAAAATGCCAATAATATCATTCATTAACAAATAAACTAACAATAGTCACCAAAAATAACTTGGGAGAGAATAAAAATAATGGATAAGTGAATTAAAATGCATTAAATGGATATGCCAAACTTGGATGTAGAATAAAATTCCACTAATATGCCACTTATCAATAAAAAATAAGGAATAAGGCATGATCAATGATAATTTTAAGGTAAGCTATCAGTTGATGGAGTAAAACACATTATTTATGCATTTATAAACATCAACATTGTAGAATATTAAAACTTAATTAATATAAAATGTTACCTCCAAAAAAGTGCACCAAGCTATGATGCCACTAAAGGTAAAAAATGTTACAAAAAAATGATATAGGAAGTGAGACTAAAACACAAATGTAAGGAGAGAAGGTGACATAAAACTGATAGGATGCTATCATACAATTATAAACTACTAAAAACTAATATAATTGAAATTGGAATGTCAAATAGGGAAGGTCAGTGTTACAAAATGCCAATATAAGCTTCTGATTTCAAGTAAAAATAATATGTAGAAATGTAAAATGCTAATAACAACACTCTAATATTAAAACAATATATTAGAAATCAACACAAGATTTTATATAGTAAAATGCCAAATTTTGAGAGTGAAGTGTAGAACACTTGTCAAAAGTATGAAAACATAGATTAAAATTAATTCCAACTGAGTCTAAATTCTAAGTAAAGGCACTAACACATCAAAATAGTTGTATAAAAAAAGAGGAAGGCATAATACAAGTTTATAGAATAGAATGAAATTTACCAAGATCAAAATATGAAAAACAACAAGATATAATGGAATGTTTATAAAAACCAAAAGATGAGTTTGATTATTTAATATGTAGTTATAAAGACTGAAATATTGTCAAATTTTAATGGAAAACAATGCAATATTTTATAGATGTGTTATAAAGGAATTAGAATGCCAAATACATAATTACAATACCAAATTAAAAAACTAGAATGCAGAATATAGTAGTTTGTGAGATTAATGTTAGCACAAAGTTAACAAATGGTTTGAAACTCAAAAAATACATTGGTTTGATATATACATTTATACCTTAAATTAAATTTTCTAATTCAAATTAAAACCATAAAATAGTTAAAAACTAGTAGTAAAGGTTAAGTAAAAAACAAATAATGTAAAAAACATTACTTCTTATCCACACAAACACTTTTAAAAAACTTAAATTTCAATGTTAAACGTAACTTCCTCTAATACCATGTTATAATAATTGAAAAAATCTAAAAAATAACATTGAAAAAAAAATCCAATAAATGCACGAAATAAATATATCACCTCAATAGTAAGCCATGCCATGTAAGACATGAAGTGATAAGTGGAGGAAATGAATCAAGAAAAGAAAACCCCACATGTATTAAGAAGAAAAGCTTAAAAATAAATTATATAAGATTACAATATCATAAATAGAGGATAATAAATATAATAAGAATAATAAATAATAATGACCTTCAAGAGATGAGAAAATAGATGTCTTATGATGTATAATGAGAGAAGAGAGAGCTCTTTAAATAAAACTAGTGAACTAAGAGGAGTTACTAAGAAGCTCCATCATAATATTTCACAGCCTTATTAGTGTCTTCTTAGTGTCACTAATGCCCATGAGGTGAATGGGACATGTGTGACAAGTGTGGAATGAGATACATGTGACATGAAACTCAAATATTCCCTTCAAAAGGGACAAAAAAGGTGTGACACCTCAAAAATCCAAAGTATGAATTAAAAATTCACATAATAATAAAATTACAAATTAGGTATATAAAATATAAAATTAATAAAGACTAGTATCCAAAAATAAGAGGATATATTTTAATCCAACAAGATGAAACTAAAAATGGAAGAGAAGTAGTGACAAGCTGAAGTACTTTGTGTTTTGGAATGTAACACCATGGTCATTAAGGTTTATTGTCAAAAGAGTGGGTTTACTGCTTAATCCATCCATGATATTGGGTTCTCACATTTTGAATATCTTGGTTGTCTAATGTAGAAGTGTTTAAGGTATATAGGCAATCTGGCATTAACCAAAAATAATAGTTGTGTGTTCATGTGCTTTCATTGGGTTTTTTGGCATAGTTAAGATGATACAACAGGAAGCATGGATATTATAATAATTACATAGAATAAATTAGATCATAAAATAATTATTTTCAAGAATATACGTGGTTCTAATAAATATGTTTGAGTTTCTCAACCATTGGTATAATTTGGGAAGTCACTACATGCATTGAAAGGATAAAATGGATAGGTTTTGGGGAAATTAAAAAATGAATAAGTAAATTATATAAACTTAAATATGATTTTATATTTTTATTTATCCTAAAAATTTATGCAATTTCCAAAAGTAAATCATCTTAATCTAAGTCTATATGCAAAATTTATGGCCTTCAGAAGATTGTCAAATTTACCTTGTGATGAAAACTCTAGCATGCATTAAGAAAAAGTTTCAAAATATTGATAAAATACCATTTCATAACTACCAATATGCATATATATGTATTGTTTAAACTACCATACTATATAAGTCAATGATTTTGCCTATTTTAAATGCAAAAAGAAATTAACAACCCAGAATGATGAATGGATGGATCTTGAGCATTTATAAGAGGCTAAAGAAAGTGAAGAGACTTTCCGAGAGGAATATAATACTAGATATGATATAAAATTTTAAATTAAAATTATAAGGAAATTGAAAATAAGAATAATCTCCAAGAATTTGGAAGAGAAAGAGACATCTATAGGAGTTGAGCCCTCCAAGAATAGAGTAAAGAGTATGTTTAAATCTAGGAGGGGATGCATGAAAGTCTAGGTAATCTCCATGTAATGTAATAATAATGTATATACATGTGTGAGAGTTTTTGAGAGAGTGTGAATTAAACTATTTTTAACATGTTGTTGAGTTTAATAAAGATCATGTATTTAGATGTGTCAAGTTTGAATAATGTGCTTAAACTTTATCTATGTTAAAATGATTATATAAGCAACACAGATTGAAAGTATGACCTTTATTGGTACCTATTTTTATTATTTCATTAGGAACAAGTCCATTTCAATTAAAATAAGTTATGTCAAAAAATAGGTAGAGGTAAAATTAAGTAAAAGCAACACCTAGCTTTTATATAAAAAATATGTATGCATTGAGGCTCAGAAATTAGGTGATGGTCATATTAGATATTATAACATATTTCATGTTATAAATAGGTTTTGATGTATATTTTATAATTAAATACTTATTAATTTTTTGTTGGTGTGTCAACATCATGTTTTAGACATTAAATCTGAATTATGTAGCACCTCAGTGTTGGTACACTTTGAAAATACCTATCATGGTTGTACCCTTTAGTTCTAAGACTTGTTCACTATTGAAAGGCTCACATTCACTATACCTTTGTGTCAAATTTATTATATCTTAGTTGAAACACTATTATTCTAATGTCCAGACCTTCTATATCATGAAAAATGATCTAAACACAATCATTATCCTTCTCTACTAACTTTAGACCTATAGCTATTTTCTAGCTTCCTAGACACTTATGTCCCAGCTAGATGCTTACATCAATGTAGGTGTCCATTTTATAAATAAGTGTATAGTTCGAAAAAATAATCCAATTTAATAATAAAATGTATCCTTATATTTTACCTAAGTATGTTACTGTGAGATATTTTCAAAAGGGATTAGTATATATATAAGATCAACCCTCATTCATTCCACACCTAGTAAATATTGGGAACTCACAAGGCAAATTGCCAATAAGTACTCAATAAATAATTCAATTGAGAAAACCTGACATATTTTTCCCTATTTACATATTATTCATAGGATCAATATCCCTATGGATCAAAATTAATGAAGGAACAACACATGAACTAAATTTTCCAAGTTACAATCTAGGTCATTGTATGTAATTTATTATCACACATTGTATCCTTATGTACACATAAAGTAACATGTAAGGGTAAAATACATAATTATAAGGTCCTATTTATATTATTGGATATGTAGGTATCAAGGTATCTCAACATTGTGTTGTCACTAACCTATTTTTCCCACAATCACCTCAAGGGTGAGAAAGCTAGGGTTTGATCATTTGATAAAGAGTGATAACCTATGGGCATGATCCATATACACCAGAATAAATTCAATATAAAAATTATATGTATATTTGGTCACACCTAAATCCAACAATATTCCATATAAAACACATGTGTCTAGTTTAAACAATAGTGTTGACACAACTATCTAGATCTAATGCAAGTGTTTCAAGCCATAGACTAAAAAGTTATAGAATCTAATAACTATTACAGGATCCTATTCCTTTCCACTTCCATATTTTTTTATCCCATATATATATTCAAATAATATAAAAATTTAATTAAATTTGTTTTCATTTCATTTCAATATCAATCAATGTCTATGAATTGTATTTTTAGCATATCCCAGTATTTAAATTCAAAATATTGTTTATCTAAGTTTGTAAATTAATTATTCTACTATAGATATGTTTATAAAACTTTTTATTATTAATTTATATATTATTAACCATATATATCCTCATATCAAAATAATTTAGGATTAAACATTTGGTAAACCTGATTTATTGATTATGCAACATATGAATATGATACTCATGATATAAATCATTCACAGAGGCATCTTCTTGATGAGTACATTGGATCCTAGTATAAATATATATTGTACATGTATTTTTCACTTATCCTTCACAATATTCTATAAATACCAAAAAAAATTCAAAAATTCAAAAATCCATAAATGTTTATCACTTCTATATCTTATTAGCTCCTTGGCATCTATCTTGTTGGTTCCATGTTGGTAGATAGAATATCATTTTTTTATATAAATGCATATGTTTTATGAATATTATACATGAATATATAGTAAAATTATAAATTCACACATATATTTTAGACATTCTCTCTTCTTGCATCATTAGTAAATTGGGGACATTTTCTTCTATGATCATAATATAGCTAGGTTATATTATTCTTTGATAATTTTCTATTATCATGATTGATATTTTGTACTTCCACATGCCTTTATCCATGATTATATATTTAAAAATGTATTATATGTTGTAAAAACAACCACTACGAGGGGGGAGGGTGAATCAATGTTGAAACTCTTATTTCAATTCCATATATCATTCATTAATCATTCAAACAAATCTAGAGATATAACATGGCATAATCAATCATTCTTATGAGCATGAAGTAGGAATATAAAACATGAGCATAGGATATATGTGGGAAAAACTATTGGAATATAAATCCCAATAAAAAAAATCCTATAATACAGTCTTATAAGTAATAGATTAAACTTTTAGTGAGGCAGCAACCCCACACTAGTCAAGCACCAACTCAACTAGTCCTTTAGCAAACACCAACTTTCAAGGAAGTACCAAACCCATAGGTAACTCATAACCAACTCATTTAAATTGAACCTATGATCACCTTTGGACACATATTTATCAATTAACTTAAGATGACCACCTTATTTTGCTTTTCTTACTCTTATATCTCTCTCAAATAACCTATTAGGCCTTCTCACTTAACTAGCCCTTTCCTTGGCAGAATTAGGTCATATGACCTTTCTCATCACATGTAACAACATATTTATATATTAATGACATATTAATAACACATATATGATGTTATTAAAACCCTATAACTATTTTATAAAACTCTATATCATTTTCTTATGTCCTCAATATTCTAACTAGTCAATTAGGCCTATTAGACCTTCTCTTTATACTTGACTCTTGCTCTCACACATATTAGTTATAAAATAAAATTTAAATAAATGGATCACCATTTTAATATATTAAAAAAAAAATTAAAATTTTTAAAAATAACTACATATGTTGGTAATTAACCTTAAGGGCCAAAACCACCATTAGGCCTAATAGAGACCTAATGCAATTAAGCCTTCTTAAAACACACGTTTCAATTTGACCACCTTGAAACACCATGATAATATAACAATACATGAAAAAATTAAAAAATTAATAAATTTTACTCATTATAATCTCACCTTATGTCCCAAACACCATTGATCTCATTTCACTCCTTGAACCACCCAATTAGGTATACTCGCAATTAGGCCTTCCCACTGCCAGAAAGTCTGTCTTGAAAATATGATGCATATAATAAACATTGCCACATAAAACAAAAAAATAACATGGATATAACCTAAATGACCTTATTTTAATCATCAATTCCATTATATTTTACAATACAGGTTAAAATACCATAAACTAATCATCTTCATATACTCACTCAGAACTGCACACAGGCCTTAAGAATTGAATCAAAATCCTTTGACTTTCCACACCTTTATAAGATTTTATAATGCATAAAAATGTATTAAAATGAAAATATGAGACCTATATATAAACTTAATTTGAATTTTATTCTTAAAATTTATGCAAAAATACTAAAGAACATAATTCTCACTCACACATAGAAAATTGCCTGTAGCTCCAAAAATACAGTCATGAAGATCAATATTTAGAACACCTATGTCAAAAAAATTATGAAATTATAATGGGTTTTAATTATGATTAATTATCATTATAAAATATTTTAATAGATATATTACAAGGTTAAATATCAATATTGTTCTTACAGACCAATCTCATGTTTTCACCCTACACAGACTTCATTATTTTAGACGGGTCACTTTGAGAACAAATTTATGCTTGTATATAAGCATTAAAAAATATTATATTCAAGTGTTAAATGTGATATAGGTATTTAAAAATGAAAAAAATAATTTTTATCCATACCTAATCTAATTCAAACCATCCCTAATCCATTGGAACCCATTTATAATCTCATTCTCACTTCTACGTAGTTTTCTCATTGTCTTGCTCATTAGGACTTTTTTGTGATAGGAAAACTTCCATGACTAGTTTAACATATTTAAGTTATAAAACCTTATCATAAAATTAAATTTACACAAACTAAAAGTCTCAAACATCATCTTCCAACCATTTACATGCTTTGACGTAGTCAACCCTACCTGCTACATCAAAAATCTAAGAAACAAGGGGTTTCATGTAGCTTCCACTCACTCTTATGATATAAAAATTACACTTGGAGAAACTTGAAAGAGTAATATACATGTTATAAACATAAAAATATGTCATCCAATCCATTTTAAGCCATTTCCAACAAGATCTTTCTTATCAAGTCATAATGAGAGTTTTAGAAGGGTTTAGACTATCTTTCATTCTTAGAAATAATTCATAAAGGATTGCCCATAAAATCCAAAACAAATTCCAATAAATTAAATATAATATCCTTCCATAAATTTTATGAACTAATCAGGATCTCATGCAAAGGTCTCATGTTCCAATGAGCATAATAAAATCCTTCTCAAGTCTATAACACCCCATTTTGTGCACACATAAGACCTCAACACCAATTTTTGTGCTTACTCCTTCAGGATATGACCTTGAACTTGGTAAAAATAGTTAATAAAACCTATCAAACCTCTAAAAATATTATACTTAGACCTTGAACACACCTCATTATTCCATACTATGTCTCTTTTCACATTAGGCCTTGAACTGCCAATCATACTTAGACCTTGAACAAACCTTAAAACCACTTTTAATTTTATAAAAACCACATTATCATGTCATAAAACCTCATATATTTCTTTCACACTTCTACCCATCATATTACAAGCCTCATACTACTTATCTCATCATGCTACTAGACCTATGCATTCTCACTAGGTCTCTCAATGCATGGCTCATGAAATCAACTTTAAGAGAAATGAAGACAACTAAAAATGACACCAATGACAATTTCATGACATAAATTAAAGATTAATTAATACCTTATAAAACATTATCAACAATCTCCCCTTTTTTCATTGATGGAAACCACTCATTGATGGCATTCATTCAAGGAAGATTATCTTACTGGGATACACTTCCCCCATACAAATCAATTTCCCCTTTTGACATTAATGAAAAATCACTATCTAAAACAAAAGTAAATAAATGGGAATGAAATATCATATCAAAAATCTCCCCTATCTTATTGTATACCTCAGACATTTTCTTCTTGACAAACTAATAAGACTCCCCCTTTGACCTCATAGCTTGTGCACTTCTTTCCTACTCTTGGACCTAAAATACCTCCTTATTAGTTCCCCCTAATCACTTTTAATTGATTATTGACTATTATTAAAAGGAATCACACACAATTCCTATCTCATATGTTCAAAAGTGGCCTTTGGAAGAGGCTTAGTCAAAATATCTACAATCTAATCCTTAATAGACACAAATTCAAGCTCAATACTTTATTCACTTACCTATTATATTAAGAAATGATACTTTATAGGAATTTTATTGGTCCTTGAATGCATTATAGGATTATTTTAAACACTTATAAAAATATTATTATCACAAATAATAGGACTAGGATCATCAAACTCCACCTTGTAGTCTCTTAAGGTTTGTCTCATCCACAACACCTAAGTACAACATGAAGCTAATAAAATGTACTCAACCTCAAAAGTAGATAAAGCCACTGATGGTTATTTTTTTATTGTCCATGAGAATAGACACTTACCTAAGAAAAATTCTCCTCCACTAGTGATTTATCTATCATCTAGACTCCCAGCCTAATCTACATCTATATAAGCTACTAGGTCAAACTTTTTGCTCCTTGAGTACCATAATCCATACTCCATAGTTCCTTTAAGATACCTAAGTATCATATTAACTACTTATAGATGAATTTCCTTAGGATATACTTGAAATCTTCCCACAAGACCTATTTCTTGCATGATGTCAGGTCTAGAGGTAGTAGTATACAACAAACTCCCAATAAATGATCTATAATTTAATTGATTGACTCTTGAACATTCATCCTCCTTACTTAGATTACATCTTATAACCATAGGTGTACTTATATCTTTTTAATATTTCATCTCAAACTTATTTAACATCCCTTTTGTATATTTGACCTTTGAAATGAACGTACCTTTTTTAAGATTGACTAATTTGAAGTCCATGAAAGAAAGATAGTTCTCTAGGCATAGACATTTCAAATTCTAAATTCATCACATCTATGAAGACCTTGGTCATGTTATCATTAGTTACATCAAAGATGATATCATCCACATAGACCACCACTATCAACTAATGGTTATTTTTAGTCTTGATATACAAGTTACTATCTACAACTCCTCTCTTGAAACCTTTATCCAAAAGATACTTATCTAGTCTATCATACCAAACTTTAGGAGCTTGTTTTACACTATAGAGTGCCTTATTTAACCTAGAAACATAGTCCTTATTATCAGTTAATAGGAAATATGACTTGACATCCATTTAATATATATTGAAGCCTTTGAAGCTTGCATAGGTAATAAACATCTTAATAGCCCCTAACCTTACCAAAAGAGCAAAAGTTTCCTCAAAATCCACCCTTTGTACTTGAGCATATCCTTTGCATACTAATCTATCCTTGTTTTTGGTGACTTCTCCATTATCATTCAACTTGTTTCTAAACACCCATTTTGTGCCAATGATATTTTTGTCTTTAGGCCTAGGTACTAACTCCCAAATCTCATTCTTCTCAATTTGATTTAACTCCTCATTCATGGAATCTATCCAAAACTTGTCTTCACTTGCTTATACATAGATTTTAGGTTCAGATTTTGATAGTAAGGAAATATTCTCTTCATTAACATCACTCAACATTTTTATTCTTATTTGTATACTTGTAATCTTATTTCCAATGATCTAAGATTTAGGATGATCATTTTGAATATGCCTAGAAGGACATTTTGACTCCTTTCTCTCAATTTATTATTCATCCTCATCTATCTCTATTGTTCTTTCATTATTTTTTGATTGAGAATATGATTTTTTAGTGTCATTAACCTTCACATTTGTTCTCTTAACTATATTTTGAAACTTTTTTTTGTAACATCTATAGGCAACACTTATTGATGAATATCTCAAGAAAATACCTTCATAAAACCTTAAGTCAAACTTTCCTAATTCCTTATCATATCTTTTGATATATCATTTAAAAATACCTTAAAATGTTCAACACTTATGGGTCTACCATTCTATAGTTCATATGGAGTTTTATCACCATTAATCCTAATATGTCCTCTATTCAAAGTGTAAACTTTAGTATTCATAGCTTCTCTCTAGTAGCCATTAGACAACTTTGATTAATTCAACATGGTCCTTACCATTTCTTGAACTATTCTATTCTTTCTCTCAACCAACCCATTCTGTTGTGGTGTTCTAGCAGTTGAAAAATATCTTCTTCTTCCATTGACCTCACAAAACTCATCAAACTCATTTGACCAAAATTCTCCTCCTTTGTCAGATATAAGATACTTGATCTTCACATTCATCTCATTTTCAACCAAATCATTGAAAGTCTTAAACTTACCTAGAGCTTCTGACTTCTCCTTCAAGAATGCTACCCAAGTCATTTGTGTGAAATCATCTATAAGCAGCATGAAGTAGTTGTCAACTCAAATACTTTGAATCCTTGTATTATCACATAGATCATTATTAACTATATCTGAAGGTCTAGTAGTAGTTTATTCTTTAGACTTGAGTCTCTTCCTAGTTTGATTACCATGTTGATATGCCTTGTAAAGAGCATCTATATGTTTGGAATTTTTGGCATGTTCCTCATGGATCCCTTAGAGTTAATATTGACTATATTTTCAAATTTCATATTGCCAAACCTCCTATGTAATATCCAAATTTCATCCAAATTTCTCTTAAATCACTTCTCTTTTGTGATCTCATTTTGTACATATAGATTGTTCTTAGTTTTGTTGGATTTAGCAATCAACCTTCCTAATTTTTCTCTCCTTGTCTCACATCATTTGTCATGAAAATTTAGGGTATGTACTTTGGTGCACATTTTACTTACACTCAATAAGTTATGGTTCAAGCCATCTACATATAATACATTTTTTGTTTTGGTTTTCCCATTGTCCAAGCTCAAATCACCTTTGCCAACTATATTATTAGATGTGTTTTCTCCAAACCTTATTGAACCTATGGCATTCTTCTTAAAAGTGATGAATTTGATCTTATATATTTTACTTACACTCAATAAGTTATGTTTCAATCCATCTACATATAATACATTTTTTTTTTTGGTTTTCCCATTGTCCAAGCTCAAATCACCTTTGCCAACTATATTATTAGATGTGTTTTCTCCAAACCTTATTGAACCTATGGAATTCTTCTCAAAAGTGATGAATTTGCTCTTATACATTTTACTTACACTCAATAAGTTATGTTTCAAGCCATCTACATATAATACATTTTTTGTTTTGATTTTCCCATTGTCCAAGCTCAAATCACCTTTGCCAACTATATTATTAGATGTGTTTTCTCCAAACCTTATTGAACCTATGGCGTTCTTCTTAAAAGTGATGAATTTTATCTTATCTCTTGTCATGTGACTTGAACAACCACTATCTATGTACCACTTCAAGTCTTCATTTTGAGTATGAAAGGCAGTTTGGGCTATCATGGATTATTCTCCTCTAGATTCATGCTTCTCTTTCATCTTACCCATAGGGTCTGATTTTTTGATCCATTTTTTATTATCATGAGTACACATCTTATTAACATGATTAGTTTTATTTATCTTACACTCCTTTGCAATGTTTCCTCTTGTGTTGTATTTATAACATAGGATTCTACTTCTCCATCTACAATCAATAGATCTATGTCCAAATATACCACAAGAGAAATAATAACTAATGAAATAATTCACATACTATGATTGTTTAACCTTATTTTAATATTTATGATTGTTTAACATCTAATTACAATAATTAGATCCACAGATCCAAGACTAAAATTAGCCTTTAACATGCAAACAACTGGTTCATTAACAAACTATCCATGAAACTCGCAGTTCCAAACTGCACAGGAGACCGACATCGGTCCCTGTCTGTCTGGGGATGACCAACGTCGGCCAATCCCTGACCGATGTCAGCATCTTCCTATCTACACCTGACCAACATCGGTTGGCCTGACCAATGCCAGTGACTGTGACACTCAACAACCCTCCATGTTTGCATTTGAGTGAAGCTTTTAGCTCCACAACCTAACAATCTCCCACTTAGAGATAAATAGTTACACCTGTACCTATACCTGTACACTGTCTAATTTATTTCCTGGTTGTATCCCTCTTCAAGCTCAATCTTGAAGACCAACCACCACACATCCTATGGTGCAACACCTATCATCCAAGTAACCTGCCATATCTAAAGTGCCTAACCCTACATAGCATGAATCCCTGCTACTGGTCCCTCTTAGATACCTGAGAACCCACTGAGCTGCTTTCTAATGCTTCCTTCCTGGATTGACTACAAACTTTCTGACAACACCCACTACTTGGGCAAACTCAAGGAGTACACATGTACTCAACCTCATCATGGGATTGGGGACCCTATTCTGTGAACTGTCCATCCATAGGTGTGCTACCCAGTTCTGCATCCTACACTACCTTCACACAATCATCTTGTGACAACATCAACTTTTGATCTTCCCTGTCTCTAGGATTACTCATGCCAAAGAATTTTGCTACTCTTAGATCCTTCATAGCAAACCACTGAACTAACCTTACCTTTAGCTCAGCAAAACCCTGTATGTCTAAACTTGTAACAAGCATACCATCCACATACAGTAATAGGATAATGTCATGACCATCATCCACCTGGTAAGACAAACACAATGGTTACACTGACATTGACTAAAGCCCTACTTTGTCATACACCTGTCAAACCTGTACCACTATCTTACAGCTTCCTCAAGACCATATAACCTGGCCTTCCATCTCACGTGTCCATTCTCTCTATTCTTTAACCAAGGAATCCATTCGTCTTTTAGTGCTTTCTTTTGGCTGGCAACCCTACCAAATCTCCCATTTGGTTTTGCATCCTAGGAATCAAATTCCTCATTCATGCCATGCTCCCACTATTTCTTGGATCCTTCCTACTCTGCAGTGAGAAACGAGTATAAAGAAGAGGAACAATGAATTTGAGGCTTACTTACCCTTTTAATCCTCTACATGGGCATTTAAGACTCCTTGATAGCTTGTTGTCTACCCAAAATTTGTTCCAGTGATTGACCTCGGTCACCACATAATCTACATCTGATCGACGTCAGTTCCATGCTACTGTCCAAGTCACTGATGCCAGTTATCCTACCGATGTTGGTCTCCACTTGCCCGACACCACCAACTTTGCCTGTCTACACATGACTGATGTCGGTGCCTATCTATTCGACATTAGTTTTCTCTGACCGATGTTGGTACTTGTGTTTGCTTGTGAGTGATGACTTTTTACCTGTGAGCTCTCTTTGGATCAAAACCCTATCCAAACTACCCTTCTCAGAGTTACTCAGCCTTCTCCACTGATCTCTATCCATCATCTCCTCCATGAACACCAAGGCTTTCCAATTCTTAAGTTTGTCAAACACATCTGACTTCCTCTTAAGAACGTGCATCTCCTTCTTGCTCATGTGACCAAGCCTACAAAGCCACGTCTTCACAACAAAAGAAGAATCAGTAATACAATCAAGTAGATAAAGAGTACCTACTTTCTTACCACATGCTAATTCAAGTGCATCCTTGGTAACATTCCAAGAATCCACTGTGAGAGTCCCTGTGCATCTCTCATCACCCAACTTTCCTAAAGAAATTAGCCAAATCTTCAAGACTGGGACCTGCATGACCTCCTTCAACACCCATGTGTTGGCCATCTACAATTTCAGCTGCACTTCCCCTTTGCCAATACTTTGACAAGGCTCACCAACCCCTCTAATTGGGGCTACATGGAAAGAGGCAATAGAATCTATAAACCAAGATTCTACTTTATCCAAGGAACATATAAGAGTAACCAGTGCAACAATCCATGCAATAATACCTGCCACTTTATTTCCTTCATGTTGATCTGCTACCAACCAACAATTTTTCTTTACCTACTCTTTCTTTCCATAACAATGTAATTGACCATTCGTGCCTTTGAATTCTTCCATTCTTAATGTACTTTCTTCTACCATTTCTATACTCCCACTCAATCAAAAACCCCTAAGAGTGACCTGTAATCAAACATAAACCTACTCCCTATAACCTTAGCTCTGATACCAACTGTTAGGAACCCAAGGAAGCACAATTAATTACCATGTACAAGCAACTAAATGCAGAATTTAACCAAAAGTAACAAGTAACTAGAATTCAGAAACAACATAGAATATGAGAGACAATACCTAATTATATTAATACTCTTCTAAAAATAAATTACAATGAAGAGATGCCACACTCTTCCACACCTTATAGGTTTCCCACACCAAGTGTACAATAATTCACTTTCAAGAGTTCACTCTCTCAATTACAGTCCCAACACACAACTCAAACACAGAGTTGGTGTTCACCTCCAACCAGTCAGTATAAATACTGCCAGTACTACCAGTCAGTATCACTACTACCAGTACACAAGTACTCCACATACTCCATGACTGAGTATACACACATACTCTAAGTACACAACGTACTCCAAGTAGATCTCACCTGATCTTGCTACCTATTGTGTTGATAACCTCCCTGATCTTGCACACCTACAAATCAACCTGGTTTTACACCCCTGCAAACCTAGATCTCTCTCTCACACACACACTTACAAATCAATGATCTTACTTACCATGTAGATCTCTCTACACCCTAAAGAACCCTTGTCCTTGCCTCACCAAGTCTTTATGATTTTCCAAACCAGTACCCCGGTGGATCTTCTACTAGAACTTGCACAACCTAAAAATCTACCTAATCATACACACTCGGCACCCCTCTGGAACTAGGAGGAGCTACCCTTGCTCTCTTCACTCTAAAGGAACTAACCAAGCTCAACTCTAACTAGCACACTTTACAATATAGCCCATGAGTCTATTATATAGATATCATGCAAACAATAATTAGACATCCAATTACAATAATTAGATCCACAGCTCCAAGACTAAAATTAGCCTTTAACATGCAAACAACTGGTTTGTTAACAAATTGTCTGTGAAACTCGTAGTTTCGAACCACATAGGCGACCGATGTCAGTCCCTGTTTGTTTGGGGATGACCGACGTCGGTCGATCCCTGACCAATGTTAGCATCTTCTTGTCTACACCTGACCGATGTCAGTTAGCCTGACCA
This sequence comes from Torreya grandis, assembly GCA_037957365.1. Classification (NCBI taxonomy): domain Eukaryota; kingdom Viridiplantae; phylum Streptophyta; class Pinopsida; order Cupressales; family Taxaceae; genus Torreya; species Torreya grandis. The sequence goes on from JARHVA010005320.1 coordinate 1,089,832, forward strand.
ATGCCGGTGACTATGACACTCAGCAACCCTCCATGTTTGCATTTGGGTGAAGCTTTTAGCTCCATAACCTAACACCTTCTTGGATTGTTGATGATTGCATTCAAACTTGACCACTTTTGCATAGATCTTGATTCTACCATATTTATCACTCTTTGACTAAGTAATGATTTTGGGAAATTAAATCTCTTTGAACTCCTTTTTTTATTATTTGAATCCAATACCTTTCATATCATAAAAGGACCTTTGACTATCCAAAATATTATTAAGCTTTCCAGTACTCTCCTCAAATTTATGATATGTTCTTATCTTGATTGCATCTTGCTCAAATTTTTCCTATAAAGTCTTTACTTTCATTATAATATGGGTGAATTCTTCTATATTATTATTTTCTTTAAAAAAAAATTCACAAAATGTTTCAATGACTTTGGATATATCTTCATTACAATCACAAAATACACTTTCATTATCAAAATACATACCTGAGCTCTAAAGATCTACCTTAGACTATTAGAAATTAATAAGGGAACTATCTTTGATACCAATTTTTGGAAGAAAAACATTTATAGGGGTGGGTGAATCAATGTGCAAAATCTTATTTCAATTCCATATATCATCCATTAATCATTCAAACAAATCTACAGATATAGTAAGGCATAATCAATCATTCTTATGAGTATGAACTAGGAACATAAATCATGAACATAAGATCTATGTGGTAAACCATCTTAGGGGATAAAACAAACTAACACACATATTTTAATATAGTCTTATAATCAATTAGTCAAAATTTTAGTGAGGCACCAACCCCACAAGGAGCACCAACTCAACTAGTCTTTTAGCAAGGACGTACAAACCCCCTAGGTAAATATACACCAAATTAGTTAAATTGAACCTCTGATCACCTTTGGACACTTTTTTTTCACTAAAATTAATATGACCACCTTATTTTTCTCTTCTTACTCTTATATCTCTCTCAAACAACCTATTAGGCCTTCTCGCTCAACTAGCCCTTTCCTTGGTAGAATTAGGTCATATGACCTTGATCATCACCTATATAAACACATTTAAATCTTAATGACATGTTCAAAACACTATAATATGGTATTAAAACCATCTACCCATTTTCTAAAACTCTATATCATTCTCTCATGTCCTCAATATCCTAACTAGTCAATTAGGCGTATTAGACCTTCTCTTTATACATGACTTTTTATCTCACCCATATCAGTCATAAAAGAACCTTTACATACATGAATAACCCCTAGAATTTATCCAAAAAAAATTCACAAGTTAAACAATAACTACATAGGTTAGTCATTACCCTTAAGGGCCAAAACCACCATTAGGCTTAATAAAGACCTAATGTAATTAGGCCTTTTCAAAGCACATGTTTCACCTTGACCACCTTGAAACACCATGAATTTAAAAAAATGGATGAAAAAATTCAAAAATGACTCAATTATACCCTTTATAATCTCACCTTAGGTCCCCAAAACCATTTAGCTCATTTCACTCCTTGAACCACCTAATTAGGCCTTCTCACTACTAGAAAGTTTGTCTTAAAAATCTCATGCATAAAATAAAATTTGACACATAAAAAAAAAATAATAATAACATGGATAAAACATAAATTATCTTATTTTCATCACCAATTCCATTATATTTTATAATACAAGGCAAAATACCACAAACTGATCATCTTCATCTGCTCACTTAGAATTGCACATAGGCCTTAAGAACCCAGTCAAAAGCCTTTGAATTTTCAAAACTTCATAAGAGTTTATCATACATAAAAATTTATTAAAATGATCCATTAAAACCTATATAAAAACTTATTATGCATTATATTCTTCAAATCTATGCAAAAAGACTTAGGAACATCATTCTCACTCACACATAGAAAATTGTCTGTAGCTCCAAAAATATTGTCATGAAGACCAAGATTTAAAACACACATGTGAACACTTTTAATAAATTATAATGGGTTTTAATTATACTTAAACATATTTATAACATCTTGGAATAGATATATTACAAGGTTCAATATCAATATTGGTCTTATAGACCAATCTCATGTTTTCACCTTACACAGACTTTATTATTTTAGATAAGTCACTTTGAGAACAAATTTTTGCTTGTATATGAGAATTAAAAAATATTATCTTAAATGTTTAAATGTGTTATAGGTATTTAAAAATTACCCCATGCATTTATATCCATTCCTAATCCATTACAACCCATTCCTAATATCATTCTCACTTCTGCTTGGTTTCCTCATTATCTTGCTTATTATGACTTTTTAGCAATAGGCCAAATTAAATTACCATTTTATCCTATTTAAGGTCTAAAAATTTCTCAAAATTTTATATTGTAACAAACTATAAGTATCAAACATCATCTTCCAACCATTTTCATGCTTTGAATTGGTCAACCCTACCTTCTACATCAAAAATTCAAGAAATAAGGGGTTTCTTGTAGCTTCCACTCACTCTTTTAACAAACCAATTACACCTAGAGAAACTTGGAATATTCCTCTACATTTTAAAAACATATAACTAGGTAATACAATCATTTTAGATCCATTTCTAACAATATATTTCTTATCAGGTCATAGTGAAGGTTTAGACTACCTTCCATTCTTAACAATCATTCATAAAGGATTGCCCCTCAACTCTAAAACCAATTATATGAAATTAAATATAGTAAAATTCCCTAAATTCCATGAAATAATCATAATCTCATGCAAAGGTTGCATGTGCCAATGATCATAATAAAATATTTCTTAGGTCTGTAACAGCCCATTTTGTACACACATAAGACCTCAACACCAATTTTCATGCTTAATACTTTATGACATGACATAAAAATTGGTAAAAATAATTAATACAACATATCACATGTCTAAAAATATTATCAAGAGATATGACACCTTTATAAATGAACTTGAGCCCTCATTAGGCCACACTAGGTCTCTTTTCACATTAGGCCTTGAACTACCAATCATACTTAGACCTTAAAACCACTTGTAATTTTCTAAACACCATATTATCATGTCATAAAACCTCATATATTTCTCACACACTTACACCCATCATCTTAAAATCCTCATACTACTTATCTCATCATGCTACCAGGCCTATACATTCTCACTAGGTTTCTCAATGCATTACTCATGAACTCAACTTTAAGAGCAGCATAGACAACTTAGAATGATATCAATGACACTTTCATGACTTCAATTACAACTTTATGCATACCTTAGAACAAATCCTCAACATTGGATATGTTATGCACTTAATATTTTTTGCTAACACATATATCTAGGGACTAGTATGACATGCTTATGTTGGTTGTTTATGATTCCATGCTTTTATTATCTTTCATTATATTTCTTATTTGATAATTTGAATATGTTACATTGATTTTGGTTCCTATTGACCATTTTGACCACAAGTCAAAATTAGTCAACCCTCTTATAATCCAAAACTTGATATAGGGGTTTATTATAATTTCATAGGGTGTGTCATAATTTATTTGATGTCATTTTATTTCTTATTAGCCTTGGTAATAGTCAAATTTAGTCCTTATGTCATTTTGAGACACTTAGGGGTCATATATGGGTCATTTATGAGTGTGGTATAGTTTTATTAGGTATACAAGTGTTATAAGCTTCTTCTCAACATCCATAATGTTAGTCCTAGTCATATTCCTTGTTAGGAATGTCATTACTAATAAAAACTTGTAGGTTTTAACTAAAAATCAAGAAAGAAAGTGAAAAAGAGGGAGTTTCAAATGTTGTACAACATATGGGAGAGAGTTGCACATAGTATAAGCTTGTGTAGTGACCTTTATGCTTACTTGACTCCATTTCCATGTTTGATCTAATTTGGAAGAGCTAACAATGGGATAAAACCATTCCATCACTCCACTAAGAAAGTAATACTAGTCAGCAAGTTTCTTCTTGGTACAACCAATACAAGGACTTCCAAGTTAAATTATCATGGTGATGGATAGTACACTTGGTCATATTCATTTTTGGATTTAAATTATTGGATTCCTATAATTTATGAACCATCCTTAATAAGTTGATTGTCCATTTTTTATTGTAGTTTCCCACAACCCTATAGGTTTTCTCCTATTTGAGCTAATCCAAATAAATTAGTTGATGAATTTTCTTCATAGGATGATGAATACCTTATCACACGTTCCTAATGTTTGGTTTCATTATTGGAAGTGATTTTATGGGTCAAACAGTTCAAATTGTAAGAAGATGTCACTAATGGAGGTTGTAGTCAAGTTTTACTACTTGTAGAAGGTTTCTTTCTCTACAATGGTTTCAATGAAATGTATGTTATTTTTTATAATGCATCCAATTTCTCCTTCCCCTTATCCTTCTAAATTCAATCTCCAAATACAACATCATGAAGGTTGTAGTCAAGAATGTTACACACAATCACCACCTGCAAGCTTTTATCTATAGCCATGGTGAGTGAAGCTTTGAGGATATTCATGGAGGTGTATGAAGAAGTTTCAATGTGATGAACACATTATTAAAATATAAAAAATCAATCCAATATTCCCCAAGTATCACATTATTTATTTTAGAAATAAGCTTGTATACATACATAGGCATGTAGTATTAATGCATGCCTACAGGTGCCTTCAAGAAACATACCACATTAGAATGAGAGAATTGAATATTTATTCAAGTCATTAAGTTTGTATGGATTAATTTGAGTAGCTTTGAATGGTATAATACTGGTTGGAATAATCACACACCATGCACATTGCTCAAGTCTTGCATTCATTGCCTTGTCTACAACATCAAAGCATAACTACAGGAGACTGAGAAACTTGAGTTGAGACTATTAAAAAAATTTAAAAATCCTTCAATATGGAAGGATTAATTGAGATATGAAGGTCCAAACTTATTTTAATGCCTATATATCATGCATATTTCTTACATTCACATTTACTACCTATACATTGAAATGTCCACCTACAAGTGACACTAATAAAGACCTAGAAGAGTTGTTAAAAGGTGTTTCATATGATATTATAACTTCATTGAGTTATTAATGTGTTTAATAGACCATAATAGTCATTATTGAAGAATTATAATGGTTTTAAGTCTTGAAATGTCACCCCAAAAAAAGAGATTTGAGTTTAAGGACAAAATCCCTAAAAACATCAAAATAGAGCCCTAGCCACTTTTGGTGTGATTATATGATGAGGTGGCATGATGTTTGGTAGAGTTTTAATACATCAACCTTATATACTTCATTAAGGAGTATTATTTTTAAAAAGGGATTGGATTTTTAACTAGAGGAACATGTTGAAAAGAGGTTTCCAAATCATGCTTTTGTTTACTACAACCTTTCATTGATGTTTATAGGATTTGAACTTCAAGTGACCTCTACACCCAAGGATGGTAAGGTGATAACATGCCTACATTATGGGTTATTATTGAAGGTAATGAGGACATATGTGTCTTAAATATTCATCAACAAGAGTTTATTTTCAAGGTATTATCCTCCATCAACACCTACAGGTGTCTTTTGCCCTAAGACAACTCACCATAATTGACTTTAAACTCTCATAGGTCCATAAGGTGAGATTGGACATAGAAACACAAATACCTACTAGTGGTATCTACTTAAAAATAAATTAAAATGGACCTAAAACCATATTAAATAGGTTTAAAGGTGTATTCTCACCTATAGGATATTATTTATTCCAAATTAGTCAATTATAGTTGATTGTAGATAATAATGAGCTAAGAAATGATGTTTTTGATGTTGAAATAAATTGAACATGAGGTGAATGAATCCAAAAAACTATAAAAATGACCTTAATAACTCTAAATAGGTCTTTAATCACTATTTTAAATGTTCAACCATGTACTATCACCTATTGGTGTCTCTCTTAAATAAGAAAACACAATCAACAGTCTAGAAGAGTCAAGTGCAAGGTGTATGTGGAAGTGTTTGGAAAGGTTGGAGTGGTAAGAAATTTTGGATCACCTTCATCATAGTTTTAATAATATCAATAGGATCTTACCATATGGATACAATTTAGATAAAGGCTCAAATAATGCAACCCACAATCTATATTCAAGGCCTCCATAGTTAGTATTTTCCATAAGTCTGTCTTTAAGGTTTTGTATGATTTTGGGTATAATGATGTGATCAAGAGATAAAAAAATTCATATAAAATATACATAAATTTGATAAGATTAAAATATCATCCTTTAGTCTATGACATTAGTGTAAGTTCCCTCTATTTTGTCTCAAATAGATAATACTCCCCAAGGGTGCAAGTCCACAAGTTTAGAGGGTAAATGCTATGGGGATGAGTTGGAAGCTTGATGAACATTGAAAGAGGATATGGAAGGTTATTATAGACATTAAAAAATAAGAAAAATAATTCACAAATTTGGATAATCCAAAATTATGGATAGATTTCACAAGCATGTAGGCAAACCTTTACGTCTAGACTAAGCCTATTATCCATTTGGGGTTCTACTTACACTTCTAGCATAAAATGAGAATTTAAATGATTTATAACATGTTAATATGGGATTTTCATGTATTTTTTAACTCTTTGAGTGCAAAAGAGACCATATTCAACCCATTTATTGACTCAAACCACATTAGGCCTACACAAAATGAAGAAGAGGAGCTCGAATAGGCAAATTTGGAAGCTTATACGTACTTGAAAAATTTTCATGGGAGTTTGATGAGTTTGGGGATGATGAAGGAGGCCATGAAAAAAAAATTATAAGTTTTTTTCAAATCAAACATTAGATATTTATGAACAATCATTAGAGGTCAAAATCACTCTAAACCCTCTCAAACCCTCACCCAAGACCCGATTTGGAAGATGAAGTAGGATATTCATCCAAATGGCCTGTAATGTCTTGGGAAATTATTGGAGGTTGCATATGACTCTCCAAATCTCCTCATCAACTTGAGTTATATTGTACTTGTATGCATAAAGAGTAAAATGGGTTTCTTTGATTATTTTATGTGTTTTGCTAGTGTAGAAGGTTTTTATAAGATTAAATCCACTTTGGGAGAGAGATTAGGATTTAATATAACTAAACATGTCCATTTCATACCTTAGATAAGTGCACAAGTACCTTTTTAAGTGCCTTCATCTCAACCAGTCAAAGCTAGCATAATGAACAAGCTAGTAAGAGAGTGAAAACTTCGAGTGGGAGGATTTTAAGGTCTACCTGAGGAATATAATGCCATTATGGGTCCTAAAAAGTTCCATAAACTTCATTATATATATAATATTGGAAAATTGAAGACAAATTTGGTGCCAAGTGTGAGAGGTGAGTGAAAGAGGAGTCAATTGGACTACAAGCAGTGATAACTCATATCTAGAATAATATTGATGATTAGGTACACCTCCAATGCATTTTTTTGAATTTATACATCCCCTCCCTCTCATTTAAATCATCAAATATTTCCTAGTCTTATGTGGGATGTTCCAAAAGGACCACATTATGAAGGAAATTTTTTGAGCAAGTAATTGAAGATCCTATGCCACATTTCAAGAATTTCATGTTTGGAGGGATATTTATCCAAGTATATCTTTCATGGTTTATTCCATATTCCTATATCCTAAATTTTTACCTCTTTTTATCAGCATGACACATGTCCTAGTGACTCTTTAACTTCATTCTCTTCTCCTCTCTCTCCAATTCTATAAGTAGTAGCCATTTTGGCTCTTGTAAACTAATACCAAAACATGTATGGCAAAGCCCTAATGGATTGACATTATATTTTGAATTTGAAAAATAAATTAAATTTTGGTTTTTATTCATTAAAAATTTTCTAAATGTGCAAAGTGATGTATGGTGATGCTAAATGATAATCTTTTATCCTTGCTTCTCATTATCCTCTCATATTTATGCAATAATTCCTATTCTAATAGGTCACATAGTGTGTATCTAGTGCGTTATATTTATCTAAAGTATATAATTTTCCTTATAATTTTAATTCTACCCTCTATTTCACTTTCCTTATGTTTTCTCATACATGTCACCTCTACGTTTAAATACTTATGTTAGAATATTTTAGGACTTATAAACTAGTTTGTATGTCTTATTTCATTATGATATAAGTATGATGATATTTTGGAAATAATATTGGTGTATCACCCCCTTAGATTAGTTTATTTTCATGAAAACTTCTATCCCTTTTCCCACAAGCAAATATTTAGCTAGGTGATAAACACTTTAAGACATATTCAGGGAGTTATCCCTTAAACCTAGGGGTCTAATTCTATTATATGTAAAATAGCATACCTAGAAGTATTATCATATTGTAAAAATATGGATGAGGATTGAAAACCCTCCTCTAAGGTACAATATGTGGTGAAAATAGTTTTGAAACACCTAGTGGGATTATCTTCAAGATAACTTGTTAAGGTGAATGCTAGTCTTGACAACATCAACTACAAATTGGTGTGTTACTCATAATTTGGTGACTCCATTCAAGGTAAAATATAGTTCAATGCCATTATTTTTTCATAAATTTTATCTCATGTTTCATGGTTCTTACTAGGTCATCATCTTATAAATTATTCAATCCTATCAATCCACCTATTCAACCTGAACTTCCTCTTAAAGTTCAATACCCTCATCCTAATCTACCCTTTGAAGATCAAGAAGATTTTTCTAGCCAAGGAAGTGAAGAGATTGAATAAATTGAGGATCTTGAAGAAAACATGGCTACTTAACATGCCTTTCCTACCTTTAATATTGAAAATCCAATTCACCTTCAGCCCTATGATGACATTCTTCCCAATGCCATAAAGAGTGTGCCCACATTCAATGGTTAGAGTCATGTTACACCTAGTGAACACATTAGGGATATATCTAATTTTTGTAGTTTCCATAGTGTCATTGAGGATAATATTTACATTAGATTATTTTCCATTTCCCTTAAAGGGAAAACACTTGACTAGTATAGGACTTTGTCTAGTGGATGCATCACATCATGGGATGACTTTGGAGTGTTGATAACTTCAAGGTTTTGAGATGCAAGTGATCATTCTTCTCTCATACACTAGCTCAATATGATCAAGACAGATCCCAAAGAAACAATTCATGACTTCAATGAGATGTTTCAAAAGACTTGGTATAGATTGCCTCCTTCCATGAGACCACCTAGTAGTTTTGTCTTCCCTACATACTTGAGAGCCATTGGTACTGATATTGCTATCATGCTCTAATCCATGGGTGGTTTCACTCTTCTTGAATAAGATTAAATTTTCATTAGAGATGAAAATGGCCTCATTCAATTATTAAATTTTCCTCATAAACTATTTACTCCCTTGATAGATAATACTCCAAACATTTCTCTAATTCCTAATGATAATGCTAAGCTTAAATATGCTCTTAAGAAGGTAGATGATGCCATGGATCCATATGCATAAATTCAAATTTTAAGAGATCAACTTAGGTAATAATGTGATTATCAAAATGCATACCCCTATCAACAACAATATGGCCAAAAATATGTAAGATGAAGAGGTCAAGGGTAGCCTAACTTCAACAAGCTTGATAATATGTACAATCCCAATTCTACCACCAATGCAAAGGAGATGGTATTGGTGCATAGAATATTGGTGCAAATAAAAGATTGTAAATAAGGCCAATTTATGGATGTTAATTAATTTTGAGATAAATATCTAGTTACTCAAGGAAGAGTCACTCCTCTCCTATCAAATGAAGATGAAGTCATGATGCAAGCAAATGAGGATTGGTAGCCTCATGGAGAAAGTTTCACTAACTTCTTGGTGGAAGATAATTTGTGTTCAACCAAGGAAATCATATTTAATAAAACACAAGAGAAAAGAATAAGGATATATTATGTGATAATATCAGGCCTACAAGTTCATCTAATCCTCTTCTAAGGCAACAAATCATGGCTACAAGCATGATAGTTACAAACATACCTACACCTCCTCCAAGTGAAAACATTGGAAGGCCTATTCAAGGTGTTTAAATTACTCAAGTTTAAAAAACTTATTTTCATCCAAGGAATCAATATAAATTAATTAATTATACCCTAAACATATTTTATTCTTTTAAGAATTCCAAAGCATCTATCTCTATATGGGATGTCCTTCATATGTATGGCCAAAAAGAGATTAAAAAAATAGTTGTCCATTATTCCTACTAGTCCTTAACCTTCAATTCAAAGTCATGGCAATTTTTATATTAAAAATTTCCCTAACACCATTGTTTAACCATGTACTAAATCTAATAAAACTCCACCATTCTACCTCACTCTCACAGTGGGTAACAAACTAGTCCACAATTGCATAGTTGATAGTGGAGATTCTACATCAGTCATGCCTAAGGTTGTAGCTGATAATTTGGGCCTAAAATATGAGAATAATATCAATTGAGGACTTAAATATATTTTACACCTGATAATAAAATATTGATGATAAAAAACATGAAGGTTTTCTTGTATGATTGTCATAGTTTTCCTATCCTCCAAGACATGGTTGTGGTAAACCTTCTTGCTCATTTTACAATCTATCTTTCAAGGGAATTTACAAAAAAGATATGTGGATATATCTCATTTTAATATTCATTATTACACTTTAGGAAAAGGTATAGAACCAAGGTGATCATAATAACTTAGCATCTTTCAAGGTTTTGTATTGAGCCCTACATCGAAACAAGTTCTAACTTAAATTATGTTATCCATGATAAGGAAGAATCTAATGTGGATGATGGTTATTCTAAAATTGAGGGAATTTTTACTCTTTTCTAGATTAATATGGTTCAAATGCATATGAACATGATCCTTATACATATTTTGAGAAAATTGATGTTGGTACTTATATCATCCATGAAGAGCCATTTGAAGGAGCTGAGGTAAGTGCCAAACATTCCTTTTCATAAGTTGTTGAGAGTAACTATTGATTCATGTATATGATTATGATGGATTAAAGAATTTTATTTATCACCATGGAGGGAGGAATGATGTCTTTCTTCCTTCTATTGATGAAGCTGTACTTAATGATGACATTCATGGGGCAGAATAAGATGACTTATGGAAAAATTTTAATGCCATTTGTTAATAATTTGATCAACTATGTAATGTTACTTCCCCTCCTAATAATTATATATTTGATGTGTTTTATAATGAATATAAAAAACATGTTTTTGAGTGTTCCATTAGGCATGAAATTAAGGGCCTCACTGCTATCCAAGAGTCTGTAGTCAAAGGAGAGTTTCATGAGTTCAAGGAAGATTTGGTTATGTTCAAGGAAAAATAAAGATCCCCATCTGAGGTAAATCCATATTCAAGAGTGTTGGATCATAAATAATAAATACTTGATGATCATATAATTCAAGTACATTATGCTTAAGGAGAAAACAAAGATGAGGCAGTTGATAACACTCCTATTCTGAAGTTTGAGAAAGGAATATTAGATATGGTAATGGTCAAGAGGATTGCAACTCCAATAAAGGATCTTAGAGAGAAATAAATATCATTAATGAAGATTCCAAATAGTCCAATTTTATACCTAAGAATATCCCAAGGTGATAGGCTTCTTGAACATTCACATATATATGTGATTGATGATAGACATATTTCTCATACTAGAATACCTTCATAGAGTGACAAAGATGCAAGGGGAACTATCTTTTACCCAGATTGAGGTATGATAATATGTTTTTAATCTAAAGAGTGAGGTTTTGTAAATAGTATATAGGTGTGTGTGTGTCTTTCTTTTAGTTGTGTTGTGTTCCATAAGTGTTCTAGTTGAACACATGTGTGTTTCTTTTAAGTGTCTTGTTTTGTGTGTCTATCCTTTATTTTTTGGTGTGGTATCAAAGACAATTTATGTTCCAAACTTGTGTATAGGTGAATCCATGTTACAATGGATAGGATTAGGCAAGTTTTCATGGCATATCAAGCATACCAACCTTGGGAAATCACCAAGAATGTTGAACATTTTGACCACGAATCAAAATGAGTCAACCCCCTTATAATCCAAACCTTGATATATGGGTATATTATAATTTAAAATGGTGTAACATATTTTATTTTATGTCATTTAATATCTTATTATCCTTGGTCATAGTCTAATTTAGTCCATATGTCAATTTGAGTCACTTAAGGGTCATATATGGGTCATCATTTATGATGGTGGTAAAATTTTCTTAGGTAGACAAGTGTTATAATATTATTATAAACATAAATAATGCAATTCCTAGTAATATTCCTTGTAAATAATGTCATTACTAATATAAACTTGTAGGTGTTAACTAAAAATCAAGAAAGTAAGTGAAAAAAGGGAGTTTCAAAGGTTGTACGACTTATGGGAAAGAATGGCACATGGGAGAAGCTTGTGTAGTGACCATTCAGATTATATAACTCCATTTACATATTTTATATAATTTTAAATTATATAAAATGGGATAAAACCATTCCATCTCTCCATCACTCTACTAGGCAAGCAAAATTAGTCGGCATCTTTCTTCTTAGTACGGCCAATAAGAAGACTTCTAGGTAAAATTATAATGGTGGTGGATATTAAAATTGGTAAGCTTCACATTAATGTTTTTAATTAAAGTATTATATTATTATATTTTATGAACCATACTTAACAAAATGACTATCCATTTTTGCTTATTGTTTCCCACATCTTGTAGGTTTTGCTCCTATTTGAGCTAGTATGTATAAATCAGTTGATGAATTTGCTTCCATATGATTTTAAATCCCTTATAATATGTTCCCCATGTTTGGTTTCATTTTTATAAGTGATTTTATGGGTCAAATAGTTCAAATTATAGGAAGATGTCACTAATGGAGGTTACAGTCACATTTTACTACTTGCAAAATGTTTCTTTCTCTATAGTGTTTTCAATACAATGTGTGGTGTTTTGTCTCATTCCCATCATTTATCCTTCCACCCTCTCCTTAAAATTTAAATTTCCAAATCCAACATCATGAAGGTTGTAGTCAAGAATGTTACACACAATGACTACCTGTAAGATTTTATCTATATCCATGGTGAGTGAAGCTTTGAGGACATCCATGGATGTGTATGAAGATGTTTAAATGTGATTAACACATTATTAAAATATAAAAAATCATTTCAATCTTCCCTAAGTAGAACATGATTGATTATGGAAACAAGTTCTTATACATACATAGGCATGCAACATTAATGCATGCCTACAAGTACCTACAGGAAACATACCACAGTGGAATGGAAGCATTGAATTTTGTTTCAAGCCCTTTAGGTTTTATGGATTAATTTGAGTAACTTGGAAGGTTATAAGACTGGTTATAATAATCACACACCATGCACATTGCTCAAGTCTTGCATTCACCGCATTGTCTACAACATTAAAGCATACCTACAAGAGACTGAAAACCTTGATTTGAGAATATTGAAACTTTTTAAAATCCTTTAATATGGTAAGTATGAATTAATATAATTTAATAATTTATAAAATTAATTTAATTCCTATATATCATGCATACTTCCTACATTCACAATCACTACCCACATATGGAAATGCCCACCTACAGGTGGCACTAGTAGAGACTGAGAAGAGTTGTTAAAATACATTATAATATGATTTGAGACCTTAATTGAGGTCCTAATATGTTTAATATAAAATAAAAGTCATGATTGAAGCATTATAAAGGTTGGAAGTCTTGAAAGGTTACCCCAAATGAAGAGATCTAAGTTCAAGAACAAAATCCCTAAAAACATCAAAACAGGGCCCTAACCACTTTTGGTGTGATTATATGATGAGGTGACATGATGATTGGAAGAGTTTTAATAAATAAAAATTATATCCTTCATGAATGAGTATTAATTTTAAAAATGCATTAGATTTTTATGTAGAGGAACATGTTGAAAAGAGGTTTCTGAATCATACTTTTATTCACTGTAACCTTTCATTGATGTCTATAGGATTTGAACTTCAAGTGACCTCTACACCCAAGGATGGTAAGGTGAGAACATAAATACATTATGGGTGGTTATTAAATGTAATTAGGAAATTTTATTCTTAAATATGCATCAAAAAGAGTTTATTTTCAAGGTATTATCCTCCATCAACACCAATAGGTGTCTTTTTCCCTGAGACAACTCATTTACAACTGACTGTAAACTCTCATAGGTCCATGAGGTGAGCTTGGACATAGAAACACAAATACCTACTAGTGTTAGATGATTAAAAATAAATAAAAATGGACCTCAAACCATATTACATAGGTTTCAATGTGGATTCTCACCTATAAGACTCTGCTTGTTTTAAATCAGTCAACTATAGTTGACTGTAGATAATAATGAACTAAGAAATGATGTCTTTGATGTTGGAATGAAATAAACACGAGGTTAATGAATTAAAAAAACTATTAAATTACCTTAGTAACTTTAATTATGTATTTATGCATTGTGTTCAAGGTTTAACCATGTACTACCACCTACAAGTTTCTCTCTCAAACAAGAAAACACAGTCAATAGTCTAGACTAGTCAAGTGCAAGGTGTATGTGGAAGTGTTTGGCAGGGTTTGAGTGGTAATTAAGTTTGGATAACCTTCATCATATTTTTCATAATATCAATAGGCTATTAAAATATGGATACAATGTAGATAAAGGCTCAAATAATACAACCTACACTCTATATTCAAGGCCCGCATAGTCAATATTCTCCACAAGTCTGTCTTCAAGGTTTTGGATGATTGGAGGGTATAATGAAAAGATAAAGAGATAAAATATTTCAAAAATAATATACACCACTTGGATAATATTATCATATCATCTTTTAATCTATGGTAATAGGGGAAGTTCCCTTTATTTTATCTTAGATAGAGGGCACTCCCCAACATGCAAGTCTATAGGTTCAGATGTCAAATGCTATGAGGATGAGTTAGAAGATTGAATAACCTAGGATTTGGAAGGTTTTGATAGAAATTAAATAATGGGTAAAATAATGCATTGAGGTGGAGAATCTAACATGATGTCCCAATTTCACAAGTATGCAAGTAGACCTTTAGGTCTAGACTAAGCCTATTATCCATCTGGGGGTCTACTTACACTTCTAGCATAAAGGGAGAATTGAAATGAGTTATAAAATGTTCATAATGGATTTTTAGGTATGTTTTAAATCTTGGAGTGAAAAGGAGACCACAATAAATCCATTTTTTGGCTTAAACCACATTAGGCCTACATAAAATGAAGAAGAGGAGCTAGAGTAGGAAAATTTGGAAGCTTATACCTACTTGTAAAATTTGCATGGGAGTATAAGGAGTTAATGGATGATGAATTAGGACTTGAACATTATTTTTGTATAATTTTTTTGCAAATCCAATGTCAGATCTTTATGAACAGTCATTAGAGATAAAAATCACTCTAAACCTTCTCAAACCCTCACTAAAGACCTAATTGGGAAGTTGAAGTATGATATGCATACATATGGCATGGAATGGCCTGGGAAATTATAAGGGGTTGTATAAAACTCTTTATTGATCCTCCTCATCAACTTGAGTTGTACCCTACTTATACGGACAAAGAGGAAAAATAATTTATTTAATTATTTTATGTGTTTTATAGGTGTAAAAGGGTTTGAAATTATGAAATCCACTTTGTGATAGATATTATGACTTATTATAACTCACCATGTCTATTTAATACCTCATATAAGTGCACAAGTTCCTATATAAGTGCCTTCATCTTAGCCAATCAAAGTTGGCATAGTGAACAAGCTAGTGAGACAGTGAAAAATTCAAGTGGGAGGCCTTTTAAGGTCTTATTGAAGAATATAAGGCCATTATTGGTCATAATAAGTGTCATACACTTCCTTTTATATATCATATTGGAAAAGTGGAGACAAATTTGGTGCCAAGTGTGAGAGGTGAGTGAAAGAGGAGTTACTTGGACTATAGCAGTGATAACTCATCTCCAAGATAATCTTTATGATTAGGGACACCTCAAATGAATTTTTTAGAATTTATAAAACCACACCCTATTATTTCAATCATCACATATATCGCTATTATTATATGGGATATTCTAAAAGGGCCAAATGATGAAGGCAGTTTTCTGAGCAAGCAATTGAAGATCCTACACCACATTTCAAGAGTTTAATGTTTGGAGGGACATTTTCCAAGTATACCTTTCAATTTATATTCCATATTCCTCTCTATTTCATGTATAACTAATTTTATCATTATGACACATGTCCTAGTGACTCTTTAACTTCATTCTCTTCTCCTTTCTCTCTAATTCTATAAATAGTAGCCATTTTGGCTCTTGTAAACTAATACCACACCATGTATGGTGAAGCCCTAATGGAATGAAATTATATTTTACCTTTGAATAATAAATTAAAGTTTTTTTTTTAGTTCATTAATAATTTTATAAGTGTGAAAAACTATGTATGGTGATGATAAGTGATAATATTTTATCCTTGCTTCTCCTTATCCTCTCATGTTTATGCAATAGTTCCTATTCTATTAGGTCACATAGAGTGTAACTATTTTTTTAGATTTATTTCAAGCGTATAATTGTCTTTATATTGTGTAATATTCCCTCTAGTTCACTTACCTTATGTTATCTCATGCATTTCACCTCTATGTTGAAACACTTATGTTAGAATCTTTTAGGACTTGGAAGCTAGTTTGTATGTCTTGTTTCATTATGATAGAAGTATGATGGTATTGTGTAAATAATATTGGTGTATCAAAATATTATATTAGTTTATTTTTATGAAAAATTATATCCATATTCCTATAATAAAATAGTTAGTTAGGTTATAATCACTTTAAAGCATATTCAAGGATTTGGCCCTTAAACCTAGAGGTCTACTTCTATTATAGGTAAACCCACATACCTAGAAGTATTCCCATGTTACCCAAATATAGAGGAGGCTTGCACACTTTCCTCTAGGGTTCAATATTTGGTGAAAATATTTTCCATGCCTTTGTTTTATTATTGTGGAATTTAAACATGTTATAGCTTGTTTTTGGTGAACATTTAAACATACTAGTCTATGCTTTGTGTAAATTTGACTTATAATGTCCCTAAATTATGTGGAATTTGATCATTCCCCTTTTATGGGGTGTCCTTGGACCATTACCTTTTGTTTTTATTTTGATTTATCTTGTGTGTATGCTTGATCACTTGTTAAGCTTGTATCATTACTCTCTTTAAGATACCATGATTTACATCATGCATATTATGAATTGATGTGATCACATACTATTTTTTATATATTCCTAATCATTCTACTCATATATGATAAATTGTCCATACACAAATTATAAATTTATCTTATTCTTTTGAGGAAATTTAAATACTAGTTTCTAATTCCCCTCAATGCAAAAGGTGGGGAGCATGTCATAGAGGAATGGATCTAACATTTTCATAGTTTCAAATTTTAGTGGTGGCATGTCAAAAATTCATGACCTATGAACTTATTAAGTACTCAACATCTCCATATTACAAGGGGGCATGTTATGGAAACATGTTTTCCACACTAGTTATAAGATTATCTAGATTTAGTGGGGGCATGTCATGGAAATATGTCCTCTACACTTGCATATATTTCAAATTATCCAAATTTCAAAGTCATATGATTCAAATACACATTTATGGAAACATTATATACATTGGTACCATTGCTATACCTAGTTTTTTTATTGAGACATATATGAGGTGCATATTCCATGAATAGGGTACCTAAAATTGCAAAATCAAATTAGTTTATAAATTAAAAATACTATTATGGACTATTATTATACCCAAGATGGAAATTTATGAAATTTTATTAAGCCAATCTACTTTAGTAGTTGGTTCAAATTTTGGTAAGTTTGAGGTGATTAAATTATTCAATATTACCATGTTTATAAGTTATACTTGATTAAATAATCTATCCTCACCATATTTATAACATGGAGTTATTAAATCATCCATCCTTAAAATATATATAACATGATTTTATCAGATCACTCAAACTCTCTAGCTTATAAATATGAATGGGTTTCTTGATTGAGATAAGTTCAATGGTTGTGTGGAAAATCACCTTTTCATCAAGGTTGGGGGCATGTTTTCCTCATATATATATATATATATATATATATATATATATATATATATATATATATATATGAAAATGTAGGCTTCCAAATTGTCTTAATTTTAGCTCTAAGGATTCATAAGAAAACATCTCTTCAAATCAAATTTACCAAAAAAAAGATGGTTGCATTGACACATAGGTGTACTCCTAACATTGTTCCCTTTACTTTAAATCATTTCAAATATATATATATATATATATATATATATATATATATATATATATATATATATATATATATAATGTAGGCTTCCAAATTGTCTTAATTTTAGCTCTAAGGATTCATAAGAAAACATCTCTTCAAATCAAATTTACCAAAACAAAGATGGTTGCATTGACACATATGTGTACTCCTAACCTTGTTCCCTTTACTTTCAATCATTTCAAATTATTTCAATTTAAGATTTCATACACTGATAATATATTGTAACATGCTCTTGATTAGATGTAAGACACGATAAATAACTCAAGTTGGGATCACATGAATATAAGGTGTGTTACACACACCTAGGCACACATTTATTCTAATTTAAACTAGTAATTTATTTACTAGATCAAAGGGTGGAATGTAAAAACTAAAACTAAATTATGTATTCCCTATCTTGTACACTTGGAAAATAACTATCATGGTTTTACCCTTGATTTATAAGACATTCCCTTTGGTAAAAGACTTGTGTTCACTATCTATTTATGCCAAATTATTTATTTGTTAATCTAACCATTTTTATTCTAACAACCAAGCCTTCTAAAGTCTGAAAAAGTCTCTAAGCCTAATCATTATATTTATCTACCAGTTTTAGACCTATACATGTTTTATATCTTTCCAAACACTTTTATCCTAGCTAGATGCCTATGTTGACATAGGTGTCCCTTTTATAACTAAGTGCCCAATGCCCAAAAGTCATCCAATTTGAAAATGAAATGTATTCTTATAGTTAGACTAAGTGATTTACTATGAGATATTTTAAAAAAGGATTGATACACATCCACACACACACACACACACACAAAACACATCAACCTTTAGTTTTAGATTAAGGTAAAAATAGGTTTTGAAGGGACCCCAAAACCCTAAACAAAAGGAGAAAGATAAAACATTAACGTCCATAAGCAAGCCTTAAGCTTACTTCACCGAAGTGAAAAAAACCAGAAACAAAGTCCAGAAGCTAATAAATGAATAGCTAAAGATAAACCCCAGGTTTTACAGAGACTTGGAAACTCCATAGTAAAAGTTCAAAAACCCAGGTACCAAGACCAGAAAACACAACCAGCTAACAAAACCTACTAAAAGAGCCAGGAACTATTCTTCTAGTTCTAATATCATCTTCACTGCTTCCTTACCTTTCACAATAGTATCATGGATGGCAGCAGTCACCTGCGTAGATCCCTCTTGCATAGATTTCTTTCTTGAGCTTTGTCTAGTTCTCTTGCTAGGCCCTTCCAACATTTTGATTTCCTCATTTGCTCTTTTTCCTATGTTAACAGCAGAAGCAAAAATACTAGAGGTTAGCTCCTCCATCTTTAATCTACTTTCTTTTATGAGTTCCCTTAGGTTGTTCTCATAATCTTTGAGTTTTATGGGAATATCCCTCAACTTCTTTTCCATATTATTGATCTTGTTCCAAACTGCCTCCTGTTTACCCTCCATTATTTCCATTTTCCTATTTATTTCCATTATCTCCTTATATGTCCATAAATCGAATTGTAGAGTGGCATCAACTTTGTGATTGGCCACTCTAATAGGTTCGTCATTCTGCCTTTTCTCCCTCTAACCCTCAATATTATTTTTAGGACTACTTCCACCTTTTTCAATGTTGTCCTCCGTTTTCATTCTTTTTTGTTCCTCTGTTTCAGCAGGGCTGCCATTTTTGTTACTTACTTCCTTTACTTGAGCTCCCATTTCCAATTTTTGGTTAGCAACCTGAACTAGATTTTCCTTTTCATTACTTGGATCAGGGTCCTGTGTAGGATCATCTAGATCTTTTTGAAATTCCTCAAACACTTGTTGGTTTTCCTCAGACTCATGGTTGTTTTTATCAGACTTTTCTAGTTATTTCACATCTATAAAATAATTAGAACTCACTACTATCACTTAGATCTTTCTCTCATTTGATTAATCAACTAATCTAATGAAATAATACGATCATCCCCAAGGTATGTGACCTTTGATCCTTAGGATGAACCTCCAAAAAATATCAAATTCCTTTCAAAACTATGTGCATGTAATTTAAGATCAGATGTAGGCATAAAACAACACTAAGTAAGGCCTATCTATAGGTACAACTACACTTTTTGGTCATGGAAAGGGAAGAATGTAAACTAAAATTACAAAAAGAGGTGATGAACTAAGTTTGTATATATACTCCACTTTATTTGTTGGATAATTAACCTTAATTTGGTTCCTTCCTATAGGTTTATAGGCTTATCTTGAGTCTTATGTTTATTTATATCTATTATATTTATAAATGTATTTAACTTAGATTTATGAGGTGGCACTCACCTATCTTGTCCACTTATTGTTTTTGAAATTAATTTCATGTAGCCCCTATCCCAAAAATTACACACACATCCTCCTCACTTTTAATATGATTAGGGACACATGGCACACATGTTAAATCTTGCACTTGTAACTTATTTTCTCCCTTAGATATTTATAAGGAGCTCTCTTCTCCCTTTCTTCAACACATGATAAAATCTCAACACACTCTTGTTGATCTAGTCTTAATTTGGAATTATTATTTATCTCTTTGCCTAAGTTTATTCTTCTCCTAGCTTTTTCATGCTATTTTAATTGGATATTCTTGTTGCAAGCTTTCAATACTAGTGTGAAGTTTTTCATCATTTGACAGTTTCTCCACTTGTCACCTTTGTTTCAAATTTTCGGTTTGTCTAATTTGTAAGGTAAAATTTTTATATTGCTTGTTTTCAATTTTTTTCTAATTATATTTTTGGAAATATTCTAATATGGTATTACAGCCTTGGTTTTTTTAACATTGATTCATGAATTGTGTAGGCACTTTGGATGAAATTTTGTATTTTTTGTTCCTTATTTTATTTTCATGTCATATTTTTTGGATGTGCATTCTAACTTGTGTCAGTTAGACCTGATATTATACATTTAATTTTTCTATCTCACTAACACTCAAAAATCTAAGTAGTATGGAAGCATACTTGTTTCTTTTTTCCCCTTGTTAGGGCATTCTCTATGCTTCTCTTTATTCTTTCTTCACCATTTTTTATAGTGTTTTTCCTTTCCTCTTTGGCATTAGTTTACTCATAATTTTTTTTATCCACTTAATTTTTTGGAATTAAATATTCCCAATTAAATATTATATGTCCTTTTTGATCTCAGGGCCCCTTAATTGACCAAATTTTCAATTTTTAAGCAAACTATTTCCTTTAAACATGATGAAATAGATTATCATAAGAAATAAATTGTAAGTAAAAATGACACTTTAAATTCTTTACAAACCTCTTTTATTGAGAAAATGTAAACAATACAATCTTCTATTGATAATTTAAATGTTAAATTTGTGTCTTTTACACATGACACTAGCTTTAATCATGGTGAAACTTCTTATGCTTCTCAAACACCTAAAACTCGTATGCATACTTTTTCTACCAACCCAGTATAAAAACCATGCATAGTATGGAATATTTAGGTGGTGCACTTTTTAAGTATGAAAATGATATTATTGAACCTCTTTTGTTTAAACCTAATGCAAATTATAAAGGTCTTGGATATAATGCTCTTAATGGAAAATTGGAATCTTATTTTCTTCCTCATCGAGGGACTTATAATGCAAATTTTTTTATTACACTACTTCTAATGCTTAGGCTTTTGTTGAATCTACTAAAATTTGTGTGTATTTTGGAAAACATGGGCATCATATATCTAAATGTTTAAAATTTCACCCATACAAATCTTGTGGTAAATCCATGCATAATATTTTGCATTTTTGGAAAATAACTTTATCTCCTACATATAAGTGTAAAACTATGTGTATTCCTAAATACAATGAATATTATTTAGACTTTGATATGTATTATTGTGATAATTCTTCTAATGTTTTATGTATAACATCTTTTGCAAATGAAACACCTTTTTTATCTTCATTTTGATATTCTCTCTTTTATTGCATTCCTTATTTTTTGTTGTACATGATATATGCTTTGATTATTTTGACTAAATTATTTTCATATAATTTCATTAACTTTATGATATAATTTTTCTTTGCTCTAGAGATAATTTTAATAAGGAACACCTAAAAACTTACTATCAAATCCTAGTGAATCCTAGTTTTTAGGTATAATTCCATTGGTGAATCTTTGACAAAATTTCCATGCTGGTATAAATTGACTGGTGATTTATATTAACTCTTTAAAAAAATTATAAATAAATGGTGAATCAAGCATCATATTCAAATCAATAAATAATATCACAAAAATCCAAGATAAATGTCTTTCCCCAAACACATTCATAGGGAAAATAACATTATAATAGTTTGAATCCCTTAAAATATAGGCATAATTCATTAAAAATGTGAAAAAATTTATAGATATGTAAATATTGTATTTATTACTTGGATTTTAATTCATTTTTGTCTACTTAGACTCCTTGGCCTCCTCTTTTATTTATCACTCATTTCACAATTCTCACATGTAAGGCTTGTATTTCTTACTTGGATTGTACTTCATTGTTAGTTTTTTGGACTCTTCTTTGACTTCCTCTTGCAATTTTCACTCACTTTGTGATTCCCATGACCACAAAGGAATAAAATTTTAATATAAATGAAGTTATATGAATTTTGGTTCTAGGTTTTTAATCAATTTGAAGTACTTATGTAGATTTATTTTCTAAGAGGTAATTTGTGTTAATTAAAAAACTAATGGAGAAAGAGGTTAGAGGGTGAGGAGTCTAAAGTCAAGATCTTATTTATATTTCCTTATTTTTAATTATTAAATTTGTCTTCATTTTTAAAGATTAAATTTATCCTTTTTAAGTGCTAAATTTGATGACTATATTATGTATAAATTGAGTGCACACCTCTGTAAGTCTCTCAAAGAAAAACTAGATAATATAATAAACTAAGTATAGAAAAAATTGTGATAAAAAATTAGAGTATATATTATAAACCAAATATGAGGCCATAAATAAATAAAACTATTAAATGTGAGGATGATGTAATTGAAAAAATATTCAAAACATTTTCATATTTTTAAAATTATAAACTATATGATAAGGGCTACCACAATATCTTAACCACATCCATATTGGTCTTTCAAATATTTTTTTATTTCAATTAAAAAATCATGCTAACCCAAATATAATCATTACCTTAAACATTTAAAAATAAAATACACTATGACCATGAGGCTCTATTGTGTTTATTCAGTTTGTTCTTTGTACATTGTTTAAAATAAGTATCTTGCACATCATTATTTCTCAAAGTAAATCAATTTATTATTTATTTATAATAAGTATGTGGTATATACAAAATAGATAATGTAACAAATTGAGTATATAAAAAATAGTGACAAAAATTAGAGTATAGAGTATAAACCAACTATGAGACCATAGGGCAAAACAACTATGAAAAGTGAGGATGACATAACTAAAAAAATATTCAAAACATTTTCATTATTTTAAAATTATAAACTATATAATAAGGTCTGCCAAAATGTCTTAACTATATCCATATTGGCCTTTTAAAAAAAATATTTTAATTAAAAAACCATGCTAATTAGAATATAATTATTACATTAACTATTTAAAAACAAAATACAGTATAATTATGATTATGAGGATTTGTTGCATTTATTTAGTTTGTTCTTTGTGAAATATTTAAAATAATTACCTTGCACACCATTATTGCTCATAGGAAATCACTTTCTTCTTTTTTTAAAATAAGTATGTGGTAAAGACCAACTAGATAATATAATAAATTGAGTACAATAAAAATTGTGATAAAAAATCAAAGCATAGAGTATAAACTGACTATAGGGCCATAGGGAAAGACAATTATTAAAAGCAAGGATAGCAATAAAATATCTTTAAATAAATAATTTTTAGTGAACTTATCATTATTTTTATGTATTTCACTAATTTTCACTCATTGCATGTTGATATGTTCATAAATATAATGATAAGTTGCTTGAAAAGTGTTTCTTTAAAGATATTTGCTCAAAACATTATGCATGTTGATTTTCTTGGAAATTTTATGTATATATGTAAATATTTTCCTTAATCTCAAAATTTTTGAAATGGGTATTTTCAAGTTAGTCATAAATATGGTTGAAAGGATCATGAGGCTCTATTTCATTTATTCATTTTGTTTAAAATAAGTATCTTGCATGCCATTATTTATCAAAGGAAATGATTTATTGTTTGTTTAAAATAAGTATGTGGTAATGACCAACCACATAATATAATTTATTTTATTCTATGCACTTCTTAAAAGAAGTTCTTGCACGCCATTATTTCTTAGAGGAAATGAGTTTCTTATTTGTTTAAAAGATGTGGTAAAGACCAACCACATAATATAATTCATTTTGTTATTTTTCATTGTTTAAAATAAGTATATTGAATGTCATTATTTATTAAAATAAATCAATGGTAAATACCAACCAAATAATATAATAAATAGAGTATAGAAAAAAAAATTGATAAAAATTTAGAATATAAAATATAAATAATAAACCGACTATGGGGCTATAAGGCAAAACAAATATGAAAAGTGAGGATGGAAAGAAAATAACTTTAAATAAATTATTTTTAAATAATTTATCATTATATATATGCATTTCAAGAATCAACATAGACAACTATTGATCCAAAGGATTTCCATATGGTTTGGAAAAATGTGGAAAAGACTAGTGTCGCAATGAGAAAGTCAACACGTGACAAAAATATAAAGAGTTTATACAATTAATTTTTATATAGGAATTATTTTATTATGGTGATAATGGGTGTTATGTTGTAGATGTGGAACCAAACTAGCTTTTACCCACATTACCCCATTATCAACTTTTCCATATAATTTTGCTAAGCCACCAAAATATTCTTTCCACATAACCAATTATTCCAACCATAATTCTTCAATTTTCAAAATATTAATAATATCCTATTATTAATGATTTTTATTAACCATGGGATATATTTTAAATTAAATCAAAATTTAATTAAATATAATATTTATTATACCATTGGATATTATTTAAATTTTATTCCCCACCTTTACCTTTTTCTACACAGATGATTTAGAAAAAACAAACCTTTATTCCATTTTAATATACTTTCACCCACTTTTCCTTTCCCCACATGGATCATCCATTTCACTTTGGATGGGGGTGAATTTGTTAAATAATGGATATGTTTTTAAACTAAGTCGAAGTTAATTATCCTCTTCCCTTTTACTTTGGCACTCCAAGTTTAATAAGCATGCCACTTTTTACCCTAAATTGACAACCACTTTAAAAAGGGTCGATGGTTATGGTAGAACATGTTATGCTATTTATTTAGACCAATTTTCATGGGAAATATTTTGATATTTATTTAGCCTCATATCTTATCCTTTGTTTGGCATTAAACTCTTAAACATACATGTTTTACCCACTTGCCATTTGTATGGCCTACGTGGATTTCCACTTTAATTGGTTGATGGTTTTTGTGTGGTCATTGGTTGGTGGGAAGATCAATTAAAGCAAAGAATTTGGAGTTAATTATGGCAAGATTTTTATTAAATAAGACATGGTGTTGGAACCTCCCATAAATTGTGGGATATTATTCCATGTTGAAAGTGCATGCAAGCCATAAATGAAGTATAAGCCTATTACAGAGTTTTAAAAATAGTTCAAGGTAAATAAATATTATTAGCCAATGTTAGATATATACAATCTTATTTCATTTTATATTACGGATTATGATTATTCTAACACAGAGAACAAAAAAATATAGATTGTATATTTTCATTATAAAGGAGTGTAATGAGATTTTGAAGTTGTAAATTTTTTGTATAGAGGCAAAATTTGGGAATAGCCTAAATGAGGCCATTTTGCTTATTACAGAGTTTTGTAAGCCTATAAAAAAATTATAGAGAGCTATTTTCCTATTTCAAAGAAGAAAGGAATTGTAGAGATTTGGATGAATATGGAGATGTTTGTTGATCAGGTTCAAAGTCTTCAATATCTAGTTTTCAGTTCTATTATAGGTGACATGGTTCATTTATCATTGTTGTAAGTTGTATTATTACTCGAAATTTGATTTTTAATGGATCAGATTGCTATTTAGCAATCCTGAGGATGTAGCCAATTGGTGAACCTAGTAAACAATCTTTGGTCTCTATTTATTTTAGTTTTTTAGTATTCTATCAATAAATCAATTTTAAATCATTAATTGATATCTAGGAATTAATTACTGGAAATTAATTAAGAAACTATTTACAAAGGTAAAAATGTGAATTGAATGTTTCTAAATGAATAAAAAAATTATATGAGTTTACAAAATACTTATAATTAGAATTTTTGTAGACAATTTACATTCAGATTAAAATTCAATTCTTTTTAAATAAATTTTGAAAATTGACATATTTTTAAAAACATGTTTTAAATAAATAAATATTTATTGGTAGGGGCTAATTACTATTTATAGATTAGTTTAGTATCAAAGTAGTTGATCAACAGGATTTAATAGTGTGGTTTGCATGTGGTTAATAGTTTTCTATTTGAAAATTATTGTAGTTGGTTCAGTTGTTTATTGAACACAAGAATAGGTGAAGTATGGGCAAGTTGTCAAAATAGGAAAATCTTGATGAGCTTGAGTCATATAATCAATATATTCAAGAAGAGAACTCTCTCTTGAGATCAAAATTTTATTCCTTGGAAGAGGAAATTGAAAGGTTGAAAATAGAGTTACAAGCCAAGGATGAGCTTTTGGAAAGACTACAGAATGGTGAACATGTGAAGAATTTTTATTCCACATCAGATGCAAAAACCATGATAGATGAATGCACTGTAATTAAATATGTGTCACCAATTAATTTTCCTTCCCATGATGAATCTAGTAATAATGATTTTGGTAAATTTGAATAGTATACAAAAAGAATAGGTTCAAAATTACTTTTTAAAATGGGATTTAATGGAAAAGATGGCCAAGGCAATGCTAACCTCATTCAAGTAGAGAATAGACCTTATTTTTAAGGTTTGGGATATACGAGTGTGAAAATGGAAAATGGTAAAAATTCAAGAACCATTGAAGGAAGACAAGCTTACAACAACAAAGTGTTCAGGTCACTAGTCTTGCAGAGTGATAAAATATAGAGAAAAAGAAGTCCATCCCCACAAAAAGATGGTGTTGTTTGTAGACATGATCTAAGAAAAGGTAACATCATTCCACCTTCTCATACTTACACTAGTCCTAAAAAATTTGGTAAATATTCTAATGTATATTTCAATTATGAAAATAAGGATTTATTATCACATGATTTTTGGTCTAAATATCCATACAATTTTTGTGGATTAAATAATCACTATGATTCCTTATGTTGGTAAAGAAAACTAGATCTTAGGATTTTTATGTTTCCTAAAGAGAAACAAATAGGTAATAATCATTGTATTCATAATAATCTAAGTGGTCAAAGAAATGATAAATGTTGGGTATTGTATCCACAACTACATCCTAAGTATTACAAGAAGACATCCATGAATAATGATGCATCCGTAAGCAAACATGAAGTTGTTTCAAATCTAACAATTTTAGATATGACCCATGTAGGTAATCGGGTATTCACTAAGGAAATTATACCACCTAAACAAGAAGATATGATAAAGTGGGTTGGCAAGCAATTCTTTAGTTTCATGCTTGCATAGCTATGATAGTTTATTAGCATGAAAATGTTTTAAAAAATATTAGAATCCCATTAAAAGGAATATATTTTGGTTTTGAACATATTTTTGGAGCTACCATCTAGGAGAAAATCTAAGTAATAGGTTCATCATAACTGGATAATTTTTTATATTTGTGGTTTTGCAAAGCTCTATATTTTTCTCCTAAATAAGTTTTTGAGTTTCTAATGCATTGGTAAAAAAAATTAACTCATATTTAAACATGGAGATATTCAAAATTGATTTAAGATTTGAGTATGGTTTATTGGAGTAACCTTTAGAGAAAAGCCAAGGGACATGTTTATCATACTTGGATTATTTTTTCATGTTTGGATTTTTAGAAAAGATTCATTTTTATACCTTGACAATAGTATACTTAGGTAGATGCACAATTTTGAGAGATGTGAAATTTGTATAGGCAATTTACTTCTATCTACAATTTATTATTGGATAGATATTTCTTTCACTAGCATTTTAGGGATTTAGTTTGATTTTTGAGTCGTTACCATGATATTTTATAGTGATGTTTCGCAACATGAACCATTTGAAAATTAAATGGGTGACTTAAAATTTTGAGGACCAAAATGGTCTTATTGGGGAGGTTTGATCTAGAGGATTTTCATATAGTTTGGAAAAATGTGAGAAAGATAAGTGTCGCAATAGGAAAGTCAACATGTGACGAAAATGAAAAGAGTTTATACAATTAATTTTTATATTATAATTATTTTATGATGGTGTTAATGGGTGTTATGGTGTATATGTGGGACCAAAGCAACCTTTACCCACATTACCCTATTATCAACTTTACCATATAATTCTACTAAGCCACCAAAATATTCTTTCCACAACCAATTATTCCCACTGTAATTCTTCTATTTTCAAAATATTAATAATATCCTATTATTAATGGCTTTTATTAACCATGGGATATATTTTAAATTAAATACAAATTTAATCAAATATCCTATTTATCATACCATTGGATATTATTTAAATTCTATTCCCCACCTTTACCTTTTCCCACATGGATGGTTTTAAAAAAAAAAAAAAACCTTTATTCCATCTTAATAAACTTTCACCCACTTTTTCCTTTCCCCACATGGATCATCCATTTCAATTTTGATGGGGGTGAATTTATTTAATAAGGGATATGTGTTTAAAATAATTCCAAGGTAATTATCCTCTTACCTTTTACTTTGGTGCTCCAAGTTTAATATTCATGCTACCTTTTACCCATGGTGACACCCACTTTAAAAAAGGTTGACGATTATGGTGGAACATGTTATGGTCTTTATTTAGACAAATTTTCATGGGAAATATTTTTATATTTATTTATCCTCATATATTATCCTTTTTTAAACATTAAACTCCTCCTAAACATACACACTTTACCCACTTTCCATTTGTATGTCCTACGTGGATTCCCACTTTAAGTGGTCGATAGTTTTTGGATGGTCGGTAGTTAGTGGGAAGATAAATTAAAGCAAAAGCATTTGAGTTAATTATGGAAAGATTTTATTTAAATAAGACATGGCATTGGAACCTCCCATAAATTATGGGATATTCTTTCATGTTGAAAGTGCATGCAAGCCATAAATGAAGTATAAGCCTATTATGGAGTTTCAAAAATACTTCAGGGTAAATAATGATTGTCAGCCAATGTTAGCTATATATAATATTATTTCATTTTATATTATGGATTATATTTATTCTGACATAGAGAATAAAAAATATATAGATTGTATATTTTCACTATAGAGAAGTGTAATGAGATTTTGAAGTTATATTTTTTTTATATAGAGGTAGAATTTGGGAATAGACTGATTGAGGCCATTTTGCCTATTACAAAGTCTTGTAAGCTTATAAAAAAATTACAAAGAGACTTATTTGACCATTTTGGAGAAGAAAGTAATTTTAAAGCTTTGGATGAATAGGGAGACATTTGTTGATTAAGTTCAGAGCATTCAATATCTTGTTTTCAATTCTATTGCAAGTGACATGGTTTATGTATCATTGTTATGAGTTGTATTATTACTTAAAAATTGATTTTTAATGGATCATATTGTTATTTAGAAATCTATGGGATGTATCAAATAGGTGAACCCCATAAATAATCTATGGTCTCTATTTATTTTAGTTTTTCAATATTCTATTAATATATCAGTTTTAAATTATTAATTGATATCTAGAAATTAATTAATAGAAATTAATTAAGAGACTATTTGTAGAGATAAAAATGTGAATTGAATATTTTTTTAAAAAAAATAGATTTATATGAGTTTAAAAAATACTCATAATTAGAATTGTTGTAGATAATTTACATTCAAATTAAAAGTCGATTCATTTTAAATAAATTTTAAAAATTGACATATTTTAAAAAATCCCTTTTAAATAAATTAGTATTTATTATCATGGGTTAATTATTATTTATGGATCATTTCATTATCAAATTAGCTGATCAACAAGATTTAATAGTGTGGTTAATAGTTAGTGATTTGATAATTATTTGTAATTGGTTCAATTGTGTGTTGAATACAAAAACAAGTGAACTATGGGAAAGTTGTCAAAATAGGAAAATCTCGATGAGATTGAGTCATATATTCAATAGGTTCAAGAAGGGAACTCTCTCTTGAGATCAAAATTCTATTCCTTGGAAGAGGATTTTGAAAGGTTGAAAATTGAGTTGCAAGCCAAGGATGAGTTCTTGAAAAGACTACAAAATGGTGAACAAGTGGAGGATTTTCCTTCTATATTAGATGTAGAAACCATGATAGATGAATGCACTATAAGTGAATGTGAGTAACTAGTTAATTTTCCTTCCCATAATGAATCTAATAATAATGATTTTGGTAAATTTGAGCAGTATACAAAAGGAAAGGTTCAAAATTACTTATTAAAATTGGATTTAATAGAAAAGGCCTTAGTAAAGATGGCCAAGACATTGCTAACCCCATTTAGGTAGAGGATAGACCTTGTTTCACAAGTTTGGGATATACTAGTGTGAAAATGAAAGCTAGTAAAAATTCTAGAACTGATGAAGGAAGACAAGCTCCCAACATCAAAGTGTTCAGGTCACTAGTCCTATAGAGTGATAACATGCAGAGAAAAATAAGTCCATCCCCACAAAAATAGGGTATTGTGTGTAGACATAATTTGAGGAAAATTAACATCATTTCACCTTCTCATACTTTCTCTAGTCCTAAAAACCTAGTAAATATTCCAACATATATTTCAATTATGAAAATAAGGACTTATTATCATAGGTTTTTTGATCTAAATATCTATGTAGTTTTTGTGGATTAAATAATCACTATGTTGCCTTATGTTAGAAAATAAAACCAGCTCTTAGGATGTTTAAGTTTTCTAAAGAAATACAAATAGGTAATAATCATTGTACTCATTGTAATATAAGTGGTCACATAAATGATAAATGTTTGGTATTGTATCCATAATTATGTCATAAGTATTATAACAAGACATCTGTGAATAATGATGCATTTATAATCAAACAAAAATTTGTTTCAAATCCAACATTTTTAGGTATGACCCATGTAGCTACTTAGGTATTTACTGAGGAAATTAAACCACCTAGATAGGAAAATGTGATAAAGTGGGTTGGTAAGCAATTCATTAAGTTCATGTTTGCATAGTTGTGATAGTTTATTAGCATGCAAATATTCAAAGTAGTTTTGGAATTCCATTAAAAGGAATATATTTTGGTTTTGAACATTTTTTAGAGCTACCATCTGTCATTAAATCTGAGTGACAGGTTCATCATATTTGTGGTTTTGCTAATCTCTATATTTTTCTCCTAAATAAGTTTTTGAGTTCCTAATGCATTAGTAAAAGGAATTAACTCAAGTTTAAACTTGGAGATATTCACAAGTGATTTAATATTTAAGTATCATTTATTGGATTAACCTATAGAGAAAATCCAAGGGATAAGTTTATCATACTTTGATTATTTTCTCATGTTTGGGTTTTATAAAAACTTCATTTTTAAAATTTGGTAGTAGTATATGCAGGTAGATGCACCATTTTGAGATATGTAACATTTATACAGGAAATTTGATTCTATCTACAATTTGGTATTGGATAGATATTTTTTTCACTAGCATTTCAAGGATGTAGTTTGATTTTTGAATCATTACCATGATATTTTGTAGTGATGTTTTGCAATGTTAACCATTTTCAAATTCTATGGGTGACTTGACCTTTTGGGGATCAAAAGTGTCTTATTGGGTAGGTTTGATCTAAAAAAATTTCATATGGTTTGGAAAAATGTAGAAAAGATAAGTGTCATAGTGGGAAAGTTGACACGTGGCAAAAATATAGAGTTTATACAATTACTTTTTTATATTGAAATTATTTTATTATGGTGATAATGAGTGTTGTATTGTAGATGTGGGACCAAACTAACCTTTACCCACATTACCTTATTATCAACTTTGCCATATAATTCTGTTAAGCCACTAAAATATTATTTCTATATAACCAATTATTTCCATCATAATTCCTCCATTTTTAAAATATAAATAATATCTTATTATTAATGGTTTTTTATTAATCATTGGATATATTTTAAATTAAATTCAAATTTAATTAAATATATTATTTATTATACCATTTAATATTATTTAAATTTTATTCCCCACCTTTACCTTCTCCCACATGGATGGTTTAAAAAAAATAAACCTTTATTCCATTTTAATAAACTTTCACCCACTTTTTCCTTTCCCCACATGGATCATCCATTTCACTTTGGATGGGGGTGAATTTTTTTAATAAGGGAGATGTTTTAAAACTAATTCCAAGGTAATTATCCTCTTACATTTTACTTTTGTTCTCCAAGTTTAATATACATGCCACCTTTCACCCCACGTTGACACCCACTTTAAAAAGGGTCAATGGTTATGGTGGAACATGTTATGGTCTTTATTTAGACTAGTTTTCATTGGAAATATTTTTATATTTCTTTATCCTCATATCTTGTCTTTTTTTTGTCATT
Source organism: Torreya grandis (assembly GCA_037957365.1). NCBI lineage: Eukaryota > Viridiplantae > Streptophyta > Pinopsida > Cupressales > Taxaceae > Torreya > Torreya grandis. The sequence goes on from JARHVA010005320.1 coordinate 1,122,861, forward strand.
AAAATCCTCCTAAACATACACTCGTTACCCACTTATTGTTTGTATGGCATACATGGATTCCCACTTTAAGTGGTTGATAATTTTTGCATGGTCGATGATTGGTGGGAAGATCAATTAAAGCAAAGGCATTAGAGTTAATTATGGAAAGATTTTTATTACATAAGACATGGCATTAGAACATCCCATAAACTTTGGGATAATATTCCATGTTGAAAGTGCATGCAAGCCATAAATGAAGTATAAGCATATTACAGAGTTTTAAAAATACTTCAGGGTAAATAAAGATTGTTAGCCAATGTTAGTTATATACAATATTATTTCATTTTATATTATGGATTATGATTATTTTGACACAAATAATTAAAAAATACATATTGTATATTTTCATTATAAAGAGTGTAACAAGATTTTGAAGCGTGTATTTTTTATATAGAGGCTGAATTTGGGAATAACCTGATTGAGGCCATTTTGCTTATCAAGAAGTCTTGTACACCTATAAAAAAATTGTAGAGAGAGTTATTTGCCCATTTTAGAGAAGAAAGTTATTGTAGATATTTGAATGAATAGGGAGATGTTTACAAATTAGGTTCAGAGTCTTTAGTATCTGGTTTTCAATTCTATTATAGGTGACATGGTTCATTTATCATTGTTGTGAGTTGTATTATTACTTACAAAATGATTTTTAATGGATCAGATTGTTATTTAGAAATCTTGGGGATGTAGCTGATTGGTGAACCTTGTAAACAATCTTTGGTCTCTATTTATTTTAGTTTTTAATATTTTATCATTATATCAGTTTAAAGTATTAATTGATATCTAGGAATTAATTACTAGAAAATAATTAAGAGACTATTTGCAGAGATAAAAATGTGAATTGAATGTTTTTAAATGAATAATATATTTATATGAGTTTATAAAATACTCATAATCAAAATTATTGCAAAAAAATTATATTCAGATTAAAATTCAATTCCTTTTAAATAAATTTTGGTAATTAACATATTTTTAAAAATCCATTTTAAATAAATCAGTATTTATTAGTAGGGGCTAATTACTATTTGTGGATCAATTTGGTATGAGAGCATTTGATCAACAAGATTTAATAGTGTGGTTTATATGTGGTTAACAATTTGCTATTTAAAAATTATTATAGTTGGTTTAGTTGTGTGTTGAATACAGGAACAAGTAAACTATGGGCAAGTTGTCAAAATATAAAAAGATCGATGAGCTTGAGTCATTTAATAAATAGATTCAAGAAGATAAATCTCTCTTTAGATCAAAATTTTATTCCTTAGATGAGGAAGTTGAAAGTTTGAAAACTGAGTTGCAAGCCAAAGATGAGCTCTTGGCAAGACTACAGACTAGTGAAAAAGTGAAAGATTTGCCTTCCACATGAGATGCATAAACCATGATAGATGAATACACTGTAAGTGAATGTGATTCACCAATTAATTTTTCTTCCCATGATGAATCTATTAATAATGATTTTAGTAAATTTGAATAGTAAAAGGACTATGTTCAAAATTACTTGTTAAAATGGGATTTAATGAAAAAGGCCTTGGAAAAAATGGCCAAGGAAATTTTAACCCCATTAAGGTAAAGGATAGACCTTATTTTTTAGGTTTGGGATATACTAGTGTGAAAATGGAAGGTGGTGAAGATTCCAAAAATGCTGAAGGAAGACAAGCTTCCAACAACAAAGTGTTTAGGTCACTAGTCCTATAGAGTGATAGCATGTAGAGAAAAGGAAGTCCATCCCCATAAAATGATGGTGTTGTGTATAAACATGATTTGAGAAAAGGTAACATCATTATAACTTCTCATACTTGCACTAGTCCTAAAAAACTTAGTAAATATTCCAACGTATATTTTAATTATGAAAATAAGGACTTATTATCATAGCATTTTTGGTCTAAGTATCCATGCATTTTTTGTGGATTAAAAAATCAATATGTTTCATTATGTTGGAAAATAAAACCAACTCTTAATATTTTTATGTTTTCTAAAGAGAAACAAATGGGTAATAATCATTGTACTCATTGTAATCTAAGTGGTCATATAAATGATAAATATTGGGTATTGTATTCACAACTACATCCTAAGTATTACAAGAAGACATCCATGAAGAATGATGCATCCGTAAGCAAACAAGAAGTTTCAAATCCAATACTTTTATATATGACCTATGCAGCTACTCATGTATTCACTGAAGAAATTAAACCACCTAAATAAGAAAATGTGATAAAGTGGGATGGTAAGCAATTCTTTAGTTTCATGTTTGCATAGTTATGATAGTTTATTAGCATTCAAATATTCAAATAAATTTTATAATTACATTAAAAGGAACATATTTTGGTTTTGAACATATTTTTTGTAGCTACCATCTATGAGAAACTTTGAGTGATAGGTTCATCATACTTGGATTGTTTTCTCCTATTTGCGATTATACTAAGCTCTATATTTTCCTCCTAAATATTTTTTTGAGTTCCTAACGCATTGGTAAAAGGAATTAAATAATTTTTAAACTTGGAGATATTGACAAATGATTTAAGATTTGATTATGGTTTATTGGATTAACCTGTAGAGAAAATCCAAGGGATAGGTTTATAATACTTGGATTATTTTCTCACATTTAGGTTTTTGGTAAAACTTCATTTTTAAACCTTGACAATAGTATATGTAGGTATATGCACCATTTTGGGAGATTTGGAATTTATACATGGAGTTTGATTCTATCTATAGTTTGGTATTAGATAGATATTTCTTTCACTAGCATTTCAAAGATTTAGTTTAATTTTTGAATCGTTACCATGATATTTTGCAGTGATGTACTGTTTGGAAATTTAGTGGGTGATTTGACCTTTTGGGGACTAAAGGGTCTTATTGGGGAGGTTTGACCTAGATTATTTTCATATGGTTTGGAAAAAAGTGGAAAAGATAGGTGTTACAATGGGAAAGTTGACATGTGGCAAAAATATAAAGAGTTTATACAATTACTTTTTATATTGAAATTATTTTATTATGATGCTAATGGGTTTTGTGTTTTATATGTGGAACCAAACCAACCTTTACCCACATTAACCCATTATCAAATTTTTCATATAATTTTTCTAAGCCACCAAAACATTATTTCCACATAACCAATTATTCCCACCGTAATTCTTCCATTTTCAAAATATTAATAATATCCTATTATCAATGATTTTTTATTAACCATGGGATATATTTTAAATTAAATACAAATTTAATTAAATATCATATTTATTATAAAATTGGATATTATTTAAATATTATTCCCCACCTTTACCTTTTCCCACGTGGATGGTTTCAAAAAAAAATCTTTAGTCTATTTTAATAAACTTTTACCCACTTTTTCCTTTCCCCATGTGGATCATCCGTTTCACTTTGGAAGGGGGTGAATTTTTTTTTAAGGGAGATGTTTTTAAACTAATTCCAAGGTAATTATCCTCTTGCCTTTTTCTTTGGTGCTCCAAGTTTAATATGTGTGCCACCTTTTATCCCATGTTGACACCCACTTTAAAAAGGGTCCACAGTTATGATGGAACATGTTAGGGTCTTTATTTAGACCAATTTGAATGGGAAATATTTTGGTATTTCTTTGTCTTCATATCTTATCCTTTGTTTGGCATTAAAATCCTCCTAAACATACACACTTTACCCACTTTTCATTTGTATGGCCTACGTGGATTCCCACTTTAAGTGGTCAATGATTTTTGCATGGTTGGGGGAAGTTCAATTAAAGAAAAGGAATTTGAGTTAATTATGGAAAGATTTTTATTAAATAAGACATGGCATTGTATTATCCCATAAATTATGTGATATTAATCCATGTTGAAAGTTCTTGTAAGCCATAAATGAAGTATAAGCCTATTACAGAGTTTTAAAAATATATTGAGGTAAATAAATATTGTTAGCCAATGTTATCAATATATAATATTATTTCATTTTATATTATGGATTATGATTATTTTTACATAGAGAATAAAAAAATATTGGTTGTATATTTTCATTATAGAGTAGTGTAACAAGATTTTGAAGTTGTATATTTTTTGTACAGATGCAAAATTTGGGAATAGCCTGATTGAGGCTATTTTACCTATTACAGAGTCTTGTAAGCCTAAAAAAAAAATTAGAGAGATATTTCCCATTTTGGAGAAGAAATTACTTTTAGAGCTTCAAATTAATAGGGAGATGTTTTTTGATCAGGTTCAAAGTCTTTAATATCTAGTTTTCAATTATATTGTAGGTGACAGGGTGCATTTATCATTGTTGTGAGTTGTATTATTACTTACAAACTAATTTTTAATGGATCAAATTTTTATTTAGCAATATTGAGGATGTAGTCAATTGGTGAACCCCATAAATAGTATTTGGTCTCTATTTATTTCAATTTTTCAATATTCTATCAGTATATCAGTTTTAAATTATTAATTGATAAATGAGAATTAATTACTAAAAATTAATTAAGAGACTATTTGTAGAGATAAAAATTTGAATTTTTAAATGAACAACAAATTTATATGAGTTTACAAAATAATCATAATCAAAATTATTATAGATAATTTACATTCATATTAAAAGTCAATTCCTTTTAAATAAATTTTATAAATTGACATATTTTTAAAAATCTATTTTAAATAAATAATTATTTATTAGAAGGGACTAATTAATATTTATGAATCAAATATTCATGTAAACAACTACTCTTAGTCTTCTATTTGATTAAGAGAATGTGTCTATAACAGTTACAAACTCTATTATAGAGATACATATGTATTCGAGCATAAGTAAGTTGATCAAATACATATGTGATGGTTTCTCAATTTTTATATTCATTGATGCAATTTATTGATGAAAGCAAAGATTTGGTAGTCAAAAGATTAGGATGAGGGGTTAGAAATCAAGGTACATTGTAGACAATTTCTAAATTGGTTTCCTTATGATTATAACTGCAAGGTATGGATTTGTGTTTCTCACATTATGAAGACTGAGATCAATTGTTTTCATGCATAATCATATATCTTTAAATTAATAAATATAATGATAAGTTTCATGAAAAGCATTTCTTTAAATATAGTTGCTCAAAACACTATCTTTCAAATGTCTTAACCATATCCATAATCAATAATGATAAGGTCTACCAAAATGTCTTAATCATAATTATAATCAATAATGGCCTTTTAAATATATTTTTATTTCAATTAAAAAACTATGCTAACCAGAATAGAATTATTACCTTAAGTGTATTGTGTCTTAAGTCACAAGTGGTCGTTAAAACAAAATCGAGTAAAATTGACATGCTTTTAATTCTATATGATTTTAATGACTAAAAAACTTAATAATAAATGACTAAAACTATAATTATAAACTTATGAGTTGAAATTTCTATGTCTTCAAGACTTTAAAGCTTAAAAAACTAGGCAATGTTAAAAGAGGTTAATGACTTAAATTAATTCACATCCCAAATTCTCACATCTAATGTACATTTTATTTTTTATCATTGAATGAAATGTTAGTGGAATTAAAACTATGGGGATCCAGGTTGAGATCCTATTTTTTGTGAATTGGTGTTGTCATTTTGAAAGTCCAAAGCAAAATTTAATATTGGTCCAAAACATCACCCGTGGGATTAATGGAAGTTGATCAAATACATATGTGACGATTATCTCCAAAAATTTAGTCATTTATGCATACTAGCATAAGTGAGTTGTTGGTCTAATATAGATACTGATGGTTGATTACAATATAGATACCTAAAATAAGTTTGGTATAAAATAGAAAGGGAACACTAAAATATACTTATGCATATCTATAACAGAGTTTTCAACTATTATATGCATGTTCTCTTAATCAAATAAAACACAAATATACACCTACTTGGTATAAAATAACAAGGGAACACCACAATATACTTATGCATCTCTATAATAAAGTTTACAACTGTTATAGACATGTTATTTTAATCAAATATAACTTAAAAATACACCTACTTGGTATAAAATAATAAGGGAACACCACAATATACTTATGCATCTATATAATAGAGTTTACAATTTTTATATAGATGTTCTCTTAATCAAACAAAACACAAAAATATACCTACTTGGTATAAAATAATAATTAAACACCATAATATACTTAAGCATCTCTATAATAGAGTTTACAATTGTTATAGACATGTTCTTTTAATTTAAAAAAAACATAAAAATACACCTACTTGATATAAAATAACAAGGGAACACCACAATATACTTATGAAACTCTATAATAGAGTTTATAATTGTTATAGACATATTCTCTTAATCAAACAAAACATAAAAATACACCTACATGGTATAAAATAGCAAAGGAAACCAACAATATACTTATGCATCTCTATAATAGAATTTACAAATATTATAGACATGTTCTCTTAATCAAACAGAACAAAAAATACACCTACTTGGTATAAAATAACAAAGAAACACCACAATATACTTATGCATTTCTATAATAGTGTTTACAACTATTATAGACATATTCCCTTAATCAAACATAACACAAAATACACTTATTTGGTATAAAATAATAAGGAATGCCATAATATACTTATGCATCTCTATAATAAAGTTTAAAATTGTTATAGACATGTTCTCTTAATCAAACAAAACACAAAAATATACCTACTTGGTATAAAATAACAAGGAAACACCATAATATACTTAAGCATCTCTATAATAAAGTTTACAACTATTGTATACATGTTCTCTTAATCAAATATAATATAAAAATATACCTAGTTGGTATAAAATAACAAAGGAACACCACAATATACTTATGCATATATAAAAATAGAGTTTACAACTAACTATAGACATATTCTCTTAATTCAACAAAACTAAAAAGTACACCTACGTGGTATAAAATAACAAGGGAACACCACAATATACTTGTGCATCTCTATAATAGAGTTTATAACTATTATATACATGTTCTCTTAATCAAACAAAACACAAAAATACACTTACTTGGTATAAAATAATAAGTAAACATCATAATATACTTATTCATCTCTATAATAGAGTTTACAACTATTATAGACATGCTCTATTAATTAAACAAAACACAAAAATACACATTTATATAATCAATTATTATGACTTTTCCATCAAAATTAAATTCACCTAGTATTAATTATCAAAATGCAATCTGACTACATGAATCCATGGAAAATTATTTGTGATGATAAAATTTGTTATCCTTCCTCAATCAACATCTGATTTCAAATGCCTAATTTTCAAATTTCAACATGTTAATTTTTTGCATTTTGTTCTTGATAATTATTATTTGTATTCTATTAAAAAAAATTTGAACTCAGATCTAGTACTATAGAACTCTCTGAGTGTAGTGTGTTTGAAGAATTATTAGTTAATCCTCCATTTTTAGATATAGACTACCAAATTGTTAGATCTCTATCAAATGGAAAATCAAGGACATTGTATCTAGTTGTATAGATCCTCAATCAAGTCTCCAAATTATTTTTAAACTTGTTTCTTAACTTTGACTTTAAAAATGACAATACACTAAAAATTCTCTCATCTTCCACTAAGTCCAAAATAATTGTTTGGAATATATTATCAAGAGTAAAATAGTTTGAGATATCATCACATAGTATTTCACTCAAAATTAAAGTAGTCTATAGTCTAGTAATCGAGCCATCTTCGAAAACATTTTCCATAACGTTAACTTTTTCCAACATTGTTGTGGAAAATTGAATAGATTGATCACTTAGATTTGATAAATCTAAAATGTCTTCAGTTTATTCACCTTGCAATTCTACACTCTCGCATAAGTGTTGGGCCAAGATATTGATTTTATTCTAAAAATATGATCAACTACATTTTTCTAATATTGAGGGTACACCACAGCCATGGATTCTAGTAGTTCATCTCAAGAAAAATTATCTCTAATGTTTTAAGAGAGACATTTTTCAATTTCCTTTAAGGTGGACCTTACAGAGGATACAACCTCAAGGAATTGATCCCTTATAACATGAACTTCTTTGAGTATATTAGATTGACCAACTATGTCAAAAGTGTTAGGGGTATTTTACATTATTGTACTTCTACACATAAATATCCATCTTCATTAAATTCAAAATAGTTACCACTATGTTTAATATTTATCATCAAGATATAACTTGTGAGCCTTTCCACTATAAATAAATCTTGTGTGAAATATAAATTATCATGGGAAATGCGTATTGATTTTCTCACCATAGAACATTCCTAAATTTATATTGTTCTTTCTTTATCATTATATTCCTTTCATCTAACATGGGTTAAAGGTCGTATAAGTTCAATAATGTCTCTATATCAGTTAACTAAAACAAAATATCTAGAGTTTATCTATTATGTGGTAATGTTCCTCCATTATTCCCGTCAATGACTGATATTCTACATATAATCTATGTGTTGGTCCATAAAGGTAATCCATCAAGTATCAACATCCTTAAGTAGCTTATTTTCTTGAATTAAACCTTCAAAAAAAGTTTGAAATGGTAAAAATGTTTTTAGAATTCTACAAAAGTATGAATTGATTTCATGAATAAGATCTTCAACTTTTGAGACTAATATAAACTTGCTCACAATTTTGAATTCCAAATTCATTTTATGTGTCATGAAATGAATACCAATCATATATGGTGTATAATTAGTTTTTGCCTTACAAAAATACCACTTTTATAAACTTGCATAACCTATGATCCATCTAACCCTACACAAACAATCTTTCTTAAAATTAAGAAATCATCCATGCCACCAACCTCTTTCAAATTATTCTTGACCAGTTATAAAAGGTTTTGAGAAGTTGCATTTTATTTCATTTTATGAATGTCAAGAAAATGAGACTCATGAACATGATTTAAAATAGTATAAACATGCATACACATCCAATAAGTGTTATTGATGGTTGTAGCTTCATCCAATGGCAATGCTAAGTATCTTGAAATCCTTATCTTCTCTTGAATATCCTAGTTTTTACTTTAGCAAGACAATTAACCCATTCTCAACAATTAGTAATTGACTAATGAGTATTTATAAAATTAGGGATGCTAAGAAATTATAGCATATTCTTATATCTTGGATAATCAATCATTAGTTGACTTTTGTTTAAAATGTGAAAAAAACACAAAGTTGTACAGTCTTTGACATTTGGATGATTCCCATCATTTTTAAAAATAAAGCTATAATGTTTCTTCCACTTGCATGAAGTTTTTATTATTTTTTTCGGTATTCATCATATTCACTCGCATACCTAACATGAAGAGACTCTTATTTTTTTCTCCATCATATCACTGATTTCTCTTATCCATTTATAATTTTATTTTCGTACACTTTCCCCACAGGTTTCTCTATGGTATCTAGTTTTAGATACAAGATTTTGTCCCTCCCTAATTTCTAACTAAATTCTTGCATTTACACTCTTTTGGTGGCTCATTAGTGTCTTCATGAAAAATAGGTCCAATGGAAGCATATTTAGAAACCCATTCATCTTGAAAACTCTTTGAAATTTCCCATTCACCTGGCTTCGTTTTTTTGGATCTATGATGAATTTCATGATTTACTTGTGAGGTTTAATCATCAACACTTTTAGAACCAAATTATATTAAACCAGATGTGTCATGATCATTGGCATTATTACTTGCATACACTGATTTAAAGTGATCAGAACCTTATTGAACATGATCTTGATCATAAGAAAGAATGCTTAGCTCTAGTTGATTTTCTAAACCAATATTTATTTTTAAAGGTTATTCTTGTTGATGTTTATTAAAATATGATAACAAGACACTTGAACTAGGAGTAGACATTTTACAAATCAAAAACCTTTCAATGTCAACTTTATGAATCACCAATGTGAAGCACTCCCTTGATTGATGAAATCACTATTCCAATTCTTAAATTAACATTTGTATTAGTAGATTGAAAGTTGGCACCTAACAATAAGAAATGATACAAGTACATTTATTTATAAATAGTTGAGAAATGAACTACCAAAATATCATTTTAAAAATGATATTATAGACAAAATCTACATCTGCACAATCTATAAATTTAAAAACTAAAACTTGAACCAAACCCAAACTCACTTGTAAATTCAAAACAAGGAAATACAGGCCAACATAAATTTATAAGGATATGATACAAATTTTTAGTGACAGTTTTGATGCACTTTGGATCTTTATTTTTATGGTTGTAGAATAACACTTATTCTAGGAAGTAATAAATGTCTCTAAGATGTGCATAGGGCTTTTTTTTATAAATTTAGAGAATAATAATGAATGATGCACTAATTAAATATCTCAATTATCAAATATATGTATATGTGAATTAGATTTAAAATAATATAATCTAACCTGTCCAACACAGTAAAGCCTATAAAAGAGGTAATCTCTTGAAGGAAAGATTTCTAATTCTATAAAAGTGGTTTATCAATGAAAATAGAACAATGAAAAGAAAAATATAATCACTATTATAACTAAGAGAAACTAAAACAACAAACTAACATACTCATAATTCAATGTCAAATATCATATTTTAATGGTCAATATTATATTAGTCTTCTGAAAGAATTAAGAGGTTTGTACTCAATGTATGCTAATTATTGCACATGATCTTACCATATGTACTCAATTTTTTTAGTTGTGTCATTTTCTTTTTTCATAGTTGTCTTGACTTATGGCCCCATAGTCAGTTTATTATTTATACTCTATACTCTAATTTTTTGTCACAATTTTTTATATACTCAATCTATTATGTTATTTGGTTGGTCTTTACCACATAGTTATTTTAAACAAATAAGAATCTAATTTCATCTAATAAATTCTCCTTTTAAATAAACAATAAATTGATTTCTTCTAAGAAATAATGGCATGCAAGATACTTCTTTTAAACAATGCATAAAGAATAAAATGAATAAACACAATAGAGCCTTGTGATCATTTCAACTATTTTTCTAACTAGCTCAAAAATACCCATTCCACAGATTTTGAGTTTAAAGAAAAGATTTGCATATATACACAAAATTTCCAAGAAAACCAACATGCATAGTATTTTGAGAAAATATCTTAAAAAAAAATATTTTCAAGGAACTTATCATTATATTTATTCATTTTATGATAGATAATTGTTCATGCAAACAACTTCTCTCAGTGTTTATAAAAAAAGAAACACAAATCCATACTTTGCAGTTATAATCATAAGAAAACTAGCTAATAAATTGTCTGCACCTCATCCAAATCTTTCAATTTATAAAGCTTTACTTCCACCAATAGCTTGGATCCATGACTATAAAAATAGAGAAACCATCAGAAAAAATCTTTAAATAAAACATTCTCAAGGAAATTATCATTATATTTATTCATTTCAAGACAAATGATTATGCATACAAATAACTACTCCTAGTCTTCAAAACAAAGAAACATAAATTCATATATTGAAGTTGCAATCACAAAGAAACTAGATTAGAAATTATCTTCACCTTAATTTCCAACCTCTCATCCCAATATTTTGACTACATGATATTTGCTTATGCCAATAGCTTGCATCAATGAATATAAAAATCAAGAAACCATCAACAAAAATATTTAAATAAATGTTTTTTAGAGAACTTATCATTATAATTATTCATTTAAAGATAGACAAATGTGAATGTAAACAACTACTCTCAGTATTTAGAACAAAGAAACACAAATCCATACCTTGGTATTATAATCACAAGGAAACCATATTATAAATTGTTTACACCTTCATTCCCAACCTCTCATCCTAATCTTCTGACTACCATATCTTCTCTTCTACAAGAGCAGGTATAAATGATAAGAAAAGTTCAGAAAATGTCACATATGTATTTTAGCAACTTCCATTAATCCCATGGAAGATGTGTTGGACCAACATTAAATTTTGACTTGGGCCCTTCAATATTTTGGTGCAAATTCACTAAAAATGGGGCAAAATCTAAACCTCAATCCCCATAGCTTTAATTACACCTACACCACATTCAATGATAGAAATAAAATAAACATTAGGTTTGAAAACTATTTATTATTAACTTTTTTAGTTATTAAAACCATATATAAGGAAATGCATGTGGCACCAAATAATATTCAAAATATTTTCACATAATAAATATAATTATTACCTTAATCTTATTGTGTCCTAGGTGGTCCTTATTATTATATACATACATACATATGCATATACATATACATGCATGAATACATACATATATATAAATATATATCTAGTGATTCTAGACTAACCTATAGATGTCTTGTATAATTTTATGGTGAATCAAACCCATACATGTATAGTAACTCTACTGAATCTATGTCCCAAACTATGAAATTGTATAAAATTGAGGCTATTTGACCCATGTATTTTTTTGTAGAATTAGCCATTTTCAAAATTGAAGAAACCTACTTATGGTCATTTTTCCATAAATATCCACTAACATTTTCCTTACTTTGCTCTATTTGCCTTTACATCTACTTTTATTACATTATGTACATAGATTGTATTTTTTGCATATGGTTCATTTGAAATTTTAGTGTTGGCTTGTTTTATCTTGAAGGTTTTGTGAATCCTTCATCCTTATTATTGGTATTTGTTCCATTGCAACTCAACCACATTATACGAAGATAATTCTTGAAGATTCTTAGTGATCACATGTTTATCTTTATCAATTTTAGTATCACCTTCTCTTATTTCTTATCTAAAATTTTGTAATTCCTCTTTAAGGAAGTTTATATTAAGGGGGATATCATTGTAATTTAAACTCCCTTCTTTTTTGTAAAGGTTTTCTCCACTTTTATAGCCCCAATTTAAGCTTAAGGGGGAGTGTTAGATAATTAACCTTAATTTGGGTCATTCTTATAGGTTTATAGGCTTATCCTAAGTCTTATGTGCATGTGAATTTATTATATTTATAAATGTATTTAACTTAGATTGATGAGGTGGCACTCACCTCTTTTGTTCACTTATTAAATTTATAGTTAATTGCATGTAACTCCTCTCCCCCCACATGGAACATACATCTTTCTCAATTTTAAGAGTATTAAAGACACATGAAACATATGCTAGATATTGTAATTGTAACTTATTTTCTCTCTTTGTAAAGAGCTCTCATCTCCCTTTCTTCAACACTTGATACACTCTCAACACACTCTTATTTATATAGTCTTACTTTGGCATTCTCATTTTTCTCCTAGCCTAAGGCCATTCTTCTCCTAGCTTCTTCATGTTATTTTAATCAGAGATTCTTATTGCAAGATTTTAATACTGGTGTAGGGTTTTTCATCATTCAATGGTTTCCTTAATTTTCACCTTTGCCTCAACTTTATGGTTTGTATTTTTTACAAGGTAACATTGTTTCATTACTTGTTTTCAACTTTTTTCTAATTTGATTCTTATAAATATTCTAATATTCTCTAACAACATAATAAATCTTTAGAACTGATGATAAATTATGCAACCTACAAATTTTATAACCTTTGTATCAATATTTCATATGAAGGTAGGAATCTACACAACATATAACATGTCAAGGAGGGTGTAATATGATAGGAAAATTAAAAAAATAGACCAAAACATACATAAATGAAGATTAATAATTTAAAATTACATAATACTTATAAAATTGACAATGTATAAGAGGAAAACATCAATTATTTATTAGATTCAAGGCATAATCCAACATTATAAGACTCAAAATAAGTAGAGTCTTGTCATACCCAAGAAGAGGGATCATGAAAAAACCTTTTTTAGTTCTATATATAATAAATAGAGATGAGAGAGAAGAGAGAACTAGGAGACCTGATAAATTCTACTATTACTCCATCAATCTATCCTATATAAGAAAAAGTGACAAGGAAAATGGAGGCATTAACTATTTTCCAATGTACTAAGCTTATTCAATTAAGATCTTGAAAGAATCTTGGCATAGTGGTGGAAGTGGAGACCTTATTTTTTTCTCTTTGTCCTTAGTAAGGCATGTGGATGATGGGTGTGCTCCTTAAAGACTTATATATTCTTTGAAAACTCCTATATTAATAACCTTAACTCAATTCTCTCTTTCTTTCATACATGCATGCTAGAGATAATCTATCCCAAGTTTGACTTTTATCCTTAATTTCCATACTTTTCTAAATGTTGAACCTAAAAATAGACCTCATATTCTTATTTGGAGTTTGGGGTTGACTTTACATGAATAACACTCCATGGGGGGAGTTACACATTTCAAGGGGTAGTTTTCAATGATTACATACCTCCTTCATACTATTTATAACCACTTAATCCATACATAGTAGTGTTATATAGGTTGTAGAAGCATGAATTATCTAAAATTGGCTTTGAAGTTTATGTGAAGGCCTCTTGGATGGGTTGAAAAATTGGTATATCCTCATATTTAATCATTATCACTCTTTGATAATTTATTAAACCTATCTTTTCATGCATGAAGGCTCCATCTTGCCTTATCTTCTACCATGTAAACCTACAACTATCCCTTTACAACCCTAAAATACTCTTATAAATTTGTATTAGGTATATAATATAGGTTTTGAATAAATGAAACTATTGAAATCATGTTTAATTTTATTAAAACTTGCTTGAAACCTTGACACTTATTCAACTCTATTAGATAGGCCTATAACTTTTAAGCATTCAACTCTATCAAATAGGCCTGCATTATGGCTCCTTAGAGATCAAAACCCTCAAAAGACTATGATTATTATAATCACCATTACATAAAATAAAATCAATATATACCAGAAATTTTCATTTCATACCATGCATAGACTTCATCTTGAAACATAAAAGGATAGTAGAGATTCGTTGACTATTGTAAAAAGGTTTAAACCTAAAGATTTCTATAGAGAAGCCTTAAAATATATAAACATGTCTTTCAAGCTTGTATATATGATTTATTAATCTCAATAACTCACCTCTTCTTATTCAACCTCATGGATATCATATTAAATATCTTCAACTTGTTGTAAAAGTTTTAAAATCCAATGGAGATACTCTTTAATATTTATAGACCTATAAATTTTAGGTGTTTGAAATCTAAATGCCATAGACTTGCATACATGTTTATATGATTGAGATTTATAGGGTACCTCATAAAACTCCTAATTAAATCTTACAACTTAAGATAAGGATAATATTTTAGAATATGACAACCTTGAGAAGCTTGCAATCCTTACTTCCTACCTACAGACCTGTATGTGATATTACATTATGTTTTATAGATTCTCTTTATAATTTGTATTCATATAACTTATTATAACCTAGAATTTTCATTTCCTACAATCTATTTGTCTTTTAGACCTAAAAATTCCTTATTTAATTCATCATTTAGGCTTACAAGTGGATTTACTATGTTTGAAACTTGTCTTAGAGACATAGGATTTTGAAATAAGTTTGCTAGAAAGTCATCTTGAATGAAGACTAAATCATGTTTTTAATCCTCAATGAAATATATTATATGATTTTATCTATCCTTACATTCATCATGGAAGACCTAAAATAATTATTGTGGGCCTGTAGCTAGGTTATATTTTAATAAAAACATAATGATGCAGGCCTATTATACACTTGATTATGCCTGAAACCTATCTCTTCTACCTATGGGATCATCAAGATACCCTTTATATCCTAATGTAAAAAATTTTCACTATTCAAAACATGATCAAAACCTCCATTAAAACATAAGAGTAACTTGAATATGTGTAACTAAGACCTAAAAGTGGGTTTGGAGATGATTTGAAACTTGTCTCTTTGCATTAAGGGCAAGTAAAAATGTTTAATAACTCCTATCCTCTTCATCACTCTTATGAAATTATTTCTTGATAGACCTATAGTATTTTATTTTGCTTAGAACATTGTTAATTCTATTTGTAACATTTTTAATTATGCTTACAACCTATTTTTGGTCTTTACAAGCCTATAGATGAGATTTTAGACGTGCTTAAAACCATGATCCTTCACACTCAATAAGGAATGTACCTTGATTTTAGGTCTTGGATCATGTTCATGATTGTAAATTTTTCCCTTTGAGCTAAAACCTTGAAAAGAGGCTTGAGACTTCTATTGAAGGTTGTATCAAAACTGAGAATCTTGGTGAGTAAAAAACACCTCACACTTTTAAAAACCTAGCTATAGGAGCATGTAGGATATCATTTCCAATCTTAAATATCATGACCCTAGTTTTAGGATTAAAGGTTTATAATGTTCTCTTGAATCCTAAAGAGGTTTTATAGATTATTTTGTTTGATCTTTACAACATCAAAACCCTTGATCATAATCTTAGACCTCTGTACAACTTTTGAATTCTTAGAGACCATTAACACTTGATCTATAGGCCTGTAGGATCCCTAAGGACTTTGAGACTATTGAAACCTATCTTGGTGATATTAAAACATCATAACTACCATGAAATCCTTGATGTTTCTTTGGTTTACTATCAAGATAGTTATGGAATACTTACTAAAAGTTTTAGGCTTGTAATTTGGGTCATTAGGCTAATAATTCCTTATCTTAGCATTACATCCTTGAGAAAAAGGACCCTTGAAACATTAAATCATGTTTTCCTTCTTAAAACTCAAAACATTAAACCTTGAAGTATAGGCCCTTTGATGAGTTTTAATAAAATGTTTCCATCTTAATCAATCAAACAAACTCTCTTAAAGTTTGTAACTCCTCAACTTGTAGACCTATTAAGACCACAAGTCCTTTATTTTTTTACCTTGTAGGAATGAATGAAGGATGTATCATAGCTATGAGATGTTTTAAAGTCTTGATTATGCCTGGGAACCCCATCATCTTCATTGGTAGACTTATAGATGCTAATGAGGGTCATGTAGGGTTTCAAACATCTCTTTAAGGGGAAAACCCTTGGAAGTGTGCCATTGACTTCTTAAAAACCTTACCTTAGACTTCATAGATATGTAAAAACCTAAAAACCTATTGACATGGACTAGATTATCATGGAGACCTTCTAACATGCTTTAAAATTTACTACTAGGTTTTTGGACCTATAGATGCATTTTTGGAAGCTTTGAAACCTTGATTCCACTTACTAAAAAATGTTATAGGCCTCCTATGGACTTGACCATGCTTGACTATCCTTAAAACCTTGGTAATATGCATGTGGGTGAAAGTTCCTTACTTGGAAACCTCATTTTATTAGTCTGCAACTTTACTAATGAGCTTAAAACCTTTAAAAATATGCAAGCATCTTAGACTGCCATGAGTATGTGTTATTTTACCATTAAAATATGTTTATTCTCTTAAAACCTGTATACATCTAAATTTTTTCACTTCATTAATCATCACTAATATTACTATTAATCAACACTAATTTCACTTATCTTGTATAATCTTATCTATCTCCTTTAATTTCATCCTAATATCACCCCTTCTAATCATTTTTATATTATCTCCCTTATTTATTCTTCATCATGTTAACCTTATGTTATCCCCACCAATCTATTAATTATTTTAAACATGTCTTAATCTTATTCTAACCCCACTTATCTATTATTTGGGAATTTAAAATTCCCATGACTCACATACCCACCTACCCTAGCCTATTGATAGGCTCTCTTACATCCCTAGTCCTTAATCACCTATCCTAATCCCCTACTAATCTTACTTAAACCCTAATGGATTCTAGAATTCTCCAATTTTAGAATCCTCTCCAACTTAGCCCTTCCTCTCTAAAAGCTTCTATTCAAGAGACTTCTAAGGAAATTTTTAATTCATTTTTAATCCTCCCTCTCTCTTCTATTTAAACAAGCCATTACTCCATGGACAAACCAAGAGATGAAACCATAATACCTCCATGCCAATATAATCAATAAATCCATGCTATAATCAAAGTCATTGATAAAGTTATCATTATGTCAAAATTCTGAGCCTAACCATAGCAATTCACAAACAAAAATCAATAATCATTAAAAATCCACTTGAAGATCTTAGAGACAAGATAAGAGGAGAAAGGAGATGGTAATAATTTCCTTATAATTTCTAATTTGATTCCATAATCTCTCCCTTTGATGTTATTGTGTTTGGATTAAATTTGCTATATATAGTAGTTTTTAATCAATAACTTGAAATATAATCATATAATTGGCGACCACAGTGGGACAATCCATTCAATTTAAATATCTTGCCTATTAAAAGTGTTTTGATAGTTTGTAGGACTAATTGGATGAAGAACAAGATCTAAATTTGATCAAATTTTCACATACAACCAAAAATTGATTTTGGTCTACAAATCATGATATTGCATCTATGGTTTTTCCATAAGATTAGTGATTTTGTACTAACCATCCTTTTAACCATTAATAGCTTGATACTTTGATAGGTTTCTAAATTTTCAAAATACCACATATTCATAAAGGGAAATTTTGTTATAAAGTTGTGATTTTGACATTTAAATTGTAGTTTTGTGATAATGTAGCCTTTGTTGTTTGATTTCAAGAAAAATCATTGATTTTCAATCATGATATTGACATAAATTCATAATATTACCTTTATAAAAGGCAATGTTGACTCAAACATAAGCACGCTAACCCAAATATATGTGTTTGATATTTGACAATCTATTTTGCCTATATTGGGTTGTTGTTTGCCTATAGGGAAAGGAAGCTTCTATCCAAAAAACTCAAGCATTCCTAAATACTCCCTCTAAACTATCTAGCATAAAATAGGTCATAAAAGGCATTCAACAAATACATTTAGTATTTGTAAATATCTCATTGTTAACCCCTTTTAAATTTTTGTAAACATATTACCATTTTATGTATCTATCAATATTACATAAATTTCATAGGCATCTTGTAGATAGTTCATTCTACCTTAAAATTTATTGTCTTTTGTAAAGATCACAAAACCACATATCATGAATCACGATATTGAATCAAATTTGTATTATTTCCTAAACCATAATATTTTTGTGTTAACTACATAGTTACACTTAACTACCAATCAATAAAATTTCATATTTTGACCTATGATATTGCAATTTGAGTCATGATATTGCTTAACCAATAGTGGTTTTTCAAAATCTGTGTGATTACAGTTATAGTTAGTTAATTTCTTGAAAAAACATGCATTATCCATCTATGATATTGTCCTAAACTTATAGTTTTGTGCACTTGAAAGTGATTTTACATATATATCACTGTGTATCTATGGTTTTGCCTTCTATAGTTACATTTTTGCACTCATTTTTAGATTCAAATTTTCCTTTATTGAGTGCATTTTAAAATCATTTTTCATGATTTTTGAGTCATTTCAAGTATATCGTAAGTCCCAAAAAGATCATACCAAAGGCACTACCATTGGACCCCATCAAACATGTTGCCCCTTGAACCCCTAAGGGGTACTGTCCTTTGACCCCTTTAGGGGATGCCACCCTGAGACCCCCACATCATGGCCCCTCATCCAAATAAGTTATAGAGATAAATCATGATTTTTTAGTGGTTTTTATTAAGGCTTATTGGACTAACATTTTATTTCTTGCAGGGGTGAATCTAATGGAAATTTTGACTTTCTAACATATTCTCTTTAAGGTCATATATTTTATCTAATGTCTTGTTTTACAAGTTTTTCCTCCAAGATTTCCAATTGAAACTACTAATCATTTATCTTATAGGTTGCCTATCAAAGTTATTTTAGCAATTTTAAAAATCATCTTATAAATGTATTATATATTTTGTATATATCACATCTAAACTAATCAACTAATAAATCATTTTGTCCCTTTGTGTGTCACTTAAGGGATAAAGTGGTGTATGATTTCCTCTTTATGTCCTTGTGGTGATCCTTGGAGGATCAAAGACCACTAATAAACCCTTCCATTTTTTATTTTTATGGTCAACATGATTTGGAATTGAAACCCACACACTTACCATAGTCTTAGGGGGATAGTGACTATCAATTTCACCACCACACACCAATCCACACTATGTGTTCCAATGGAGTATAAATATCAAGGATAGTTTCATTAGGATAATCGATTGACCCCATACAAGTCTTACGTGAAGGGAAAGAGTTGATTCTCTAAACTAGGCATTAGACATCACCCTATGTGAACTTGTGCCCTACTGTACCTAGCATATATTAGGGATGCCTTTAGAGAGCTTGTTTAACCTAGATTAGAACCATCAGCCATAATAGATGATTTATTGTCAGAGTCAGTATTAGCTCCCAAGTGACCATCATGTATAGACAGAGTTGAGAGGGTTTGGGATATTCCATAGTGGGTCATTGACCTATAGGCTCACCACAAAGCTATTAGATGGTGTAATCAATATATTCCACACCCAAAATAGTTTACTAGTGATAAGTTTGTGGTTTTCTTGATTTTTTGAGTGGTGTGATAGATCAGTGTTGTTTGAAATCCAATTCAACCTCTTACTAAAGGCTATACACACCTACCTAGGTATTTTTCATCATCTTTTTTATCCTTATACATCCTTGACCACATCCTCTAGAACATCTTTTCTTTGTACATTTTTTTATATCCTTTTAATCTTATCTCATCTTGTCCTAGTCTAGTCTTACCTACCTAACACTAGTCATACCCCACCCCTTCCTTAACCTAATCAAGGCATGTCATCCCTCCATCATATCTTATCATAGTCTAACCTCATTAATCATCCCTAGCATCATATTTATCACTTAATCCACCTTGAATATAACCAATCTTAGTCACATCCTAGTCCTTTCATCACCTTATCTTACTCATCCTTAGAGTCTTGGTACAAACCATATTACCCATCACAAAATTACCTTAGTCAACACTAGGTCACTTGTTTTGACCTTTTCTAGCCTAATAACCTTATCCACCATCCTAAAAACCTAGTCTTAAACATAACTCAACTAATACCCTTGTCTATACTAGTCTTATCATCAAGTTTGTAGTCAAACTTTGGTCTTAATCCATCTTGTCAAACAAACTCTTTCTATATCAGGGTCCTGATTCTAAGATTGCTTGTGTCTAATCAAGTTTGAGTCATAATAATAATCCTATCAATTTATTAATCCAAACATCTCATCCTATTTGAGTTAATCATATTAGTATTTATCAAGTCTTAATCCAATCAATCCCTAGTTAAAATTAGTCTTTTGGGCTAGTATATCCCCCTATCAAATCTTAAAGCTTGTCATAGCTCACCTAGTCAAATAGAGTCTAAATAATCAAATTCTAACTCATGTCCTAAAATTTTTTACTTAAATATTATCTTATCCCATCACATCACCTAAAAAGTATCCAATAAAACTTGAATCAAATCAAAGCAAGCCTTTGTCCAAATTTATTACACACATCCCATCTTCATCCATTAATATTTCCATTCAATCCCCCACACCTATTGATTGGGGCTAAAAAATCACCTAATTTATACTTTAATCATCCTAATCCATGGCATATAAAATAAATTTGGTTAATACCCTGATAGAGAAAATCCTCATAACTAATAGGGATATTCTCCTTTCTCTCTTCCTTGAGATGAATAATCCACATCCTATAGACTTTGATCCCATCCACCCAACATTACCTCCAATCTACACCCATCCATGTTAGTCCCATTCAAATACTCCATCCACAAATCATAGCCAGTCATCTACCCCTTCCTACACTAGCAAAGGGAATCCAATCCTAACCACCATCTACTACTCATCCAACTACCTAGTTAAGTCAACAACCATCTGATTCAAAGTCTAATACTTCCACATCTAAGTTAATAAGTGAAGAAATCCCTTGTAATCCTCTTCTTTATCATTAGAATCCCTCTTCCACTATCTTTTTTCCAATGACATGATGGTTTATCCACCCATATGACATCTTAATCCTAACAATCCTAGGCCCTCTTGGTATAACACTAATCACTAATATATATATATATATATATATATATATATCACCAAACCTAGGGGTATACTATTAATCAATGTCATAATTTCCAAAACTATATCCAAGACCTCATCGACCATGGTGGCATTGAAATTTAGAATGAATCAAATGAGTCTAGGTGAATAAGAAGAGGTATGCAAATATTCTATTCCTAATCATGATCAATCCCTTCCCTCTCCAAACCAAAGTCAAGACACCACATCCACTTTCCATGTTCCCCCCATATTATACAAATCCTCCATCAAAGATAATCTTGTTCCCCATGAGCCTAGTCCTCCCTTTCCTCATGATTCCTTATTTCATGGGCCTATCCTTGAAAAATTCATTATCTCTCCATCATCTTCCTATCATCCATCATATCAAAGACCCCATGTTGAGAGGTCATTTGTAGACAAAGAATCCTCTAATAGTAGCATCACATCTTCTATATTAAATTCAACATTAAAGTTAATACAAGTGGTATTTACATTAATATCATGTTTAATACCAGTATCTAAATCATATTCCTCACCAAAAATATCATCCTTCATAGATGATGTAGCAAATGATGATTATGCCTGATCTTTTAAAGATACCTCTAATTTAGATAACAATCAATCACCAATCCTATATTTTGATCCTAATCAAGATGGTGACATCATAACATAATTCTTACTAGCTTTATCTATAAAATATATTCAAAGTGAATTTGATCCTACTTTGGATGTGTATACTACAACTAGTCGTAATGATCCTTTTGATGATCTTGAGGAGATTTTCTCTAATGTCAAAACTAGTTATCCAAGGAACCCCTACCATCTCCACTAACTTAATCCATCATAGATCCTTTATTTCCCATCAATTATCATTTAATCACCTCCTTCCATAAGGATGAACATGAAAATACATCATTGGACTCTTTCCCAAGTAATATAATATGTGCCATAAATACAAATATCCAAGACCATATTCTAAAAGTCATAAATCATGATCAAATCACCTTTGATCCCATAAGTCAAAATAAATAATATTCAAATCATCATTCTAATCCAAAAGTATATTCCCTTGGTGAATCCAAAAATCATGCACTATGTGACTGTCAAAGTCAAAATAATCACCATCTATCAATTCAAAAAATTAATCTTCTCTAGTGAAGCCCAAAGTCAGGCACTTGGGGGTAGTAAAGAAATTAACAAGTCTGACAATCAAATTAATGTCAAAATCACTATCAGTATGGCCAATAATTATTTAAATCATCATATCAAAGATGAACTACAAATACAAAGTGTCTTGGATCTCTTAAATTATGTTATAATATGGCACAATTCAAATACAAAATGTCTAACATCTCTAATGATGTGTGAAACTGCTAGTCCTAATCCTCAAACACCCATCACACCATCCTCTTATGATCTTATCATCCATTCAAGTCTAACACACCCTCATGATCATCAATATGTAATCCAAAACATACCTTACACTACCTACCTAGGCAACATTATCTCTTATAGAGGTGATAAAGACTCATGGTCTAGATATCTTGAAGGGTCTCAATCAATAATCAATGAAGATCACATAGACAGACATACATCCAGTAACAACAACATGATCTTAGCATAAAAGTTTTATAGAATAGGTGTTGAATAAATATCCATCAAGTTTTATAATTCTTTCATCTCATACCCATATCTAATAAATTGAGATTCCCAAAGTCAAAAAATAAAATAAAATAAAAATCATTTATCGAATGGTGAAAACTAGTCATCTACACCTTGGGAAATTACTATGATGAAAACTAGTTTATAGCACCATGGTAACATAAAATATTATATACATTGTACCTCAACATTTTGGGGTAAATTTAATCAATCCTTTGTCCTTCCCATCCATCCCATCCATGTCATATCCCTCTATCCATTATTCCTACGCATCATCTACCATCATATCATGCATCCTATTATGTCAATCATTCTTACCCATATTGAACTTTGTAAGGGAGTGAAAAATGTCTTGAGAAATGTTCTATAAAATCTTCGCATATCTTCCAATGGACACTCAGGTAACTAATATCTTCTTCCTTCCTGATGTGGTCACTAGCAATCCCTAGTCCATTCTTCCTTGGTCTTCATCCCCTTTTTAGCATAACTATCATGATTTTGTCATCCCATCCATCATTATCCTAGTTACTAGGCTTGGTATTCCTTTGGATAATAAATCCTTTATATAGTGTACATGTATATATCCAAAGAACCCTAAAAATTATAAAATCCATAAAATCCAAAAACATTTAGTTAAATTATCTTATGTCTTAAATATATTGGTCATCTTATCCTAGGCATTTTTTTATCTATCATATTGTCATCCCACCTTGTATTATGCCCTAAATCTCATTCTATCTCAATTATCTATTAATATGTCATCTTGTCCCATATATCTTATCTGGGGTCTTAGTCATCTTATAAGCTTGTCATCTTATCCTATCTTATAACCCAGTCATTTTATTATCCTGTCATCTTGATTTATCTACTAGGGGTCTTGTCATCTAAGTCCTTATCCATAACCTTATCCTTATCCTAGTCTGTAGTCTTCTTCAAGTCCACACATTATCCAAATTCCTAACCTTAATCCAAATTCACATCATCATAGCCAACTTGGTCCAACTCATCACTGATCAATCACCATGTTGACTCTCATTAGGATAATTAGACAATACATAATGACATAACATGTAGATACTTGTGTGTGTTACTTGTCTTATCTTTGTTGTTTGACTTTTTTATGTGTGTGTGTGTGTGTGCGCGCACACGTGTGTGTGTGTGTGTGTGTGTACATACATACATACATACATATATATATATATACACACACACATACATATATATATATATATATATATATATATATGTATATATATATATACATACATATATATATATATATATATATGTATGTATATATATATATACATATATATATATATTTTTATATATATATATATGTGTGTGTGTGTGTATAAATATATATGTATATATATGTATGTATGTATGTATGTATGTATGTATATATATATGTATGTGTGTATATATATATATATATATATAGTTGTCTTCTTTTTTTATGTTTATTTTTAGTATTGCATCATGTCTCTTTTTATATATTAGGAAATGAACAAGGATGTTATGATGACACCAAAAATACAATGATGATTTTTAAGTACCCTTGATTATGCATAGTTTTCTATTTACCCCTTTTATCTACACTTTGTCATAATGTCCTCTTGGTCATACTTATATCATGGGGCATACTACCAAGTTCCATGTTTATCAAATTGTTTAGACAATGATGAGTCTTATTATAGCAGTGATAGATTGATCATTTATTCTAATCCATTTAATCATCTCACATCCCATATCAATCATTTATCATATTCCTTTGTCTTCCAACCAATCATCAAATTCTAATCATTCCTCCTAGTCATATTATCATCACATATATATCCTAAAGTCATTCATCTATCATCTCCTATAATATCCAATCATTCCTCTAAGTCCTTTTATAATCACATATATATCCTATAACCAATAATCTATCATATCTCTAGTCTTCCACATCTAACATCTTAACTTAGCTTTAAATCCAATCATCACACTTAACATCTATCTAATAAATAACATGTCCAACAATCACCATCACCCTAATATCCTAATCCATAATTTTCATCCTTTATCCTCTAGTCTGAATTACATTAGATTGATGTCTTTTCAAACCATGTAGGTAGTGCTTAGTCACATGCTGTGCCTAAGGTTAGCTCAACCAATCTCTCCTCATCCCCATCATTCATCACCACATTTATCTTGTCTTGCATCAATAAAATCTTTGGGCTATAATATCACTCATTTATCAATTAGTTTATTGATTAATCACCATCCCTAAAGTTATCTCCCTAATATTTTTATCAATTACCCACACCTATCAATTGGGCTTGACATATCACAACATCCATCTTTTCTTTCATTAGTCATCCATTATCATTGATTGGTCAATACATCATTTAAATTTTATGATTCTTCCTTTGATTGGGGCATGACCATGATCATAACTTTATCATCTCTTATTTCCTTACATGTGTCCTTTCTATGGATATTATCACTAACAATCACATTATGGCTCATTTATTTAATTCAATAGAATCCAATTCTTCATCTTTATATTTTAGGGTCACTCAATCATATCATTTGACTTCAACCCTATGATATAATCATCATTAATATTATCAAATCATTATTTTTATTTGGCCTGATGATATCCCAACATGTGTCCTTATTTGGCATATGTCAACAACTCATGGCCTTTATAATCTTGGTCTACAGCTCTCCTTGGCATGTGTCCTTGCCTGGGATATGTCACAAGCTTTAAACCTTTTATATTATCATCATCATGTTTCCACTCCTTGCACATATGTCTTTGTTAGAATATCATCACTTTTTAGCTCAATTCTTAGGTTGAATTCATATTCTTCAACATCTATATCACATCTCACCCTTCATTATTATTTTTTAGTGGTCATCCATCTCCTTCTTCCCTACATGTCCATTCAATCGGGGGATCATACCCACTAACATCATCCATGAAATGGTTTTTATTTGAAAGGTCATTACTCATTCCATTTTTCCACTAGCAATGCCCTTTTAAATAGGAGTAAAATGTATAGATATAAATTTGATTGATTCATTAATAATCACTAATATTACTATTAGTTGACACTAATTTCACTTATCCTATCTAATCTCATTTATCTCCTTTAATTTAATCCTACTGTCACCCCTTCTAGTCATTTTTATATTATTTCCCTTCTTTATTATTCATCATTCTAACCTTACATTATCCCCACCAATATATTAATTATTTTAATCATGTCTTAATATTTTTATAACCCCACTTATCCATTATTTGGGAATTTTAAATTCCCATGACTTACCTAACTACTTACCCTAGACTATTCATAAGTTCTCCTACATCCCTAGTCCCTAATCACCTATCCTAATCCTCTACTAATCTTAATTAAACCCTAATGGATTATAAATTATATAATTCTATAATCCTCTCCAACTTTTCCCTTCCTCTCTAGAAGGCTCTATTTTAGAGGCTTCCAAAGAATTTTTAATTCCTTTTTAATCATCCCTCTCTCTTCTATTTAAACAAGCCACTCCTCCATGGATAAACCAATATATGAAGCCATAAGGCCTCGGTGCCCAATTAACCAAGCCATTCTATAATCAAAGTCATTGATCAAGCTATCATTATGTCAAAATTTTGAGTCTAGCCATAACAATCCACAAACAAAAATCAAGAATCATTAAAAATTTGCTTGAAGATCTAGGAGAGAAGATACGAGGAGTAAGGCAATGGTAAGAATTTCCTTATTATTTTTGATTCACTTCTATATTATCTCCTTTTTATGTTATTATATTTTGGGTTAAATTTTCTATATATAGTATTTTTTAATTAATAACTCAAAACTACAATCATACAAAACCTATATACAAACCCTATCTAGATACCTCAACTATCAATGCTTCTTGAAAACATGGTCTGAAAAAAAATTTATAAGTTCCTCATATTTTACTATTAACTTCATGGAAGCATTAGAAAGTATTTGAAAACTCATTTTGATGATCCACAAACTTGAAAACTATTTAAAAGGTAAAGTCACAGTCTTAGGGATTTAGAGAGGTTTTATATTGTCTATAAGAGGAGTAAGGCAATGGTAAGAATTTCCTTATTATTTTTTATTCACTTCTATAATCTCTCCTTTTGATGTTATTCTATTTTGGGTTAAATTTTCTATATATAGTATAGTTTAATTAATAACTCAAAACTACAATCATACAAAACCTATATACAAACCCTATCTAGATTCCTCAACTATCAATGCTTCTTGAAAACATGGTCTAAGAAAAATTCTATAAGACCCTCATATTTTACTACTAACTTCATGGAAGCATTGGAAAGTATTTGAAAACTCATTTTGATGATCCAAAAACTTGAAAACTATTTAAAAGGTGAAGTCACAGTCTTAGGTATTTAGAGAGGTTTTATATTGTCTATAAGAGGAGTAAGGCAATGGTAAGAATTTCCTTATTATTTCAGATTCACTTCCATAATCTCTCCTTTTGATGTTATTCTATTTTGGGTTAAATTTTCTATATATAGTATTTGTTAATCAATAACTCAAATTTTCAATCATACAAAACTTATATACAAACCCTATCTAGATTCCTCAACTATAAATGCTTCTTGAAAACATGGTCTAATAAAGATTCTATAAGATCCTCATATTTTACTACTAACTTCATGGAAGCATTGGAAAGTATTTGAAAACTCATATTGATGATACACAAACTTGAAAACTATTTAAAAGGTGAAGTCACAGTCTTAGGGATTTAGAGAGGTTTTATCTTGTCTATACTCTTCTTAGTGGAACAAAAAATTTATGTCCCTCATGATCAATATAAGCATCATTGGTAAGATCCTTAAAACCCTATCAGTATTCCCCCAGCCATGCATTTGCAAAACAAATATAGGACATAACTATTCTCAATAAACAACCCTATCAACATGGTTTCTTGGATATGTTCTATGATTTCAAACCTGCATTAGATAGTTCAAGGGTTATTACTTGACCATGGATGATTTTATTTCCCTATTAAAACCATTTTATCATTTTGGATTCTCTTAAAGGCTCTACAAATGCATTATAAACTTGAAACTTTATGATTTTAGCTTATTTTCAAAGCTTGTTTCCTCTTTGAAAATCTTAAGACATTTAGAGACCTACGTCAAATCTTGAGGAAGACCTTATCATATATGTTCCTTTATTTAAAATGAGATCATGTAGACCTATTGAATACCTTCAACCTATTCTATTTCATGGATAGTCCTTGATCTAGCATTGTCACTTCTTGGAAACATTAGAAACATCTTTGGAAAATATGGAAACTGGGTTGGTTATGTGATCAAAAGATTAAGAAGGATGAGAAAGACCTAAATCATGGCTTGGAGTAACCTTTCCCATGTTTAAAGGAATTTAAATAGTCCTTAAGGAGGTGGAAATAAGTAGGAAACAACTAAGTAAATCAAGTCTTTACATGTTAGACATGGCTTTAAATTAATATAAGTATTTTTTAGGCCTCATAATGACCTCAATGAATGGCTTTTTATATTTTTCATTTGTTTTATGACGTTATGAGTGCCATTTTAAGAAAATTTTACTTTATTTATTATTTAAAAGTAATTGATATGCCTTTACAAGGCTAATATGGCCCTCATGGATGACTTTTTAGGTCTTCTAATAGGGTTTTGCATTAAAGAGCAACTTGAATGCTTTGTCATAAAGATAGAACTTGGCAAGGTTAGCAAGACCTTATATAATAATTTTGACATATTAATATTTAAAATCACTCTAATAGGAACCCTACATGACTAATGCTAACCTATGACCATAAAAATTGATTGTAAGACCTCATCCAATGAATAAAAATTTCTTAAGGAACCTCAATGACTCCACATATACATGTCCTTAGGCTATTATAGTAATCATGAATAAGCATATTAGGTTTCAAGAGACTAAGGTGACTTGAATGTTTAACACTCATAAGACAACTTAAAAATAAGTACTTAATCAAGAATTCAAGTGAGCAAACCTAACCTATTAATCCTTATTTCCATATCAATCATAGGTGCAGTATACCTACAAGTCTAAAGTACTAAAAGAGAATCCCATGAGATATATTTTCCAAGTTACAAGCTAGGTCACCATATGTATATTATCACACACTTCATCTTTATGAACACACAAGCCAACACATATGGGAGAACTACATAAGTTTGAGGCCCTCTTCAATGTATTAGCTATGTAAGAATATCCCATTAATAGATGGGTCCTTGGGGTAGATTTTCATGTGCCCACCAACCCATTTTTCCCATAGTCACCCCAAGTGTGAGGAAATTAGGGTTTGATAATTTGACTAAGAGTGACAACCTATGTGTATGAATCATATACATTATAATAAAGGTGACAAAAAATCAATAAGGATCTAGTTGGTCATGTCTATATCTAATCAATATTCTATATAAGACACTTATGTCTAGTTTAGACACCAATGTTGACACAACTATCAAGGTCCAATGCAATCACCTTAGGCCACAAAGTGTAAAATTATAAAATATAATGACTATTCCAAGATCTCAACCTAGTCTAGTTCCATCTTATTTCAATCCAAATAAAATATGCATTCACATAGTAAACTAGATAAGTACCCTTTTTTTAAATTCATTACAATATCAATCAATAGTTTTACTTTATATTTTTGGTATATCTTAGAATTTAAATTTAGAATAATGTTTATCTAAGTTTTCACATTAATTGTCTTAGTATAGATCTATTTATCACCCTTGTGCTTATTCATTTCTATATTCTTAACCCTAGATATCTTCATATCAAAAAATGCATATCTTTATAATCAACATAGTAGTCATAATTATATTCATAAATGTAACAAACTGATTATAATATATCATTACAATCATCTTCTTCATTGATATAGTGATTTTTATAGATGAATTATCCATACTTTGGAATTGTAGTAATATATGTCACATTGGATTATTATATTTATTATATATAATTATTTTTATCTTATGCTTGGTTAATAATTTATTAATATATAACTATAACCATTATGTCATAGCCTTATTTTTTTATTGAGGTTAAAAGAGGAATTTTTAAACTAGGGTCCCCAAACTCTAGGATAAGAACAAAATAAGCAAGATCAAGGGTCTACCAAAGACCCAAGAGAGTTATACAGATAAAATAAGGCTAGATAAAACTATAAGGTAGCCTAGATACAACTATAAGTCAGCCTAGATACAAGAAAAAAATAACAATAGAATAATATAAAAAATAAAATAGTCTATTCCATATCCAAGTTTCCTGAGACATCCTCCTAGCATATGTTTATCCTTTTGAGGTTTGAATAAATTTGCAAGAAAATTTTGTCTTTATCTATATCCTTATGATAGATTATACACTTTAATTTTTTACCTTTTCATTTACCTCCTAATTTTGTGTCAAATAACTCACTTAGATGAGTCCTCAAATTATTTACATTTTTTATCCCCTCACTCATGGAAACCTTGGTGCAATTTACCAAGAAACTAACATTGTGTTTGAGCTTCTCATTCTCATTCTCAAGAATTCAACCCTAAACTAAAGACTCTAAATTTTTTTATTTTTCTCCTTATCTACTTTATCTTGACACAACCTATCATTTTCCTATTAAAGGACCTTGACCTTCCCTTTGAGGTTTGTTAACTTCCTCATAAACCATCGCATGATGGATCTTTGAAGATCCAACTCTTCAACAATTTTATCAAAATTTTCCTTTAAAATAATTGACAAGGGTATTGAATTTATCATTTAAATTATTTTTTGCTTTGTTAGGGGAGAGATTACATTTGTCCTTCTCATCATCTGTGTCCTTCCTTATACTAGCTTCCATAGAGTTAGATTGAGGGGTCCTTATTCATTTTGGGTTATTCTATCTCTATAAATGGTAATAGATTCATCTTGGAAATTGAATTTAATGATATCATTTGAATCATCTATTATTGTACCATTTTTATTAACCAAGGGTCTCCTAATATGTTATTATAGTCAATCAATATGGGATCAACATGAAATATTGAAAGGCTAAACTTGGAACCAATATTCATGGAACACTGAATGAATCCTATTATGTTTTTTTTTGGATAAGGGAATATAAATTAAATGTTCAATGTCATATCTAAAATTATTAAGAAATGAAATACTACATGTATTAATCTGAGTGGCATTATTAACCATGATGTTTTTGCATTACCTACCTTCTATGTTAGGACTAATTACGAGAGGTTCAAATCTAGATAATGGAGTCTTGGTAGGCACCTTATAAACCTATTATATTGCATTATTATTCTTAGGAATGTATTTAATAATTTACTTCTTATGTTTCTCTTGGTTTGGAACATCATCTTTAGGTAACTCTTGATTAGGTAAATATTATGTGGGTTATGGCACAACTATTATGTTAGGTTCCTCTCTTTTAGGAGATATCTCAATGTCATTAGGATGTGTTTTAAGATCAATGTAATCCTTTTAAATAAGACTTATTATTTTATATTTCAAGGAAAAACATATATTTTTTAAATTTACATGGACTCTATGATAAGCATAATATTATTTGGCTCTAGATTCATTGTGTGAATAGTCATTAGACCAAATAGGAGGTGGTGTAATTAACTTCCATTCTAACACTTATTTTTAGGATTGTACTTGGGGAATCATAAATCTTAGTGAAATATTGTGAACTATTATGGGAAGATACAAGGATGGGGGTAAATGTCACTTATTTCTTAACCCATTTTTAATATGTGTATTTTTGATACATAAGGTTTTTAATGAAATATATAAAAATAGGAGTGCTCATAAGAGTATTAGTCTTTTAAAAATATGTTAGTTTATTTTATAATGGCATAGCCTCATAAAAAATAAATTTAATATATTGGAAAGTGTGGAAAAATATTTTTTTAAGAGGAAAAATGATACCCCTAAAATATATGCATTGCATTTATAAATCGCTTGGTTGATAATTCAACTGATGTATACATGGATTACATTCCAATATGTTATTATTAACTAATTCAAAATTTCCTTAGTGAATATAGGGTAAACATTAAAATGTAACCATTGGCCTTCTATTTTGAATGTGATTCACTATCAATGTTTCTTAAAACTCAAGATATGCATGCAAAAAGTCTCTTAAATTATGATGAAACTAATTCAAAGCATAAATTTCTAGGCTTCTATGGAATATTTTAATAAAAATCCTATCATTTATATCATATTTCTCAATGGAATCTAGAAAGTGAATAAGATGATAATAATTATCACCACTCCCATAAAAAATGAAAAATTAGGCATTATAAAATCACAAGGTAATGGTGAATTAATGATTTTTCATACTATGGGATTCCCATGTATAAAAATATCATCAACCCAAGAATGATATATATTACTTTCTAAATTTTATGATGTAATTTTCATGATATAGAACCTACTTCATAAATTAAGGTTAATATCTATTATGAAGGTATGTTAATATATTCAAAGAGTTCATAGGTATACTATTCCTCATGGGTTAGGAAGATGATCCTTTATAATAACCAAAAATGGAAAATAAATTTGTATTTTAAAACACATGAAAATAATTTGAAACATTTTATTTTTTCCAAGTTGTATCTATAAAATATAAATCTTTTTCATCAATTTCATTAATTTTCACCATGATTACAAGAAAAAAAATATCACACTCAATAAAATCCTAAGGTTGAAGAAGAGGAAATGAAACCCTGATGTAATTTGTAAATTTAAAATTTAGATTTGGAGTAGGTTCAAAACTTAAGTGGAGGGTGTATAAAAACTTAGGTTGAATGTATGAAATAGTTGAGTTTTACCATTTATGTTTACCCTAATTCTAGTTTTTAGTCAAAACAAGATAAAATTTTTCACTATTTAATTGATCTAAAAAATATGGTGGTAAATTATAAAAAACAAACCTAATCTAGTGTCTAAAAAAATTAACATAGCTCTAATGTAGTCTAAAAATGATAATGGTAATGAAAATAATAAAAATGAGTATAAATAGTCACACCTTACTTTATTTTTTGAAATTTATACCCATATCTTGAATGTGTAGACTATTTTCCACCTCTACATAGAATTTGGACTTCCTAGGAAGACTCATCATCTACTATAAGAATTGTTGTGATTTTCTTAGGTAGAATCATCACTAGGTTGATTTTTATGTCGATTATTCCTATGAGCACTATGTGTGACTTATGCTAAATTTTTATGTCTACACCTTCCTAGGTTGATTCATTTATTTGTGTTGCATCTTTATGTATATTTATTTTCATGTTTCATTGTGTAAAATTATATATATTTTAATTTCCTTATTTACCTAGCTTGGCAAAATAATATGTCAATCCAAAAAGATATAATGAATAATTAGTTGGTTAATAAATAACCAAGGTGGTATTGCAAGATATATATATTTCATATCATAATTAGACCCCTTGTAGTCCATGCAATGTGTAGTTAATGTGTTTGAGCTAGGGATTCAATCTCCTCTCCCTAGATAGAGGGATGGAATTAGATTTAGTTGAATCCTAATTTTCCAATAAGATGTAATGATTTCATATGATTCTTTTGAGTAGAGATAAATATTTCATAGGTGTGCCTAGACTCAAAATGTAATTGAATCTTAGAATATTTAATGTGATCGTTCCATTGGTCCTTTTCAAAATGCTAATAGACTATTTATATGTGTGGGGTAAGAAGATGGGGGTATGCTTCTCATTATTTTCTATAAATACCAATTATCATATAAATATAAAAAAACATAAGGAAAAATATTAATAAATGGATTTA
Organism: Torreya grandis; assembly: GCA_037957365.1. Taxonomy (NCBI): domain Eukaryota; kingdom Viridiplantae; phylum Streptophyta; class Pinopsida; order Cupressales; family Taxaceae; genus Torreya; species Torreya grandis. The sequence goes on from JARHVA010005320.1 coordinate 1,157,353, forward strand.
AACACTAAGAATACACAAATATGTTCTTTAAAATTCAAAGGGGCATACTGGTATGCTATATGGGTATGTTTAAGTCAAACTTGAAGCATTATACATAAAAATAGAAGATGAATGAGGAGAAAAATAGGAAAAATAAATTAGGCATATGTGCATAAGAACAAATTAATATAATAATAATTATAATAAGATAACAAAAGACATAAACAATCATGAATTACCCCTAAATCAAGGCATTGACTAGGGATTTTTTTAGTGGTGAATCTTCATTAATTCATGAATATTTTATTTTTTAAAGTCAATATTTAGAGATTTTATGGGGTAGAAAATAGTGTGAGACCACCTAAATTTTAGGGTAGAATTTAAATTTAAGGGCTGGTTCACCTACTTTTTAAAATAAACTTCCTCCTATATATGTATGTCATCGACACTAAGAAAATTGAACTGGGGGCATTCACCACTATATATAATATGTTAAACTTTTTATAACCAACATATAGGTAATTGTAAATAGGTGTCAAATGAAACTAATCATGTGTCAGACAATACCAATTTGGTTTTGGGTGATGATATCAATCAAGTATCTAATGACAATAAATGTGTGTCAGAAGACTGCAACAAATTATCAAATGATGGTAACCAATTGCCATTTATCTACACTATTGATTTGATGGTTTATGATGAGAGTGTTAAATCATAATAAAAATAACAAAACCTAAATATTACTACATATTTGTATTCCTCTCTAAAATTTATGCAATTTCAAAAAACTTTATCATAATTGGACTCCTATGCAAAAGTTAAAGCCTTAGGAAGCTAGGGAGTGAGCATTGCACCTATAGACAGATGACTAAATGATATAATCATGTGAATACATCATGTAGGTTATGCAACCACATCATGTATTTAGGTGACTACATTATGTAGTCACATGACTAGATCATGTATTTATCTATTTTTAGGTGTAATGCTAATTCCCTAACTTCTTGAGGTTGTAACTTTTGTATATAGACTCAGATTGTGATGTTTTTTTAAAATTGTATAAATTTTCAAGGGGAGTAAAAATACATAATAATATTAATGTTTAGGTAATTTTTTGTATAAATCCTTGATTATCCATGTTCCATCACTTCATTCACCTGCACAGTTAATCACCTAAGTCTATGGACAATAAGATGATGTAGTCAGGGTACTACATTCTATAGTAGAGTGATTGCATGATGCAGTCACCTGATTGTATGATGTAGTTAGATGGATACATGATGTAGTCACCAAAATACATGGTTTAGTTATATGAATACATGGTTCCACCTCATAATTTTCCATATACTACCTCATAATTTACCTAGACTATTACATGCATTCCAACCTGATTCACCACCATTGTGAAACTAATTTGCCTAGTGACCTCAAATTATTTTTAAACATATGATAATAATATTCTACCTAGTAATGACCCATATACAAATAATTATTAAATACATTTTAATAATAAGGCTTTTACAAAAATTAGGTGTATATACCCACCTTGCTATATAGTTTGTATTGGATCTATGTCTTCTATTTGTATAGTGAAAAAAAATTATATAATCTACTAAAATATAAAGAATATGATGTTTGATTTATAAATTCATAGATATAAACTATAATATTATAAATATATAATAACTAATTATAAGTTATACTATGACTAGTATAAAAATAGTCAATATACTATTGAATATTTTTATGTTGGTCATGGTTCATAGCACTTACCAAACTAAAAAACATAAAAATAGTCAATCTTGAGGTCATGTTGAGATAAAAATGAATCCTATGTATATATTTAATCTAAATAATTTAAATTAAATGTAATATATTATTTAAAAAATCACTTGAATGAGGATAATATTATTACATTTTTTGTATTCCTTCTCTAGTGCCTTGCCTTTAGAGTTTTATTTTTTATTCAATTTTATCATGCACTTTACATGATCCTTAGTATTAATGATGAAAACTAGCTTCCAATTGATATTAGTATAAACCTATGTAAATGATTATCTAGCACATTCACAAAACTTCTACATTGTTATATTCTGAGTTGACAGTTTATTTCTCTACAAGTGTTTACCAAAAACCATAATTCAATTCATATTTACAAGGCATCCTTTTCTCATCATATCGATTAACTGATATGTAGGAAAATTTGTCCAAACATTTGTGTTATCTAGTAGAGGGAATTATTTCAATCAAAGGTTTTTATTTTTTAATTTCTATCTCTTTTGAAAATCACCCCTAAAATAATGAATGGCAATCATTATAATAAATTTATATGAACACATAACTAGAATAAAAGATATGACCGTAAATTTTTATTTAATTCTCATAAAACTCATTGTGGTTTAACCTCTTGAAGGCAAGGTCAATTATTGCAAAATATTATGGGTTTTGAATTATAATTTTTAAAAAATATCTATTAATTATCTATCAATTAAAATTTATAATATGTCACTAAGGTACTCAAGTTTGAATTCACTCAAGTAATTATAAATATTAATTATAATCAATTTTATAGTTATTTCCACTTAAAACATGTTTGGAAATTCAATTTTTATCATCATTGGCGCAATTAATGATTCTTTATAGTGGAAATTGAATTTAGTGTCCTGCACACCCACATCTCTACCACCTGCATGATACTTGCTAAGGAGTAGTCTAGTTTATTCAAAAAGTAACTACATATCCCCCTTTACATAGATTTTGTTTATTAAACACATAAACCTTTTCAAACACTCTATCACAAATCACATAGTTTTCCATAGAAAATTTATTGAGATAACATGTTTTAACTATAGTTTTCATCATTTTATTTTAATTAATCAAATGTCACACTTTATAATTCTTTGTCATATTTTTTTTATGTTGCAATGTTCCTCCATTATTTGTTTTCTTTGTGTATTTAAAAATAAGTGTCTCCTATCTCCAACTTAACAACAAGATCAAATTTAACTTGATCCTCCAAACATTATAGAGGCATAAAATAAATATTTGTTAATAAATATTTGTCTTTTCCCCATTTATTCAGGTTAGAAAAATATTTAAGCTCAAACTTTGTAGCAACATTACCAAAAAAAAATTAATATGTCTTCTTGCATTCATAAAAGTGGTTTTGTGGTGGACACCCTAGAAAATATGGGTTTTCTCAAATTGTAATTCTCCACATGGATCAGACCCATCAATATCCCATCCCATGTCCACCCCTTGATCAATAATGATTCAAAACTCAAAGCTCCTCAAGCATAAAATAGGGACACACATGAGAGAAATAATCATGATTAGCAAAAGGTTTAAACTCACTTTTTGTCATAGTAATGACACCAAATTTGAATCCAATGGTGAAACATGTCACTTAAAAAGGGTTCCTACCAATGGCTAAAAAATAAAACAAAATATTAAAATTTTGAACTACTACTTGGCCCATTGCATTCCTTAGTGTATAAGCATAAACAACACCAACATGGGCAGAGATTGGTAACATTACAAACCATTTACCTATGTATAATTCAAATATAACCAAAAATTTTAGCAAAAGTTACAAAAGGGTAGTCTCATGGAGTTTATGCTCAGGATTAAAGGGCATGATGAGATTCTAGCTATGTATTTCCTAATGGGTTAGAAATAGCACCATGTGATCTTTAGGGGATCTACTATGTAAGTCATAGAGGATCCCATTAGGGATGTTACCAACATGAGTTTTAAGGTCACGAAGGCCTTCAAAGACAAGTGAAATAAATAAGAGCTCATGCAGGCCTTATTTAAGATAGACACCATCTACTAAATGAACAAGAAGGGATTCACAAGGGCTAACCTTCTGTATAGATGTCCAAACATCTACTTACAAGTAATGCACTACTTAACTTTAGAAGGAAATTTCACCCATATATTTTTGCACCATTTCTTATTGTTGAATCACTTTAAAGTTCATCATATTAGTTTTACATATTATCTTATAATGTGACTAGAATATACAGTCCTATATTTCTAAGAAAAACCCATGAGTTACATAATATATGAAGGACTAATTATCCTTCTTAGTAAAATAGTGATCCCGATGAGAATCCAAGAAATACATATAGTGAAAATTAGTAGGGAGAAGAACTCTGATAAAGCTATATTAGTTGAGGGTAGAAAGAGTGAGGTTTCTCCTTCTACCCACCTAGCCCACCCATGGGAAAAGGGAATAAGGACAAATTAAAATATCATTATCCTTATCACCTACATAAGATCTTAGGCAAGGTCAACAGAAGTATCCAATTCCAATATTACATCAAAAACCCTAACTTCAAAATCCATGATTAAAGGTGGTAGATGTTTAGAGGAAGAGTGAGGATGCAAACAAGATTATAGAGGGTTTTAGGTAGAATTTTATAGAGTTCCATGATAATTTACAAAATTTGGATAGGCAAATAGTGTCATTTATGGAAAAATGGAATAGTTTCAAACAAGAAATTGACAATCTGAGGGAAGGGACAGGGGAACTAAAAATAACATAAGAAGGTAAGTCAAAGAGAACCCCAAAAGGAAAAGAAATAATCACCATCACCCTAAGGAGATTTATCACCAAAAAATGAAAACCAACAACTAAGAAGGTCAAAATATTGATAGAATAAGGAAAAAATAAGGTAGAAGGCCAACGAACTAAAACCAAAGGGATGATAAGCAATAATTCAAAGAAGAATATATGTGGAAATAGGAAGAAGCATCACTTTGAGGAAATATAATACGTGGATTTATTTTTAGGTTAATTCTAAGTTATTTTTTGTTGAAACTCTACTGACTTTTTGCATTTGATAAGCCTGGATGGTCATATTTCTTTTTGTCTTGTCTTTAATTTTTTCCTACTGAATGGTGGTTTTTAGGTCCCTGTAAAACTTGAGTTCAACATATCAAATAAAAAAAGTGGTTTTATTTCTTTAAATGTATTCATTTATATCATCAACCTAGTAAATATTACTTTGTTTTTTCATCATTATATGATAAATGTGCTCCAATTTTGAGTGTGGACATGTTCATTAAAACTATGTGTTGCCTTGTTCAGCATATTGTATCATATAGACACATAAATTTAGTATAAGATAATTTGGAAAAATTAACCTTGGAATAATTTGATATACTTGGACATTACATACACATTTGAATTTCATGCACATGTTCCATCTACCTATCTACCCACTTATTATCTTAGTTAGCAATGCTTATTGGATACACATATTAAGGATTATCTTAGTCTATACAAAGACCTTATAGAATCATATATAAGCCTTCTCCATATATCAAATCACTAATTTTCACTCAAAATATAATGTTTTATAGACCAAAAATTTGGATATGTAAAGGACAACATGATATTTTATAAGAAGGTTAGAAGGTGAAAAGGATGCACACATTCTAAAAGAATCACATAGAGTAGGAAAGGTAGATGAGACCCTAGTTTTGAAATACATCTAAGTGACAACAATAGGGTGCATGAGGATGAGGTCACATATATATACATGAAGAATGGAGAGAACTCAAAATAATATCAACCAAGTCATCAAGTGTGAAAATGGTGGAAAATTAGTTGGCATGGAACAAGGATCCTTAAGATTATGTAGGAGGTTACATAGGCCACATAGTGTGAAATGAAGATCCACAGTGAGGTTAGAAAAGTGAGTTAATTGGGAATAAAATTAATACATAATAAATTTAGAGTGAATAAATCACAAAAATGTAAATAAATGGATATTTTAGGTCACATCCATTGAATGTAAACTAGTTAAACACTACTATTTGTAAAATGTTACTGTGTACCCTTTGAAGCACATATCTTAATGAATTGTAACTATAATGTGGTTCTTGAATCCTATAAAATCCCACATTTCCTCATTATTATATGTTAATTTAGATTTAGTTTTACTTAATTTACTATATTCATGGTGAATTTACATAGTTTCATTTTACTACATTGATAACCCTAACAATAATAAGTACAAGAAGTATTAAGTAATTATGTCTTTGTGTACTATCTTCATAATGATTTATATATTATCTTGGAATTAGTTTTATGAATATCTTCATATATATTAAAACATTAAAATGTTATTTTTAACTTTGCTACAAGTGATATAATATCCATATATGTATGAACATATTTTTGAGATTCATCATATAAGTAGAGTAGACTTATGACATCTTCACACAACTAACCTAACTATGACTCAGTTCTCTCTCTTTATGCCTTAGGTGACCACACAAGTCATTTATGTGACATGTTGACATAGTGATATTTAATATTTTAGGTAAAAACATGGTGTAAAATATGTAATGTGCATATAAACACCCAATGTCTTGGTTTTACTGCTAACACCAAGTTGAACTAGTTACAAGATATAATGATCACAGATGATATAGAGTGCAAGTTTTTAAAGAACCTTCCCAATATCAGAAGACAAGACCATAATTCATGGGTATAATAACAATATCATGATTATTTACATGAATTATTATTATATGAGATTCTAAGACATTTACACGCATATTCATCCACCTATGTTCTAGGTAGAAAGAGAAATTATGGTCAAAGGTATCCATGGATTGAATATCTGAAGTGCATTATTTTTTTGGACTAGATACATTTATTTTTTGTTGTGGGGTAAAATAAATAGTTAATTTTTTTAATTATTAGTATCTACATATTATTTCCTTGAGGAATTAGAACATAAGTTTTATATATCTATATACATACATACATACATACATATATATATATATATATATACACATACATACATACATAAATACACACACACACACACACACACACACACACACACACACACACACACACACACACACACACACACACACACACACACACACACACACACACACACACACACACACACACACACATACATATATATATTATGTTTTCCCTTGGAGATCAATAAATTAATGTATATTTTGGAATTTAAAATATACAAATGGAATTTTTTGTGTATTTGTGCATGGGATATGTGGAATATATAATGTAAGGGGTGTACATGGTCTACATGAGAAGATAAAATAAATTATTACAAGAAAACAACATGGAGATCCCATATTCTTGTGAGATCTAAACCCAAAAATATGATGAAAAGTAGTAGAAAGCAATGACCACATTATATGTGAGGATGAGGGAAAGTTAAGTGAGGAGGATACCATAAGGGAATGCAAAAGATAGGAATGACATGGATAAACTCTCATTCAAAGTAAGTGCACTCAATATGGGAATAAGAGGTATGAACTGACGAGTGGGATGATACTCTTGAGGAATTTTCTAAAGTAGCTTGGAGAAACATAGAAATTTAAAAGAACACAACAAGAGATGAAATGACTACCCACATTCTACTTTAACTTCTAGCCTATGCATCCTTTTATTATAAAGGATTCAATGGGGTTAATCATGTGTATTTGTTTCAAGTAGAGGAACTCCTATGGAAAGAAACATAATAGATTATGTTATGGCATATACTACCTTATGTTCGAATAGGGAATGACTTTTAAAAATTGTTGGCCATTTTATCCAACATACCAAGTTTTTACCTAGATGTAATGCCATGTCTTGGAGATTAATAATGGAGTAGGAAGATGAGTAGTGTTCTGGATGGAATGAGTGGTCCAAGGATCTAGCAGTGCTCACAAAGCTTTTAAAATACTTTAAGTTCACTTAAAGTGTAATTTTTCAACTTCTAAGGATAGAATTAGAGTTTCATAGATCCTATGGGGTGTCAATAATTCTTGAAATGAGTATGAAAGTGCACAATATTCATTTGGTCCTTCATTGTGTTCATCTAGATATTTTGGGTCTAGTGGCATAAATTCTAAGTAGATAGTTTGCTAACATCATCATTACCACATGTGGATGAGTCAATAAGAAGTGGTCATATGGTTATAATCACATTAGTCCCAAGTCACTAAGTACCAAGTCTCAGGCCATGCACCTAAGTAGAGCAAAATAAATGAGGGTTTAAATTTGGCCTCTCAAATAAAATTCACTAAGTTTCCATACTTAACCAAGTTACAAAAGAGTTCAAACAGAGCTGAGTAGGTAGTTTGATGATGTTATATCTCACACATGTGGTATTATCAAGAATAAATGGTCACATGGGCCTATTTAAGTTAATCTCAAGAACATATGCACTAAATTTTAGGCCATGCAATGAAACACATCAAGAGATATTCATAAGTAAAGTTGGCTCCTAACATAGAATTTGCTAATCTTCCATACTTAGCCATTTCGAACTAGACCATCATCAAGGTGTCATGTAAAATTACATAGGTAATCACACTTTAAAATTTTATAGACACACTGAGAAAGCTCCCAGAGCTGGCAGATCAAGTGGTCATAATGTTTTTGGTCTCAGGAACATCTCCAGTAAATTTGGTCCCTCCATGATTTTTGTGCATCAAGATATAAATCTTTAAAGTTGGTCAAATAATGAGATATTTTCGCATAGACATTGACTTTAAGTCATAAAAAATCCATTAGAGGTTAGATTTTATGGTTTATGGGATGTCAAATACATCCTCATAGATTCAAATGATCGTTACATGAGTGTCAAATTTAAGACCTAAAAAGTAGTCATTTATTTTCAAATCTAAGTAGATCTAATGGTCTACATTACATCATACATCTTGATTTGATTATATAATATGAGTCAAAAAGTCAAGGGGCTCAAGAAGCCACCATGTGGTGTAAGTGCATGAGGCCATAGAATAATAATAAGATCCTAAAATCAATGCATGATTAACACGTGGCATAAGCACAGAAGTGATAGGCTAACAGTGAATCTTGAGTATAAATGTGGGGCTGCCAAGTGGTGCTAGCTTGGAAATATTGATAGGTCAATGATAATATCAATGAATCTCAATCAATCATACTAAATAGGATCAATGGTGCAAGATTGGTCAGTGAGTCAAGTATCTGAATCGGATATCAATGACCAATGAAAATAAAGATCAAGAAGCCAAGGCTAGTTTTTGACAAAAGCAAACATAGGTATTATAGGGTCATCCTACTACTATTGAATCTCAATAAAACTCCACAAAATGGACCTAGTGATGTATTAAAGCATAGGGAACATAAAGAAACCACCATTAGGACTAAATATAGACCTTTGGTTCATAAGTTTATGTCATAAAGGGATCTATCTATAGATGGACCAACTTCATGATAGGGACCTTTCTCTCCATCGTGTACTTCATGATGAACCATTTAGGATAAATTGACATCAATACAAGATTCTAATAGATTAGCTTGGTTTTTGTAACTACATGAATGGTAGAAAAAATATCATAATAAATTGGCTTTTCCATTGTAATAAGAAGGAACATCAGTGTAACTATGAAACCACTTGAAGTAACCTAAATCAATCAAAAGGGTTTGAATGAGCTTAATTTTTAGAGGTAGTTATAACATTTCAAATGTATTTGAGCTCATTTGATCCCCTTTAAGCACCAAAACTCCCTCTCTTTCTTCCTTCCTTATTTAAACATAGCCTTCAAGCTATTGATGATCATCCCTTAGGTTGATATGACTAGACTTTGCTAGAATTCTATTAGACACCTCTTGGAGTAATGAATAGAGTATTTTTCAATTGTTTGCTAATCTATATTTAGTGTTTTGTGTTTTTTTAATATGAAATGTGATTTTTATCTTCCTTTTGTATTTCCAAACTTAACCTAAGTGCTAAAATCTTTCTTTTCAAGTCATATAATGTGTCTTAGCATTGATCTCTCAAATATATAGTGGACAACCAAATTTAAGTATCTTTAACCACACCTTATTTTCATGTTTCCCTAGTCTGAGTGCATCAAACTAACCTCTATATGAAATATTGTTACATATAAACTATAGTAATCATTGTATTAGCTTCTTTCATAATCCATTAGTGTGTTAAAGAGTCCAAGCATTAAGAGTGGATCTAATAAATTCATGTTACATCACCACACATTAGAAGAGGTTTTACTTCATGTAAATTTATTGACTCTTTTAACCCCAACTATTTTTAGGTTTTAGAAATAAAGGTCCAAATTATAAAATCTAAGGACCAACCATATAAAAAATCCTAGAGGTCTGATCTATATAAGGCATCCCATAGCCTTCGAACCATTCCCATGTTAGTCTAGGTATGGGTCAGACTTGAAAAAATATAACCTTTATTAGGTGTTATCTAGATAGCTAATAGTTTTATCACACCTAGTGGGACCACCTATTTACATTATTTAAATCATGTATCTACATATCTGAGTATAGTATCAAATTATAGAGTTTTATTTCTAGATTTGAGTATTTTTTCAAGCCCCCAAGAGTTATCACAAGATTTTATATAAAATAAAAAGGGACAGATTTCTCTAAGCTATCTTTCTAATCAATAAAGAAGAAGAAAGACTCTCAGTTAAATCCTACACCTACACCTTTTTTTCCTCCTATTCAAGCCAATATTGTTCAGCCAAACATTTTCATTAATCCCATAACTTAGATGGTTGTTCCTAGAAGAAAAGCCTTTGTGCCATTCAATGGTGGTAGTCCCCTAAACCTTACCTAATGGGATGATATTTGAGACTTAGATTTGAAGGATCTTCCTTATTTTATATTGGAAAATCCAATTACTCCCATAGAACATATTGTATATATTGCTAACCTATGTTCAGTGCATCATGTGACTCAAGAAAATGTAGCAATGAGATTTTTAACAAATTTTTTTACAGGGAAAGCACTCCAATGGTATATATTATTGGATCTTACATCAATCAATAATTGGGTTGAATTTGGAGAGGTCCTATGTAAGCACTTTGAGGACAAAAGTGACCACCTCTCACTGGTAGAGCAACTTACAATAATCAAAAGGTTCAATCATGAATTAATGGTGAATTTCAATTATAAGTTCTAGAAAACATGGGGTATAATTCATGTAGTGATCAAGCCTATACTCAACTATGTTTTTTTATACTATATGAAGGCTCTCAATTCATATGTAGCTATGATGATTCAATCCATGGGAGGGAACACTCTACCTAAATATTTTGAAGTAGAAATTAAGGCTTAAAATTGACTTATATAAGAATGTAAGTTAACTCCAAGGCCACTGATGCCTCTCTTTCTAGAGTTACATCCTCCTACTCCAACTATTGCTCCAGTTCCATATTCAACAATTTTTTATCAAATAGAAGGTCATCAAAATGATAGACTAGGGATGATAGAGAATCTTCTCAAATCTCATAACAATAGGTTGGTTGTAATGGAGAGGAAATAAGCTCCACCATATAGGCCATATCAAAATACTAATCATAATTATTAGTACAATAGGCCACCCTATCAGTGTAATTAGTAAGAACAAAGGAAAAAGCTGCAGTTAAGGTAATACAATCCTAATGCTTTAATTAATTCTAGAGTTGTTATGCCAACTCAGATAAATTATGCTCAAGAAGGTCAAGGGTAGTTATGGGGATAGTCTAATGAGATGTTTATGGCCACTATTGGATACATGCATCAAGACCCTGGTTGGCAGCATGCTCCTCCATTCTAAGGTCATGATATGATTCTTCCTCTACCATAAGGCCCCCAAATGAATCAATACAACATACCTTATATATCACTATCATAAGTTCAAAGCCAATGACAAAGGAACATGGGTAAAGCACCAATTTATACCACATGCATGAATTTTCAAGAAGTTAAACATGTGTTTGAACATGTAGTGGTAAATATGGGACAAGCTTCAGAAGGAACAAATGAACTAGTTGCAGCTTAGACAAGGGCTAAGAAAAGAATGTTGAAAGACAATTTGGAATAAAATAAGAATTATATATCATCTCCATAGGCTATTTAGAAACCTAATTCTTCAAATTTAGCTGTTAAAGCTCTTGAAAATCAACAAGCACCCCATCATCATGGATAGCAGTAGAAGTCCCCCTTTTTTCCTCATGTTAATCAAATGCCAAGTGATGCTCCTACTTCCAAGGTGCAATCTAAAGGTACTAATATTCCATTTAATATTGTGGATAATTTGAATAAGGATAATGTAACTATGTCCATGTATGATGCTCTATTTATTCTAGGATAGAAAGAGATTCTCCAACAAGAACTCTCCAAACTTTATCATGTGAACAAGATAGTTGATAAGGTGAACATTATTTTCATAAATAATAGTCAGTGTAGCCAATCCCATAACTAAGTTCCTAATCAAATTATAATAGTTGATAAGGTGAACATTATAAGTAGAGTGGGATCCATGTTGATTTCACCCTCAGGAAAAAATTATCATTTAGCTACAAGAATATAATTCAATTGTACCTCAAATATGCCTAAATATGAAGCTCTTTTGCATGGTTTTCAATAAGAAAGAAAGAGAGGTATCTAGCTCCTCAAAGTCAAGGGTGATAGTGATCTTTTAGTACAAAAAGTGAGAGGCCTAAGTGCATTTAATAGTCACCATTTGAAATAATATAAGCATTAGGTATGGGACCTCATGGATTTAATATCTAATCCATACCAAGAGAAGTAAAACATCATGTAGATAGTCTTGTATCCATTGGTTCCCAATATGAAATTGTAGGAGTCAAAGGCAACCAAAGCCAAAATAAGATCAAGGTTATATGAAAACTAGTTTTACCTGATAATGAGGTGAGTTGGAAAGTCTTTGATAATGATGATCAAATCATATGTTTTCTAATTCAAGAGGCAAAATTTTACCATAAAAATAAAGACAAATTCCAAAATCAATATGATGATCAAATAGTACAAATGAGGTTTAATAAGCTGCCTAAAGGGCTTGTGACATTAGAAAGCATCTTCAATGAAGATTACCAAGTAAGAAAGGGGAAAAAATGCATCTTAGCTAAGGAAGAACACTATCAAAAGATAGATATCTTTAAGGGTAGGTTGTTGAAGCTATGAAGTTCAATACAATAGAGAAAAAAGCTGAATTTGTTGCTTTGTGCCAGGAATTTTCTAATATGTTTGCTTGGGAGTAAAAATAATTGAATGTTTTTGACCCCAAACTTTCACAACACACCATTAAATTATAAATTAATGCCAAACTAGTTAGGTAGAAATAAATGCCTATCAACCCAAGAGTGGAGGACCTCATGAGAAGAGAAATCTTTAAATTGATTGAATCAAAGATAATATTTCCAATTAAACATTCCTCATGGGTGGAAAACCTTGTGCCAGTGAGGAAAAAGAATGGAGAGATTTGTTTATGTGTTGACTTTAGGGACCTCAATAAGGTGTCCCTAAAGGACCATTACCCACTACCCTCCATGGATCAAATTTTTCATAAGGTGGAAAGTTCTCAAAGTTTCTCATTACTTGATGGTTATTTTGGTTATAATTAGATCATGGTCAAAGAAGAATATAGGCATAAGATTTCCTTCACTAAAAAATGGGGCACCTATGCATATGTTAAAATTCCCTTTAGACTCTTTAATGCTGGAGCCACCTTCCAAAGAGAAATGGATGTTGATTTTCATGGTCTTTTGAATGATATGGTTTTGGTTTATATTGATGATATAACATTATTTTCAAAGAATCCTAATGATCATATAACACACTTGAGATCTATTTTTGATAGATGTAAATAATTTGGAGTGTTCTTGAATCCAAAGAAATGCATTTTTTAGTGTATAAAGGAAGACTTCTTGGTCATGCAGTGTCCAAAACTAGTCTTTTCATTGATCCAAAGAAGATAGGAGAAATCCTTGCTCTATCATTTCTCAAACATAACAAATGATTATACATATTCTTAGGCAAGATCAATTTCATTAGGAATTTCATTCTAGGCTTTACAGAATTGGTCAAGCCCCTCACTCATATGTTGAGAAAAGGCTAAGAATTTACATGGATAAGAGAAGGTAAGAGAGGATTTGAGGCCATCAAGGAGGCCATATCTCATTCCCCCACACTTATAAATCTAGATTTTAATAAGGAATTCTATTTTTATTCTTTTTCTACATTAGATGTAATATCAACCATGCTTATGTAGTAGAATGATGAAGGTCTAGCGTAACCTATTACTTTCTTCAATCAAGATTTGGAATGTTATGAGGAAAGATATAGATTTTTTGAAAAACATGTAATTTTTGTTGTAATAATTTTTAAGAAATTTAGACATCTAGTTTCAAATAATAAGATTATACTAATGGTAGCTCATCCAAGTGTGAAGGATTTTATCCTCAATAGGGACTTAAGTGAAAAGAGAGCTAGATGGGTCACTAAGTGCATGGAGTATGACATTGAAGTATGGGTCACAAATATAATCTAAGGCAAAGGATTATGTGAACATCTTGTAGAAGATGTGAAAGAAGAAAAATAGAGTTTTGGTAATTTAGGACACTCAACATGGTCCTAAAAATACTCCTACAAGATAGACATAGGATATCATTAGATTTATTCAGATAGGAGAGTCCAATGGGTTTGAATGCATCATAAAGAATAAACTTTAGCCTACAATCAGTGCCATACATTCTGATTAATGGAGTGTTGTTCAAAAAGGACATTGGAGGTATGGTCTTATGATGTGTTGAAACTAACCAATTTGATAAGCTTCTCAAGAAATTCCATGATATTACTTTTGGAATCCATTTTTTATCCAAGACCATAGCTAAAAAAATCATTACAGATAATTATTTTTGGCCCAATTTATTCATAAATGCACATGCATGGGTTATGAAGTGTGCAAAATGTTCAATGTTTACAATGAAATAGAAACTAGTTGTTATGCCACTAAAGCCCATTTAGGTTGAAAAAAAATTCATGCAATAGGGTTTAGACTTCATTATATTGATTCATCCTCCATCCAATTCTATCCATAAGTGGGTTTTGATAGCTACAAACTACTTCACTAAGTGGGTGGAAGTAGGTTCCCTTGAAAGAAGTAAATGAGAACTCTATGCTTGAGTTTTATGAGAGTCTAGTCATCTACTTTAGAGTACCTTCCACTATAATATCAAAAAATTCTTTGGAATTTAGTAGTAAAAATGTATGTGAGTGGGATATTGAACAAGGTATCTATCTAACATCTTCATCAAATTACTGTCCATAGGGTAATGGATTAGTTGACTCCACTAATAAAAACTTGATTGAAATTATCAAGAGGATAATGGAACATAATCAGAGATCTTGGCATTAAAATTTAAAGACTACCTTATGGGATGATAGGGTCACCCCCAATAAATCCACTGGTCACTCATCTTATCTCTTAATCCATGGAAGAGAATCAAGGTTGCCAATTTCATTGGAGCTTCTAGATTTGGAACTTACACACCAACTAGAGCTTCTAAAAAGTGATACAATGGAGATCAGGATGAATGAATTAAGAGAATTAGAATAAATAATAGATTATTCCAATTATACCATGTGGTCCAACTAGCACCAAGTGAATAATTCATTTGAAAATATAGATTCCTCAAGGACATTTTAATAAGGTGACATAGTCCTTAAATGGGATGAGGACCATACAAAACTAGGAAAACACTCCAAGTTTGACAACCTTTAGAGTGGACCCTATGTCATCACAAGTTGAAAAGAGAGAAACACCTTTGATATTTATATATTTAATGGAGAGAGCCTTCCCATCCCTATCAATGGGAGGTATCTCAATTTTTGCTACTAGTTTTATATATTACCCCTTGTACATAGGTAGATAGTTCTATTTTTTCCTCCAGGTACTTTTGCACATTATTATGTTTGTTGTTTAGGTTATTGCTTTATTTTTATTTATTTGTTGTTGTTTCCCCCTATTACTCCAAAAAGTGTTTCCATAACTCAAGTAGAGTCATTTAAAAGTAATACCTTATTCATTAAGCCATCATGAATAAGCTTGGTTAATGTTTAGGTTCCATGACCAACAAGCTAGTCAAGCCAACCAGGTCACCAAAAATGTTGGCCATTTTATCCCACTTACCAAGTTTATGCATAGATGAAATTCCATGTCCTAAATATCAAGAATGGAGTAGGAAACTACGTAGTGTTCTGGATGAAATGAGTGGTCCAAGGATCTCATAGTGCTCACAAAGCTTTTGAAATATTTCAAGTTCACTTAAAGTGTAATTCATCAACTTCTAAGGATAGAAATAGAGTTACAAAGACCCTATGGGGTGTCAATAATGATTGGAATGAGTATGGAAGTTCATGGTATTCAGTTGGTCCTTCATTGTGTTCATTTAGACATTTTGGGTCTAGTGGTATAAATTCTAAGTAGATAGGTTTTTTAATGTCATCATTGCCACATGTGGATGATTCAGGGAGAATTGGTCATATGGTTGTGGTCACATTAGTCCCAAGTTTCTATGCACCAAGTCTCAAGCCATGAATCTAAGTTTAGTAGAATAAATGAGGGTTTAAATTTGGCCTCTCAAATAAAATTTGCTAAGTTTCTAGACTTAGCCAATTACAAAGGAGTTCAAATAGAATTGAGTGGGTAGTTTGATGATGTTATATCTCACACGTGTGGTAGTATTAATAAAAAATGGTCACATGGGTATATTTATTTTAAACCCAAGAATATATGCACTAAAATTTTAGGCCATGTAATGAAGTCCATCAAGAGATATCATAAACAAAGTTAGATCCTCAAATAGAATATGTTAAGTTTTGATACTTAGCCATTTTAAACCAGACCATCATCAAGGCATCATGTAGAATTACACAAGTGAGAAAACTTGAACATTTTATAGACATAATTTTAAATATCTTAGAACTAGAAGATCAAGTGGGCATAATGTTTTTGGTCTCAGGAACATCTCTAGTAAATTTAGTCCCTCCATGATTTTTACACTTCAAGATATAAATATTCAAAGTTGGTCAAATAATGAGATACATTCATGTAGAATTTGAATTTAATCTACACAAAAAATCCATTGGATCTTAAATTTTATGGTATATGGGATTTCAAATACATCCATGTAGACATCAAATGATTATCACATAGGTGTCAAATTTAAGACCTGATAAGTAGCTATTTGTTTTCAAATTTAAGCAGATCTAATGATATACATTACATCATACATCTTGATCTAATGGTATGAGATGAGTTAGTAGGTCAAGGGGATCGAGAGGCCACCATGTGGCATAAGTGTGTGAGGATGTAGACTAATAATAGGATATTTAAATCAATGTGTGATTAACACATGGCACAAGTGTGGAAGCTATAGGTTGACAACAAATCTTGAGTGAAATGTGGGGCTACCAAGTGGTACCAACTTGAAAAGATTGATAAGTTAATGTCAATGGCTATCAATCAATCATACTAAGTAGGATTAATGGTGTGAGATTGATTAGTGATTCAAGGATCTAGATTAGATATTGATGACCAATAAAAATAAAGATCAAGAAGCCGAAGACAATTTTTGATGGAAGCAAACATAGGTATTATAGGGTCATCCTATTACCATTAAATCTCAATCAAACACCACAAAAAAGACTCGGTGATATAGTCAAGCACAAGGAACATAAAAAGACCATCATTAAGGCTAAATATGAACGTTTTTTTTTTAAGTTTATATCATAGAGGGATCTCTCTATGACTTTGTTCACCATCATTTAAAGAAGGATCTAGAATTTCAAAGGGTTTCATGAAGGCATATAGGTAGACCTCAATAGTTCACCTCCAAGACTAGCTGCATGAAAAGGACCTTTATCTCCATTGTGCACACCAAGATGAACTAGTTAGGAATAATTGACAACAAGAAAATATTCTAATAGACCAACGTGGTTATTATAATTACATGGATGGAAAAACAAAGATAAAAAAAAAATTAATTCATCATTGAAATAAGAAGGAACATCAGTGTAACTATGTAACCACATGAAGTATCCCAAATCAATCAGAAGGGTTTGAATGAGCTTAATTTTTGGAGGTAGTTTTAACAACATTTCAAACGGATTTGAGCTCATTTGATACCCTTTGAGTGCAAAAACTCACTCTCTTGATTCCTTTCTTCTATAAATATAGCCTTCAAGCTATTGATGATCATCCCTCATGCTAGTATGACTAGACTCTACTAGAATTATATTTGACACCTCTTAGAGTAATGAATAGAGTATTTTGCATTCATTTGTTAATCTATATTTAGTGTTTTATGTTTGTTTAATATGAAAATATGATTTTTATATTCCTTTTTCATGTCCAAGCTCAACTTATGTGATAACAAATTTATTTGCATGTCATATAATGTGTCTTAGCATTGATCTCTCAAAGATATTATGGATAGCCAAATTTAAGTATCTTTAACCAAACCTTATTTTCATTGTTCCCTATTCCAAGTACATCAAACTAACCTCTATATGAAATATTATTGCATAGAAATCATAGTAAGCATTGCATTAGCTTTTTTCATAATCCATTAGTGTGTTAAAGATTTCAAGCATTAAGAGTGGATCTAATAAATTCATGGTGCATCACCACATGTTAGAATAGGTTTTACTTCATGCAAATTTCTTGAATCTTTTCACCTAAACCAGTTTTAGGTTTTAGAAATAAAGGTCCAAATTATAAAATCTGAGGTGATAGACTCATAAAAATCCTAGAGTTTTGGTATATATATATATAAGCATCACATATCCTTTAGACCATTTCCATGTTAGTCTAGGTATGGGTCAGACTTGAAAAAGTCTGACCCCTATTGGGTGCTATCTAGATAGCTAATAGAAACCAATGTAGATGAAGACCCAAATAATGTTTTTAATTTCACTAGTATGGGGTGGTAATATACCCACACAAAAAGGAAATACTTTAGGAGGAATGTTGGATGCTATATATGTAACACTGACCTAAAACATGTATCTCATCATGGAATAACCTAGTGTTGGGAGTGATAGAATTTCCCACACAAGAAGGAAATGTTGATAGTGTGAGAGGGAAAAACATGGGAACTAGATCAAGCATGAATTAAGAAGAAACATATAGTCTACCATTTGTGCTAGTCACACTTTTACCACAACCATTTCCTCAACAATTCATATATAAAATTTCTTTCATCTTGATGGAGTATAGGGGAATAGAAAACACCATGGAACATGTGCCCAAGTACAAGATTATCTAGAGATAGAGGGTTGTTGTTTTGACTAGAAATGAGGGTGAGCTATTTTAATCCCACATTATTAGATTATGCACATACATGGTATCTTAAGTGTTATTTGAATTAGAATATTATAGACTAATACCAGTTAAAAGTAACATTTTTGAAATAATTTGATATTCTTGAATTTTAATTAGATAGTATTTATTATCTGAAGGAAATCAAACATGAGATGAATAATAGATTATTTGCTTATGGTTATAAAATCAAGACCCTAATATCAAATCTATCATCTAAAATACATCCCACACAACACATGAAATGGCTCATGGGAGGAATAATACTACCTGTAGGCATGCCTTGTTAATAAATACCTTTATACATTCATGTGATCTTCTATAATAAACATTGAGACCCAAGGTCATTAGTGTCACATACAATTTTCCCTTTGGATTATTTAAATCATTAATTAATGGATTATATGGTTAGTGATTAGTAGATTTATTGTTTATTTTAAGTTTGATTTGTATATTTTATTTGGTTGATAGACATATTACCTATTTTCATGATCAGTATCTAGATAGATAGCTATTGAATATGTTTTATTATGCTTATGATCATGATTTTTATAGATTACTTACATTCAAAGTTTAATATGAATTGTTATCATGATTTAGACTAACTATCAATTTGTTTGATGAGGTGGATGTAGGATTGTTCTACCCTCATAGTTGTTTCAGAGGGAGAGTATCATCAGAGAGGGGGGCACAAATATCAACATTGGGTATTGAGAAAGAGAACTTTGAGAACCTGTGCACACACCACAATTAACTATTTGAATGAAATAAATGATATTGGCACTAATGTTTTAGATCTTGGTTAAATTTTTAATTGTGGCTTGCATATGTATTCTAACCTTTTATTATGTTATGATGATTTGAACCTAGTGTGAGATGAGTACATGAGTTAGTGGATTTGCTCATGCATTTCATTTTACTAGTACACAATGTTTCTTTAATATAACTTAGATTTGGATAAGATGGTTTCTTAACTCATCTGACTATGTTTAAG